>CM035144.1:0-583924 GCA_020205605.1 Panax ginseng
CCCTGGGCCTGGGCCTGAGCCTGGGCACTGGGCCTGGGCCTGGGCCCAGGCTGGGCCCTGGGCCCTGGGCCTGGGCCTGGGCCTGGGCCCTGGGCCTGGGGCCACAGGCCTTGCAGGCCTGGGCCTGGGCATAGTGCAGGCCTGACCTGGGCCTCGACCACTGGGCCCTGGGCCTGGGCCTGGGCCCTGGGCCTGGGCCTGGGCCCTGGGCCTGGGCCAGGCCTGCAGCCTGGGCTGGGCCTGGGCCTGGGCCTGGGCCCTGGGCCTGGGCCTGGGCCAGCTGGGCCTGGGCCCTGGGCCTGGGCCTGGGCCTGGGCCTGGGCCTGGGCCTGAGCCCAAGGGCCTGGGCCTGAGCCTGGGCCTGAGCCCTGGGCCTGGGCCCCTGGGCCTGGGCCTGGGCCTGGGCCTGGGCCTGGGCCTGGGCTGGGCCTGGGCCAGGGGCCTGGGCCTGGGCCTGGGCCCTGGGCTGGGCCTGGGGGCCTAATACAGGCCTGGGCCTGGGCCCCAGGCCTGGGCCCTGGGCCTGGGCCACTGGGCCTGGGCCTGGGCCTGGGCCTGGGCCATGGGCCTGGGCCTGGGCCTGGGCCTGAGCCCTGGGCCTGGGCCTGGGCAGGCCACTGGGCCTGGGCCTGGGCCACAAGGCCCTGGGCCTGGGCCTGGGCACAGGCCTGGGCCTGGGCCTGGGCCTGGGCCTGGGCCCTGGAGCCTGGGCCTGGGCTGTTTGGCCTGGGCCTGGGCCTGGGCCTGAAACGGGCCACTGGGCCTGGGCCTGGGCCTGGGCCACTGGGCCTGGGCCACTGGGCCTGGGCCCTGGGCCTAGGCCTGGGCCTGGGGCCTGGGCCAGGGCCTGGGCCTGAGCCTGGGCCTGGCCTGGGCCTGGGCCTGGGCCTGGGCCTGGGCCTGAGCCTGGGCCCTGCCTGAGCCACAAGGCCTGGGCCCTGAGCCTGAGCCTGAGCCTTGACCTGAGCCTGAGCCTGAGGCCTAGCACACCAGGCCTGAGCCACACCTGGGCCTGGGCCTAGGCCTGGCTACAGGCCTAGGCCACAGGCCACTGGGCACCGACCTGGGCCACTGGGCCACCTGGGCCTGAGTACAGGCCACACAGGCCTGGGCCTGCTGAGCCTTTGAGCCTGGGCCTGGAAGGCCTGGGCCTGAGCCCTGGGCCTGGAGCCCTGGGCCCTGGAGCCTGGGCCACCAGCCCTGGGCCCTGGGCCTGAGCCCCACTGGGCCATTACTGGGCCTGAGCCTGAGCCTGGGCCTGGGCCTGAGAGCCTGAGCCGCAGGCTGGACCACAGGCACACAGGGCTGCTGAGCCTGGAGGCCCTGGGCCTGGGCAGGGGCGCAGCCTGGGCCACTGCCCCTGAGCCCTGGGCCCTGGGCCTGGGCTGCTGGTACCTGAGCCTGGGCCTGGGGCCACTGGGCCCACTGGGGCACAGGCCTGGGCCCTGGGCCACAGGCCACTGGGCCTGGGCCTGGGCACGGGCCCTGGGCCTGGGCCTAGGCCCTGGGGCTGGGCCTGGGCCTGAGCCTGAGCCCCACTGGGCCACAGGCTGGGGCCTGGGCCACTGAGCCTGGGCCTGAGGCCTGGGCCTGGGCCTGGGTACTGGGCCTGAGCCACCAGGCCACTGAGCCTGGGCCTGTGGGCACAGGCCCTCTGCAGAGGCCTGGGCTGCATGGGCCTGGTACTGAGCCACTGGCCCTTAAGCCACTGGCCTGTGAGCCTGAGCCTGGAGCCGCAGGCCTGGGCCACAGGCCTGGAGCCTGGGCCTGAGGCCTGGGCTGGCCACACACCTGAGCCTGGGCCTGGGCCTGGGCCAGGGCCACTGAGCCTGGGCCTACAGGCCACTGGGCCACAGGCCTGGGCCACACTGAGCCTGGGCCTGGGCCCTGGGCCACTGAGCCTGAGCCTGAGCCTGGGCCTGGGCCACAGGCCCTGAGCCTGGGCCTGAGCCACCAGGCCTGAGGCCTGGGCCACAGGGCCTGGGCCCTGGGCCTGGGCCACATGAGGCCACTGGAGCACTGGGCCTGGGCCTGGCCCACAGGGCCACCAGGGCCACAGAGCCTGGGCCACAGGCCACAGGCCTGAGCCACAGGCCTGGGCCTGGGCACAGAGTGCCAGGCCTGAGCCTGAGCCTGGAGCCACCAGGCCTGAGCCTGGGCCTGGGCCACAGGGCCCTGGGCCTGGGCCTGGGCCACTGGGCCACAGGCCTGAGCCTGGGCACGCCAGGGCCCCTGAGCTGGGCCACTGGAGCCTGGGCCACTGGGCCACTGGGCCACTGAGCCTGGGCCTGGAGCCCTGGGCCTGGGCCTGGGCCACAGGCACGGGCCTGGGCCTGGGCCACAGGCCTGGGCCCTGGGCCTGGGCTGGGCCTGGGCCTGGGCCCTGGGCCTGGGCCTGGGCCTGGGCCTGGGCCTGAGCCTGGGCCTGGGCCACTGGGCCTGGGCCACTGGGCCTGGAGGCCTGGGCCTGGGCCTGGGCCTGAGCCACTGGGCCTGGGCCTGGGCCTGGGCCTGGGCCTGGGCCCTGGGCCTGGGCCTGGGCCTGGGCCTGAGCCTGGGCCTGGGCCTGGGCCTGGGCCTGGGCCCAGGCCTGGGCCCTGGGCCTTGGGCCTGGGCCTGGGGCCACTGAGCCTGGCCCTGGGCCACAGGCCACTGGGCCCTGGGCCCTGGCTGCCTGGGCCTAGGCCTGGGCCTGGAGCCCTGGGCCTGGGCCCTGGGCCACTGGGCCTGGCCCTGGGCCTGGGCCCCTGGGCCCTGGGCCCCTGGGCCACCACCTGGGCCTGGGCCTGGGCCTGGGCCTGGGCCTGGGCACTGGGCCTGGGCCTGGGCCTGGGCCTGGGCCTGGGCCTGAGCCTGGGCCTGGGCCTGGGCCTGGGCCCTGGGCCTGGGCCACTGGGCCTGAGCCTGGGCCTGGGCCCCTGGGCCCTGGGCCTGGGCCTGGGCCTGGGCCTGAGGCCTGGGCCTGGGCCTAGGCCTGGGCCTGAGCCTGGGCCTGGGCCCTGGGCCCTGGGCCTGGGCCTGGGCCTGGGCCTGGGCCTGGGCCACTGAGCCTGGGCCTGGGCCACTGGGCCTGGGCCACACAGGCACTGGGCCTGGGCCTGGGCCACAGGCCTGGGCCTGGGGCCCCTGGGCCTGGGCCTGGGCCTGAGCCTGGGCCTGGGCCTGGGCCTGGGCCTGGGCCACAGGGCCTGGGCCTGGGCCACAGGCCTGGGCCTGGGCCACAGGCCTGGGCCTGGGCCTGGGCCTGGGCCACTGGGCCTGGGCCACAGGGCCTGGGCCACTGGGCCACGGCCTGAGCCTGGGCCTGGGCCACCACAGGGCCTGGGCCACACAGGCCTGGGCCTGGGCCTGGGCCTGGGCCCTGACCTGGGCCTGGGCCCTGGGCCTGGGCCCTGGGCCTGGGCTGGGCCTGGGCCACAGGCCTGGGCCTGGGCCTGAGCTGGGCCTGGGCCTGGGCCTGGGCCTGGGCCTGGGCCTGGCCTGGGCCTGGGCCTGAGGCCTGGGCCTGAGCCTGAGCCTGGGCCTGGAGCCTGGGCCTGGGCTGGGCCACTGGGCCTGGGCAGGGCCTGAGCCACAGGCCTGGGCCTGGGCCTGGGCACTGGGCCTGGGCCACACCAGGCCCTGGGCCTGGGCCTGGGCCTGGGCCTGGGCCTGGGCCTGGGCCTGGGCCTGGGCCACTGGGCCACTGAGCCCTGGGCCACTGGGCCTGGGCCTGGGCCTGGGCCTGGGCCTGGGCCACTGGGCCTGGGCCACACAGGGCCTGGGCCTGGGCCTGGGCCTGGGCCACTGGGCCTGGGCCACAGGCCTGGGCCACAGGCCTGGCCCTGGGCCACTGGGCCTGAGCCTGGGCCTGGGCCTGGGCTGGGCCTGGGCCTGGGCCTGGGCCACTGGGCCACCTGGGCCTGGGCCTGGGCCTGGGCCACCTGGGCCACACCAGGCCTGGGCCACTGGGCCTGGGCCTGGGCCTGGGCCAGGCCTGGGCCCTGGGCCTGGGCCTGGGCCTGGGCCAGGGCCTGGGCCTGGGCCACAGGGCCACCAGGCCACAGGCCTGGGCCACTGGGCCTGGGCCTGGGCCACTGGGCCTGGGCCTGGGCCTGGGCCTGGGCCTGGGCAGGCCTGGGCCACTGGGCCTGGGCCACTGGGCCTGGGCCTGGGCCTGGGCCTGGGCCACTGGGCCTGGGCCTGGGCCTGGGCCTGGGCCACTGGGCCACAGGCCTGGGCCTGGGCCTGGGCCTGGGCCTGGGCCTGGGCCTGGGCCTGGGCCTGGGCCTGGGCCTGGGCCTGGGCCACTGGCCCTGGGCCTGGGCCTGGGCCTGGGCCTGGGCCTGGGCCTGGGCCTGGGCCTGGGCCTGGGCCACTGGGCCTGGGCCTGGGCCTGGGCCCCTGGGCCTGGGCCACTGGGCCTGGGCCCTGGGCCTGGGCCTGGGCCTGGGCCACAGGGCCTGGGCCTGGGCCTGGGCCTGGGCCACTGGCCCCTGGGCCTGGGCTGGGCCTGGGCCACTGGGCCTGGGCCTGGGCCACTGGGCCTGGGCCTGGGCCTGGGCCTGGGCCACTGGGCCTGGGCCTGGGCCTGGGCCTGGGCCTGGGCCTGGGCCTGGGCCTGGGCCTGGGCCTGGGCCTGGGCCTGGGCCTGGGCCTGGGCCTGGGCCTGGGCCTGGGCCACTGGGCCTGGGCCACTGGGCCACCTGGGCCTGGGCCTGGGCCTGGGCCACTGGGCCCCTGGGCCTGGGCCCTGGGCCCTGGGCCTGGGCCTGGGCCTGGGCCTGGGCCTGAGCCTGGGCCTGGGCCACCTGGGCCTGGGCCTGGGCCACTGGGCCTGGGCCTGGGCCCTGGGCCACTGGGCCTGGGCCTGGGCCTGGGCCTGGGCCTGGGCCACACAGGCCTGGGCCTGGGCCACAGGCCCTGGGCCTGGGCCTGGGCCTGGGCCACAGGCCTGGGCCTGGGCCTGGGCCACCTGGCCTGGGCCTGGGCCTGGGCCTGGGCCTGACCTGGGCCTGGGCCTGGGCCACAGGCCTGGGCCTGGGCCTGGGCCTGGGCCTGAGCCTGGGCCTGGGCCTGGGCCTGGGCCTGGGCCACTGGGCCTGGGCCTGGGCCTGGGCCTGGGCCTGGGCCTGGGCCTGGGCCTGGGCCTGGGCCTGGGCCTGGGCCTGGGCCTGGGCCTGGGCCTGGGCCACTGGGCCTGGGCCACAGGCCTGGGCCTGGGCCTGGCCTGGGCCTGGAGCCCACTGGGCCTGGGCCTGGGCCTGGGCCTGGGCCTGGGCCTGGGCCTGGAGCCACTGGGCCTGGGCCTGGGCCTGGGCCACTGGGCCTGGGCCTGGGCCTGGGCCTGAGCCTGGGGGGCCTGGGCCTGGGCCTGGGCCTGGGCCTGGGCCACTGGGCCTGGGCCCTGGGCCTGGGCCTGGGCCACTGGGCCTGGGCCTGGGCCTGGGCCTGGGCCTGGGCCTGGGCCTGGGCCTGGGCCTGGGCCTGAGCCCTGGGCCTGGGCCTGGAACCACAGGCCACAGGCCACTGGGCCACTGGCCTGGGCCTGGGCCTGGGCCTGGGCTGGGCCTGGGCCTGGGCCACTGGGCCTGGGCCTGGGCCTGGGCCTGGGCCTGGGCCTGGGCCTGGGCCTGGGCCTGGGCCACTGGGCCACCTGGGCCTGGGCCTGGGCCACTGGGCCTGGGCCTGGGCCACTGGGCCTGGCCTGGGCCTGGGCCTGGGCCTGGGCCTGGGCCACTGGGCCACTGGGCCTGGGCCTGGGCCTGGGCCCACTGGGCCACAGGCCTGGGCCTGGGCCTGGGCCTGGGCCTGGGCCTGAGCACTGGGCCTGGGCCTGGGCCTGGGCCTGGGCCACTGGGCCTGGGGCCTGGGCCACAGGCCCTGGGCCTGGGCCTGGGCCTGGGCCTGGCCTGGGCCACTGGGCCTGGGCCACTGGGCCTGGGCCTGGGCCTGGGCCTGGGCCTGGGCCTGAGCCTGGGCCTGAGCCCTGGGCCACTGGGCCTGGGCCTGGGCCTGGGCCTGGGCCTGGGCCTGGGCCACTGGGCCTGGGCCACTGGGCCTGGGCCACTGGCCTGGGCCTGGGCCACTGGGCCTGGGCCTGGGCCTGGGCCACTGGGCCTGGGCCCACTGGGCCTGGGCCACAGGCCTGGGCCACTGGGCCTGGGCCTGGGCCTGGGCCTGGGCCTGGGCCTGGGCCTGGGCCTGGGCCTGGGCCTGGGCCTGGGCCTGGGCCTGGGCCAGGCCTGGGCCTGGGCCTGGGCCTGGGCCACCTGGGCCTGGGCCTGGGCCTGGGCCTGGGCCACTGGGCCACTGGGCCTGGGCCTGGGCCTGGGCCTGGGCCTGGGCCACTGGGCCACTGGGCCTGGGCCTGGGCCTGGGCCTGGGCCTGGGCCTGGGCCTGGGCCTGGGCCTGGGCCACTGGGCCTGGGCCTGGGCCTGGGCCTGGGCCTGGGCCTGGGCCTGGGCCTGGGCCACTGGGCCACTGGGCCACTGGGCCTGGGCCTGGGCCTGGGCCTGGGCCTGGGCCCTGGGCCTGGGCCTGGGCCTGGGCCTGGGCCTGGGCCTGGGCCTGGGCCTGAGCCTGGGCCTGGGCCTGGGCCTGGGCCTGGGCACTGGGCCTGGGCCTGGGCCTGGGCCTGGGCCTGGGCCTGGGCCTGGGCCTGGGCCTGGGCAGGCCTGGGCCTGGGCCTGGGCCTGAGCCTGGGCCACAGGCCACTGGGCCTGGGCCTGGCCCTGGGGCCACTGGGCCACCTGGGCCTGGGCCCTGAGCCTGGGCCTGGGCCTGGGCCACAGGGCCACTGGGCCTGGGCCACTGGGCCTGGGCCTGGGCCTGGGCCTGGGCCACAGGCCTGGGCCTGGGCACAGGGCCTGGGCCACAGGCCTGGGCCACTGGGCCTGGGCCTGGGCCTGGGCCACTGAGCCTGGGCCTGGGCCACTGGGCCACAGGGCCTGGGCCTGGGCCTGGGCTGAGGCCTGCCTGAGGCCTGGGCCTGGGCCTGAGCCTGGGCCCTGGGCCACAGGCCTGGGCCTGGGCCTGGGCCTGGGCCTGAGCCTGGGCCACTGGGCCTGGGCCTGGGCCACTGGGCCACTGGGCCTGGGCCTGGGCCTGGGCACTGGCCTGGGCTGGGCCAGGCCTGGGCCCCACTGGCCTGGGCCTGGGCCTGGGCCTGGGCCACAGGCCTGGGCCTGAGCCACAGGGCCTGGGCCTGGGCCTGGGCCTGGGCCTGGGCCACTGAGGCCTGGGCCTGGGCCACTGGCCCTGGGCCTGGGCCCTGGGCCTGGGCCACTGGCCTGGGCCTGGGCCTGGGCTGGGCCACTGGGCCTGGGCCTGGGCCACTGGGCCACTGGGCCTGGGCCTGGGCCTGGGCCTGGGCCTGCCTGGGCCTGGGCCTGGGCCACCTGAGCCACAGGGCCTGGGCCTGGGCCTGGGCCTGGGCCTGGGCCTGGGCCACTGGGCCTGGGCCTGGGCCTGGGCCTGGGCCACTGGGCACTGGGCCTGGGCCTGGGCCTGGGCCTGGGCCTGGGCCACTGGGCCTGGGCCTGGGCCTGGGCCTGGGCCTGGGCCACAGGGCCTGGGCCACTGGCCTGGGCCTGGCCTGGGCCACTGGGCCACTGGGCCACTGGGCCTGGGCCTGGGCCACTGGGCCACTGGGCCACTGGGCCACTGGGCCTGGGCCTGGGCCACTGGGCCCTGGGCCTGGGCCTGGGCCTGGCCTGGGCCACTGGGCCTGGGCCACACAGCCTGGCCACTGGGCCTGGGCCTGGGCCTGGGCCTGGGCCACTGGGCCACCCTGGGCCTGGGCCTGGGCCTGGGCCTGGGCCACAGGGCCTGGGCCTGGGCCTGGGCCTGGGCCCTGGGCCTGGGCCTGAGCCTGGGCCTGGGCCTGGGCCTGGGCCTGGGCCTGGGCCACACTGGGCCTGGGCCTGGGCCTGGGCCTGGGCCACACTGAGCCTGGGCCTGGGCCTGGGCCACTGGGCCTGGGCCTGGGCCACAGGCCTGGGCCTGGGCCACAGGGCCTGAGCCTGGGCCTGGGCCTGGGCCTGGGCCTGGGCCTGGGCCTGGGCCTGGGCCACAGGGGCCACAGGCCTGGGCCACTGGGCACTGGGCCTGGGCCACCCTGGGCCTGGGCCACCAGGCCTGGGCCTGGGCCACTGGGCCTGGGCCTGGGCCACTGGGCCTGGGCTGGGCCACAGGCCTGGGCCTGGGCCTGGGCCTGGGCCTGGGCCCTGGGCCACAGGCCTGGGCCTGGGCCTGGGCCTGGGCCTGGGCCTGGGCCACTGGGCCACACAGGCCTGGGCCTGGGCCTGGGCCTGGGCCTGGGCCTGGGCCACTGGGCCACAGGCCACTGGGCCTGGGCCTGGGCCACTGGGCCTGGGCCTGGGCCTGGGCCTGGGCCACAGGCCTGGGCCACTGGGCCACAGGCCCTGGGCCTGGGCCTGGGCCTGGGCCTGGGCCACCTGGGCCTGGGCCTGACTGGGCCACTGGCCTGGGCCTGAGCCTGGGCCTGGGCCTGGGCCACTGGGCCTGGGCCTGGGCCTGGGCCCCTGGGCCTGGGCCTGGGCCTGGGCCTGGGCCTGGGCCTGGTACACCTGAGCCACAGGCCTGGGCCTGGGCCACACAGGCCTGGGCCTGGGCCTGGGCCTGGGCCTGGGCCTGGGCCACACCTGGGCCTGGGCCTGGGCCTGGGCCTGGCCCTGGGCCTGGGCCTGGCCTGGGCCTGGGCCACTGGGCCTGAGCCTGAGCCTGAGCCCTGGGCCACAGGCTGGCCTGGGCCTGGGCCCCTGGGCCACAGGGCCTGGGCCTGGGCCTGGGCCACTGGGCCTGGGCCTGGGCCTGGGCCTGGGCCACAGGCCTGGGCCTGGGCCTGGGCCTGGGCCTGGGCCTGGGCCTGGGCCACAGGGCCACCAGAGCCTGGGCCTGGGCCTGGGCCTGGGCCTGGGCCTGGGCCCCACAGGCCACTGGGCCTGGGCCACAGGCCTGGGCCTGGGCCTGGGCCCACTGGGCCTGGGCCCTGGGCCCCTGGGCCACTGCCTGGGCCTGGGCCACTGGGCCTGGGCCTGGGCCTGGCACTGGGCCTGGGCCACTGGGCCTGGGCCTGGGCCACACAGGCCACTGGGCCTGGGCCTGGGCCTGGGCCACTGGGCCTGGGCCTGGGCCACAGGCCTGGGCCTGGGCCACTGGGCCTGGGCCACTGGGCCTGAGCCTGGGCCTGGGCCTGGGCCACTGGGCCTGGGCCTGGGCCACTGGGCCTGGGCCACCTGGGCCTGGGCCACCTGGGCCTGGGCCTGGGCCTGGGCCACTGGCCACTGGGCCACCTGGCCTGGGCCTGGGCCTGAGCCTGGGCCTGGGCCTGGGCCTGGGCCTGGGCCTGGGCCTGGGCCTGGCCACAGGCCACAGGCCTGGGCCTGGGCCTGGGCCTGGGCCACTGAGCCTGGGCCTGGGCCTGGGCCTGGGCCACTGGGCCCAGGCCACAGGGCCACCTGGCCTGGGCCTGGGCCACAGGCCTGGGCCTGGGCCTGGGCCTGGGCCTGGGCCTGGGCCTGGGCCTGGGCCTGGGCCTGGGCCTGGGCCTGGGCCTGGGCCTGGGCCTGGGCCTGGGCCTGAAGCCTGGGCCTGGGCCTGGGCCTGGGCCTGGGCCTGGGCCTGGGCCTGGGCCACTGGGCCTGGGCCTGGGCCTGGGCCACAGGCCACTGGGCCACTGGGCCACCAGGGCCACTGGGCCTGGGCCTGGGCCACTGGGCCTGGGCCAGGGCCTGGGGCCTGGGCCTGGGCCTGGGCCACAGGGCCTGGGCCCCTGGGCCACTGGGCCTGAGCCTGGGCCACCTGGCCTGGGCCACCAGGCCACTGAGCCTGGGCCTGGGCCTGGGCCTGGGCCTGGGCCTGGGCCTGGGCCTGGGCCTGGGCCTGGGCCTGGGCCCTGGGCCTGGGCCTGGGCCTGGGCCTGGGCCTGGGCCTGGGCACAGGCCACTGGGCCTGAGCCTGGGCCTGGGCCTGGGCCTGGGCCAGGCCTGGGCCTGGGCCACAGGCCTGGGCCTGGGCCACTGGGCCTGAGCCTGGGCCTGAGCCCTGGGCCTGGGCCTGGGCTGGGCCACTGGGCCTGAGCCCTGGGCCTGGGCCTGGGCCTGGGCCTGGGCCTGGGCCTGGGCCTGGGCACAGGCCTGGGGCCTGGGCCTGGGCCTGGGCCTGGGCCTGGGCCACAGGGCCTGGGCCTGGGCCACAGGCCTGGGCCACAGGCCTGGGCCTGGGCCTGGGCCTGAGCCTGGGCCTGGGCCACTGGGCCTGGGCCACTGGGCCTGGGCCTGGGCCCTGGGCCACTGGGCCTGGGCCTGAGCCTGGGCCTGGGCCTGGGCCCTGGGCCTGGGCCACACAGGCCTGGGCCACTGGGCCTGGGCCTGGGCCTGGGCCTGGGCCACTGGGCCCCTGGGCCACTGGGCCTGGGCCTGGGCCACAGGCCTGGGCCTGGGCCACAGGCCTGAGCCTGGGCCTGGGCCACTGGGCCTGGGCCTGGGCCACTGGCCTGGGCCACTGGGCCTGGGCCTGGGCCTGGGCCTGGGCCTGGGCCACAGGCCTGGGCCACTGGCCACTGGGCCTGGGCCTGGGCCCTGGGCCTGGGCCACACTGGGCCTGGGCCTGGGCCTGGGCCACTGGGCCTGGGCCTGGGCCACTGGGCCTGGGCCTGGGCCTGGGCCTGGGCCACCAGGCCCTGGGCCACTGGGCCTGGGCCTGGGCCTGGGCCTGGGCCTGGGCCTGGGCCTGGGCCTGGGCCTGGGCCTGGCCTGGGCCACTGGGCCTGGGCCACAGGCCACTGGGCCTGGGCCTGGGCCACTGGGCCACCCTGGGCCTGCCTGGCCCCACCTGGGCCTGAGCCTGGGCCTGGGCCTGGGCCTGGGCCACAGGCCTGGGCCTGGGCCTGGGCCACACAGGCCCTGGGCCTGGGCCTGGGCCTGGGCCTGGGCCACTGGGCCTGGGCCTGGGCCCTGGGCTGGGCCACTGAGGCCTGGGCCTGGGCCTGGGCCACTGGGCCTGGGCCTGGGCCACAGGGCCTGAGCCCTGGGCCACACGGGCCTGGGCCTGGGCCTGAGCCTGGGCCTGAGCCCTGAGCCACTGGGCCACTGGGCCTGGGCCTGGGCCTGGGCCACCTGAGCCTGGGCCACTGGGCCACTGGGGCCTGGGCCTGGGCCTGGGCCACAGGGCCTGGGCCTGGGCCTGGGCCTGGGCCTGGCCCTGGGCCACCCTGGGCCTGAGCCTGGGCCTGGGCCTGGGCCTGGGCCTGAGCCCTGGGCCTGGGCCACAGGCCTGGGCCACACAGGCCACAGGGCCTGGGCCTGGGCCTGGGCCTGGGCCACTGGGCCTGGGCCACCTGGCCCTGGGCCTGGGCCACTGGGCCTGGGCCACTGGGCCTGGGCCTGGGCCTGGGCCTGGGCCTGGGCCACTGGGCCTGGGCCTGGGCCTGGGCCTGGGCCTGAGCCTGGGCCTGGGCCACCTGGGCCACTGGGCCACTGGGCCTGGGCCTGGGCCTGGGCCTGGGCCACCTGGGCCTGGGCCTGGGCCTGGGCCACAGGCCTGGGCCACAGGGCCTGGGCCTGGGCCACTGGGCCACAGGCCACTGGGCCTGGGCCTGGGCCACTGGGCCTGAGCCTGGGCCACTGGCCCAGCCTGGGCCACTGGCCCTGGGCCTGGGCCTGGCCTGGGCCACTGGGCCTGGGCCTGGCCCTGGGCCTGGGCCTGGCCTGGGCCCTGGGCCTGGGCCTGGGCCTGGGCCACCTGGGCCACTGAGCCACTGGGCCTGGGCCTGGGCCTGGGCCTGGGCCTGGGCCACCAGGGCCTGGGCCACTGGCCACAGGGCCTGGGCCTGGGCCTGGGCCACAGGCCCTGGGCCTGGGCCTGGGCTGGGCCTGGGCCTGGGCCTGGGCCTGGGCCTGAGCCTGGGCCTGGGCCTGGGCCTGGGCCACTGGGCCTGAGCCTGGGCCTGGGCCACTGGGCCTGGGCCTGGGCCACTGGGCCTGGGCCACTGGGCCTGGGCCACAGGCCTGGGCCTGGGCCTGGGCCTGGGCCTGGGCCCTGGGCCACTGGGCCACTGGGCCTGGGCCTGAGGCCTGGGCCTGGGCCTGGGCCTGGGCCTGGGCCACTGGGCCTGGGCCTGGGCCTGGGCCTGGGCCCTGGGCCTGGGGCCTGGGCCTGGGCCTGGGCCTGGGCCTGGGCCACTGGGCCTGGGCCACTGGGCCACTGGGCCACAGGCCTGGGCCACTGGGCCTGGGCCTGGGCCTGGGCCTGAGCCTGGGCCACTGGGCCTGGGCCACTGGGCCTGGGCCACAGGCCTGGGCCTGGGCCACTGGGCCTGGGCCTGGGCCTGGGCCTGGGCCTGGGCCTGGGCCTGGGCCTGGGCCACAGGCCTGGGCCTGGGCCTGGGCCTGGGCCACAGGGCCTGGGCTGGGCCTGGGCCACAGGCCTGGGCCTGGGCCTGGCAGGCCTGGGCCACTGGGCCTGGGCCTGGGCCTGGGCCTGGGCCACTGAGCCTGGGCCTGGGCCTGGGCCTGGGCCTGAGCCTGGGCCTGAGCCACTGGGCCAGGGCCTGGGCCTGGGCCACTGGGCCTGGGCCTGGGCCTGGGCCTGGGCCTGGGCCTGGGCCACAGGCCTGGGCCTGGGCCACAGGCCTGGGCCTGGGCCTGGGCCACAGGCCTGGGCCACTGGGCCTGGGCCTGGGCCTGGGCCTGGGCCTGGGCCTGGGCCACACAGGCCTGGGCCTGGGCCTGGGCCTGGGCCTGGGCCTGGGCCTGGGCCACAGGGCCTGAGCCTGGGCCTGAGCCTGGGCCACTGGGCCTGGGCCTGGGCCACCTGGGCCTGGGCCACACAGGCCTGGGCCACAGGCCTGGGCCTGGGCCCAGGCCTGGGCCTGGGCCTGGGCCTGGGCCTGGGCCTGGGCCTGGGCCCTGGGCCTGGGCCTGGGCCTGGGCCTGGGCCTGGGCCTGGGCCACTGGCCTGGGCCTGGGCCTGGGCCTGGGCCTGGGCCTGGGCCTGGGCCTGGGCCTGGCCTGGGCCTGGGCCTGGGCCTGGGCCTGGGCCTGGGCCTGGGCCTGAGCCTGGGCCTGGGCCTGGGCCTGGGCCTGGGCCTGGGCCACTGGGCCCTGGGCCTGGGCCTGGGCCTGGGCCTGGGCCTGAGCCTGAGCCTGGGCCTGGGCCTGGGCCACTGAGGCCTGGGCCTGGGCCTGGGCCTGGGCCACAGGGCCTGGGCCTGGGCCTGGGCCACCAGGCCTGGGCCTGGGCCTGGGCCACTGAGCCTGGGCCTGGGCCACTGGGCCTGGGCCTGGGCCACAAAGCCTGGGCCTGGGCCACTGGGCCTGGGCCACTGGGCCACTGGGCCTGGGCCTGGGCCTGGGCCTGGGCCTGGGCCTGGGCCTGGGCCTGGGCCTGGGCCACAGGCCAGGCCACAGGGCCACTGGGCCTGGGCCTGGGCCTGGGCCTGGGCCACTGGCCCTGGGCCTGAGCCTGGGCCTGGGCCAGCCACTGGGCCTGGGCCTGAGCCTGGGCCTGGGCCCTGGCCTGGGCCTGGGCCTGGGCCTGGGCCACTGGCCACACAGGCCTGGGCCACAGGGCCTGGCCCTGGGCCTGGGCCACAGGCCTGGGCCACTGGGCCTGGGCCTGGGCCTGAGCCTGGGCCTGGGCCTGGGCCTGAGCCCTGGGCCTGGGCCTGGGCCTGGGCCTGGGCCTGGGCCTGGGCCACAGGCCTGGGCCTGGGCCTGGGCCACCTGGGCCTGGGCCCTGGGCCTGGGCCTGGGCCACAGGGCCTGGGCCACACAGGCCTGGGCCTGGGCCTGGGCCTGGGCCTGGGCCTGGGCCTGGGCCTGGGCCTGGCCCACTGGGCCTGGGCCTGGGCCTGGGGCCTGAGCCAGGGCCACTGGGCCTGGGCCTGGGCCTGGGCCTGGGCCTGAGGCCTGGGCCACAGGCCCTGGGCCTGGGCCTGGGCCACAAGGCCTGGGCCTGGGCCTGGGCCACTGGGCCACTGGGCCTGGGCCACAGGCCTGGGCCACTGGGCCTGGGCCTGGGCCTGGGCCTGGGCCTGGGCCTGGGCCTGGGCCACTGGCCTGGGCTGGGCCTGGGCCACAGGCCCTGGGCCTGGGCCACAGGGCCTGGGCCCTGGGCCCTGGGCCTGGGCCACAGGGCCTGGGCCTGGGCCTGGGCCTGGGCCTGGGCCTGGGCCTGGGCCTGGGCCTGGGCCTGGGCCACAGGCCTGAGCCTGGGCCTGGGGCCTGGGCCTGGGCCTGGGCCTGGGCCTGGGCCTGGGCCACTGGGCCTGGGCCTGGGCCTGGGCCTGGGCCTGGGCCTGGGCCACAGGCCACAGGGCCTGGGCCACTGGCCCTGGGCCTGGGCCACAGGGCCTGGGCCTGGGCCTGGGCCTGGGCCTGGGCCCTGGGCCTGGGCCTGGGCCTGGGCCTGGGCCTGGGCCTGGGCCTGGGCCTGGGCCTGGGCCTGGGCCTGGGCCTGGGCCTGGGCCTGGGCCTGGGCCTGGGCCTGGGCCTGGGCCTGGGCCTGGGCCTGGGCCTGGGCCACAGGCCTGGGCCTGGGCCTGGGCCACTGGGCCTGAGCCACTGGGCCTGGGCCTGGGCCTGGCCCTGGCCACCACAGGCCTGGGCCTGGGCCTGAGCCCCTGGGCCTGGCCTGGGCCTGGGCCTGGGCCACACGGGCCTGGGCCTGGGCCTGGGCCCAGGGCCTGGGCCTGGGCCACTGGGCCTGGGCCACAGGGCCAGGCCTGGCCACAGGCCTGGGCCTGGGCCTGGGCCTGGGCCTGGGCCACACAGGCCTGGGCCCTGGGCCTGGGCCTGGGCCACAGGGCCTGGCCTGGGCCTGGGCCTGGGCCTGGGCCTGGGCCTGGCCCTGGGCCTGGGCCTGGGCCTGGGCCACTGGGCCTGGCCACTGGGCCTGGGCCACTGGCCACTGGGCCTGGGCCTGGGCCACTGGGCCTGGGCCTGGGCCTGGGCCACCAGGGCCTGGGCCACAGGGCCTGGGCCTGGGCCTGGGCCCCACAGGGCCTGGGCCTGGGCCTGGGCCTGGGCCTGGGCCTGAATACTGGGCCACTGGCCTGGGCCTGGGCCTGGGCCTGGGCCTGGGCCTGGGCCTGGGCCTGGGCCTGGGCCACTGGGCCTGGGCCTGGGCCTGGCCCTGGCCTGGGCCTGGGCCTGGGCCTGGGCCTGGGCCTGGGCACTGGGCCTGGGCCTGGGCCCTGGGCCTGGGCCTGGGCCACTGGGCCTGGGCCTGGGCCTGGGCCACAGCCTGGGCCTGGGCCACAGGGCCTGGGCCACTGGGCCACTGGGCCTGGGCCACCTGGCCCACAGGCCTGGGCCTGGGCCTGGGCCTGGGCCACCTGGGCCTGGGCCTGGGCCACCTGGGCCTGGCCTGGGCCTGGGCCTGGGCCTGGGCCTGGGCCTGGGCCTGGGCCTGGGCCTGGGCCACTGAGGCCTGGGCCTGGGCCTGGGCCTGGGCCTGGGCCTGGGCCTGGGCCTGGGCCTGGGCCTGGGCCTGGGCCTGGGCCTGGGCCTGGGCCAGGCCTGGGCCTGGGCCTGGGCCTGGGCCACTGGGCCACAGGCCTGGGCCACCTGGCCCTGGGCCACAGGCCTGGGCCTGGGCCTGGGCCTGGGCCTGGGCCTGGGCCTGGGCCTGGGCCTGGGCCTGGGCCTGGGCCTGGGCCTGGGCCTGGGCCACTGGGCCTGGGCCTGGCCACAGGCCTGGGCCTGGGCCTGGGCCTGGGCCACAGGCCTGGGCCTGGCCCTGGGCCTGGGCCTGGGCCTGGGCCTGGGCCTGGGCCTGGGCCTGGGCCACTGGGCCTGGGCCACAGGCCTGGGCCACAGGGCCTGGGCCTGGGCCACCAGGGCCTGGGCCTGGCCACTGGGCCTGGGCCTGGGCCTGGGCCACCTGGGCCAGGGCCTGGGCCTGGGCCTGGGCCTGGGCCTGGGCCTGGGCCACAGCCTGGGCCTGGGCCACTGGCCTGGGCCTGGGCCACACTGGGCCACTGGGCCTGGGCCTGGCCTGGGCCTGGGCCTGGGCCTGGGCCTGGGCCTGGGCCTGGGCCTGGGCCTGGGCCTGAGGCCTGGGCCTGGGCCTGGGCCTGGGCCCCTGGGCCTGGGCCACAGGCCTGGGCCTGGGCCACAGGCCTGGGCCTGGGCCCTGGGCCTGGGCCTGGGCCTGGGCCTGGGCCACTGGGCCTGGGCCTGGGCCACAGGCCTGAGCCTGGCCTGGCCTGAGCCTGGGCCTGGGCCTGGGCCTGGGCCTGGGCCTGGGCCACTGGGCCTGGGCCTGGGCCTGGGCCACTGGGCCCCTGGGCCACTGGGCCTGGGCCACTGGGCCTGGGCCTGGGCCACAGGCCTGGGCCTGGGCCTGGGCCTGAGCCTGGGCCACTGAGCCACTGCCTGGGCCTGGGCCTGGGCCTGGGCCTGGGCCTGGGCCACAGGCCTGGCCTGGGCCAGGGCCTGGGCCTGGACCTGGGCCACTGGGCCTGGGCCTGGGCCACAGGCCTGGGCCACTGGGCCTGGGCCACTGGGCCACAGGGCCTGGGCCACTGGGCCTGGGCCCTGGGCCTGGGCCTGGGCCTGGGCCTGGGCCTGGGCCTGGGCCACTGGGCCTGGGCCTGGGCCACTGGGCCACAGGGCCTGGGCCTGGGCCTGGGCCTGAGCCTGGGCCTGGGCCTGGGCCTGGGCCTGGGCCCTGAGCCTGGGCCTGGGCCTGGGCCTGGGCCACAGGCCCTGGGCCACAGGGCCTGGGCCTGGGCCTGGGCCACTGGCCTGGGCCTGGGCCTGGGCCTGGGCCTGGGCCTGGGGCCTGGGCCCTGGGCCTGGGCCACTGGGCCTGGGCCACTGGCCTGGGCCTGGGCCCACAGGCCTGGGCCTGGGGCCACTGGGCCTGGGCCTGGGCCTGGGCCTGGGCCTGGGCCACAGGCCTGGGCCTGGGCCTGGGCCTGGGCCTGGGCCTGGGCCTGAGGCCTGGGCCACTGGCCCTGGGCCTGGGCCTGGGCCTGGGCCTGGGCCTGGGCCTGGGCCTGGGCCTGGGCCTGAGGCCACTGGGCCTGGGCCTGGGCCACTGGGCCCACAGGCCTGGGCCTGGGCCTGGGCCTGGGCCTGGGCCTGGGCCTGGGCCACAGGCCTGGGCCTGGGCCTGGGCCTGGGCCTGGGCCTGAGCCTGGGCCTGGGCCACTGGGCCTGGGCCACTGGGCCCTGGGCCTGGGCCTGGGCCACTGGGCCTGGGCCTGGGCCTGGGCCTGACCTGGGCCTGGGCCTGGGCCTGGGCCACTGGGCCTGGGCCTGGGCCTGGGCCTGGGCCTGGGCCCTGGGCCTGGGCCTGGCTGGGCCACTGGCCCTGGGCCCTGGGCCTGGGCCTGGGCCTGGGCCTGGGCCTGGGCCTGGGCCACAGGCCTGGGCCTGGGCTGGGGCCTGGGCCACTGGGCCACTGGGCCTGGGCCTGGGCCCTGGGCCTGGGCCTGGGCCTGGGCCAGGGCCCTGGGCCTGGGCCCCTGGGCCCCTGGGGCCTGGGCCTGGGCTGGCCTGGGCCTGGGCCCTGGGCCCCTGGGCCCTGGGCCACTGGGCCACAGGGCCTGGGCCCTGGGGCTCCACAGGCCTGGGCAGGGCCTGGGCCTGGGCCTGGGCCTGGGCCTGGGCCTGAGCCCTGGGCCTGGGCCTGGGCCTGAGGCCTGAGCCTGGGCCTGGGCCTGAGCCTGGGCCTGGGCCTGGGCCCTGGGCCTGGGCCTGGGCCTGAGCCTGAGCCTGGGCCTGGGCCTGGGCCTGGGCCTGGGCCTGGGCCTGGCCTGGGCCTGGGCCTGGGCCACTGGGCCTGAGGCCTGGGCCCTGGGCCTGGGCCACAGGGCCCTGGGCCACAGGCAAAGGCCCTGGGGCCTGGGCCCTGGGCCTGGGGCCCCTGGGGGCTGGGCCTGGGCCCTGGGCCCTGGGCCACAGGGCTGGGCCCTGGGCCCTGGGCCCTGGGGCCCTGGGCCCACCTGGGCCTGGGCCCTGGGCCTGAGCCTGGGCCTGGGCCTGGGCCCCTGAGGCCCTGGGCCCCAGGGCTGGGCCTGGGGCCCACAAGGCCTGGGCCTGCTGGCCCTGGGCCTGGGCCTGGGCCCCCTGGGCCCTGGGCCTGGGCCTGGGCCCTAAACCTGCCTAAACCCTAAACCTGGGGCCTAAACCCTAAACCTAAACCTGGGCCCTAAAACCCTCCCTAAAGCCTCCTAAACCTCCTAAACCTCCTAAACCTCTAAAACCCCTAAAACTCCTAAAACTCCTAAAACTCCTAAAAACCCTAAACCCTAAACCCTAAACCCTAAACCCTAAACCCCTAAACCCCTAAAACCCCTAAACCCCTAAAACTCCTAAAACTCCTAAAACTCCTAAAAACCCTAAACCCTAAACCCTAAACCCTAAACCTTCCCAACTTCATGTCAGGTCAAAATAACCTTCAAAACAAAAGATAACAAAACAATGCCTTCAAATCATTCAACCCCAAAATTTCCTTTTTCACACACACATGCACTGCATATCTGCATTCTTAAGGCTAAGATATAACAATAAACAACAATGAGCAAGTGTACCTACCTACAAATATGCTCAACTCAACTCAACTTTTTAGAAACCCATCAAATCTGTTACAAACACCATTTTATTGGGTCTACTTGTTTCTCTGATATTCCAAGTTTAAGAAAGTTCAAAAGATTTAAGCCCAAAAAACAAAACCATAGTTGTTCTACTTTACTCCATACCCACTTCATAGATCTCTGTTTTCACCAAACAATTCAATTTTTTTAAACAAACAAAATAAAATTTCTGGTAAATATAACTCCAAATGGGTCTCCTCAATGTTCTGTTGTTCCTTTTAAACTCGTCACTAGATCATTCACTGCATTTCTTTGTTTCTTTTTGAATTTTTTTTGTATATCTGTATATAAAAAATGGGAAGGGATAAAGACACAATGGTAGAGACTTGGAAACTGTCAGAGACAATCACTGCTCCATGGACTGCAAAATACTGAGGTAAGTTTTTGTAGGTCAAAAGCATCATCCTTCCCAAAATCAAATTCATGCTCCAGTTCATCAAAATTGTCATCTTCTTCATCATCACCCTCAACCCTTGGACTACCTGCAAGTAATGCCAAACCTCAACAAAAATTCCTAGATGGAGGCTGGGATGTACATGAAAACTTGTACCTTTAATGCGCTTGTATCTAGTTTTGCACTGAGGACAAACCTGACCACCCTCTCATCTTTCATACTCATAGCAAGTCCTACAAATGGGGAAAACACATTCATTACAGGCAACAAAGAGCTCCATATCTACAGTTATCTCAACCATATCCCCATAAATTTGACATATTTGCCCACTCAATTCTTTTGCGGCTTGTATCTGAAACAAAATGTAGTTCCGTCAACATTCAAACATAAAAGGTAGGAACTTAATAATTACAAACCAATTGCCAAACAAGAAGATTATGAATGTCTGCTAGAACATGTGTAGGATATTGCCAAGTTTACAAGCACCCGTGTCCAAACTGGAAAACATTATGGCTTCATTTTAAAAGTCAAAATTATACAATACAAGCAACAGCTACTGAAATCAAAACTTTGAAATTTAATCCGTAATTTCAAATTACAAATAATTTTTTTCTATTTGCTTGAACTCCTCCTGAATTTTAAATCAGTAAATACTAAATAAACCACATTTAGTAGACTTGTCAAACTAAATTTTTAGAGCTTGGCATATTCGATTTGCTCCACACCAAAAAAAAAATTATTACCAGACCAGAGTTGCAGCAGAGACACAAGGTGGCACTGTATTAGGACTGAAGTGAGCCTCCACTGCACTACCAAAAATATCATCCACCCCGGCTTAAATCTGCCACCAAACAGATATGATAGGGGGGGAACGCGGATCCGACTGTCTCAGTCGGTTTGTTAAAAAGTAAAGAGAAATCAAAGGAGGATGACATATGCATGTGATGGTTAAGAACAAAAAGAGAAAAGCGTTTGAAAGACTTGGGGAAAAATAGAGTACACGAGCGAGGGAACGGACAGATACGGAAGTGTACCGACACTTTTATTTAAAAAAATAAATTATGGTTGTATACATTAGAAATACCCTTTAAAAACTCTAACTTTGTTCGTTCTATTTCTTTTAACAAATTACATAGGGAAAAAGAAAGCGGGAAATGAAGTAATATATTTTTGGGTGATTAATATTTACTAAAATGGGTACTTTACCCGCTAAAAATGGAGAATCTTCACATAGCAAAAACGATGCTACTAGATTAAAAACGATGCTATTAGTAGTAGTGAAAATATTTTTGGGTGATTAATATTTACTAAAATGGGTATTTTACCCGCTAAAAATGGAGAATCTTCACATAGCAAAAACGATGCTACTAGATTAAAAACGATGCTACTAGTAGTAGTGAAAAATAGCTGAGCATGGGAAGGGGCCAAATAATATTGGGGCCCATCTATGTCCTTTTGAGCTCCCTAGCTATTATAATTATTACTCCTAAGATACCAAGATTCTAGTATTATTTGATTGGTTCTTCTTTTATCATCTTTCTTGAGAAAAAGGACGCCGTGCAGTAGTAGTATTTGATTTACTTACTTGTAGTTTACATTTCCACCAAAGCCGTATACTATTTGCCTATGTGTTTTGAAGGAGTAGAGTTATGACTAAGCCTTAATAAACTGGAGCATCATATGGCAGCCATGAAAGATCAGTAGCAAGTAGACCCACTATGACAGCTGGGCACCAATTATGAGGCCAGCCACGTGAACTGCAGCGATGCCCGCCGGAGCAGAGCCGACGAACAACATCAAAAATTCCTCCGACCTGGACTCCCGAGAAATCCGACGATGGAACAAATCAGCACAAGAGAGCCCAAACCAGCAACCATGGCATAAACAATTCTTCAAGCTACGTATGTGAAGAGTAATAGGCTGAAGACCCAGCAGAGATACTCCGAAAATCAAGACGGAAAGTCTATGGATACCAACAAGAAACCCAATGCACAATGAATAACCATAACAACATTCAAATACGCAGCCACAAGGTCGGGGTTGAAAGCAACAGTGCAGGATAGCCCAGCCCAGAGAATGGATTCACATCATCCATTCAAAGACATTCATGCGCAATTAGCAACACCAATAAGAGTAATACTAGCCAAGGAAACCAAGGAATTTTGAACCTATAGTTATACTTGAAACCTTTAACAGTGATAAGACTATGGACTCTTCTTCTCGTACTTAGGGGGATCAGCCTTTAGTACCATATTGTGTACAATATCTTAATGTTAAAGCATAATTAATCCCCTATAACAGGGTTGTTCATCTCAGTTTGACATTAGAGTCCGCATCAAAGGAAGTTTGATTTGGATCAGCTCAACAATGGTTTTGAAATTTAGAACGTTCATCAACTATAGACTAGTCGAATCAATAAGGGTACGTTAGTCTTACAAGGTTTAACAATAATTGATATTCAATTTGAATAATAAAGTTCAAGATGTATACAATCGAATAAATATTGTATAACAAGAATTATGCTTTTAAAGAATGATAACATCTAATATGAAATCTTGACTTGAACAATAATAAACAAGATAGAATAAGGAACTTGCTTTATGTAAAGAAACAAGGTTTAGGAACTTGCCTGCGTGTATGTAGGCTAAACGATTACTACTTGCTTCACCACAAATCCTACACGCATACCATATGTATTCACGACATTCATTAGTTACATTTTCACTTAATTATTTAATATAAACTCCACTTTATTTAACAAATCATTACCCTTTTAATTTAATTACTTAATTAAATTAGAATATTTTCATTCCCTTTACTATTATTCCACTCGAATAAATTATTTCATAATGATTTCCATCAAATATTTATTTTATTGCATAAATATTTCAATTAAAATATTTATTTTATTTGATAAATATTTTAATAATAATTTCCATCGAATATTTATTTTATTCCATAAATATCTCAAAATATTCATTTTATTTGATAAATATTTTAATTAATAATTTCCATCAAAATTTATTTTATTCCATAAATATATCAATTAAAATATTCATTTTATTTGATAAATATTTTAATTAATAATTTTCATCAAATATTTATTTTATTCGATAAATATCTCAATTAAAATATTTATTTTATTTGATAAATATTTTAATTAATAATTTTCATCGAATATTTATTTTGTTCCATAAATATCTCAATTAAAATATTTATTTTATTTGATAAATATTTTAATTAATTATTATTTATTTTATTTATTTATTTATATTTTTTTTTGTCATTTGAAGTGGTAATTTAGTTTTTGTAACGCTCATTTGAAGCTGAGGTTATCGAACTTCGGTTTACTGCAGCATGAACATAACAAGGCTAAATTAGGCCAAAAAATTTCTCACAAGTTCAACTATACATTCTGTGAGAACACAAAATATGGTCATAACATTCAATTTCCTTGTCCATACATTAATTTAAGCATACTCAAATATCATAATTCATATATGATCATTACCCAACCTTTCTAACATGATTTTAACAACTTAATTCATGTAATTCTTTGGAATCAAATCACATAATTTCACCATTTTTATGAAAAACTCCATTTTTAACATTATTAACGAAATCAACCACTGCGAACTCATTTTTTGACCAAATCAGTCCGTTTGAGTTTCGTTCTTTTCATTTTTACATCTATAAACGTAATCATTTATCAATCTACCTATTAATATGCAATTTAAACATAAATTTTTGTACTTATAAGCCATATTCATATATTTTCTGTGTAAAACTATAAAACTCCAATTTGAACATGATTTCATGGATTAATTATTCTAAAATACATATAGATCATATATAATTAAACTATACATGTTAATACACATATATAACATCATAAATTTAACAATTGGCCATGAAAATTTAATTACAGAAAACTAAAAGCCAATTTTCATGAAAAGATTCTAAGTACGTGAATAAGGTTTGGTTAAAGAGATTACCTAGTAGTGTAGATTAGTAGGAGATGAAATCCCTTTCAGAATCTTCTTCAATCACACAATTTTCCTCAACTTCTCTCTAACTCTCTCTCGAATTTTCTAAGTGAAGTCGATAAATGAAATAAATAAGAGAAACCAGATGCCCGATTAATGCACTTACGATTGTGGTCGATTAATCCATACGTGGTTTAACTGTTTCCAACTCCTCATAAGGCCTTGTTTGGCTAACTATTAGAAAGTTCTTTCCATTTAATTTAATTAATCTCTTATAATATAGTTTAATAATGTCACGCCCATTTAAGCAATAAGTCAAATATCTTATTTAATTTAATTTAAATAAAATATAATAATTCTACATTAAATCACATCATTACATAATTAAAATTCTCATTTATTAATTATGTAAATTATTAAATCTATAATTAATTATAAATTAATTAGAATAACATCATGATTATTAAATAATTCATTTAATTAAATAAGCTCAATTAAATACATACTTTGAATAATAAAATTCTCCACATTAATTTAATCAATATAACACATATAATTAAATTAATATACCACAAATTTAACAATTAATTATTCAATCCAATAATTAAATCATCAAAAATATTTATTTAATTCAATAAATATTCAAATTAGATTACAAAATCTCATTCGTCACACTTTGTGTAACGCCCCCAAAATAGGTATACATCACCCATCTTGAGTCGCCAAATACATGGTACAAAATTCAAATACAACTTAATAATACAAGCTGTAGGTGTAAAATACGACAAAACATAAACGAAAGTTTTAATCTGATATATTGTCTTACAGGCGATTTCAAACTCAAATGGAGTCCTCAATACATTTATTATCACACTATTTCATGTAATAGTGAGGACTACTAATGCAAATATCTCGACCGTCACTCCAGGTTCTGCATTGTAGTCCCTGCCACGTTCTTCGATTCTTGAAGAGAATAATAAAAGCAAAAGGGTGAGCTCAACTAGCCCAAAGAAGAAATATTATGACTAAGATAATGCGAGAATAATTTATCGTTAGCCTTTAACAAAGATGTTAAGCGATAAAATATAACAAACATCAAGTTTAACTGCGGTAAAACAAGAAATCCATTAGAAGAGTCAAGTAGAGCATGATATCTACTATCTTACATGATTTAAAAGGTTTTCATCACTTTTATCGTGAGATTCAACAATAAATAATCCACATCATCGAATCACCCCAACACTACTGGCGAGGATAATCTTTAGTATCACGTACAAATTATCCATGCACTACGGGCCAGGATATTCTTGTATTCATCAATGGTCATGATCATGCTAACAACTGTCCATCAATGCACTACGGGCCAATGAGGACTTTTACCACATCATTTGTAACATTACGATCATGATTATACCGAATAATCCCTAGTCATAATCATACCAAGTCCATCTATGCACTACGACTACAGATGACTTTCAACATAATATGAGCATGAGGATTATGACAATGATATAAGAATTCAATTAAAAGAAAACAAAGGATAAATTTTTAAAGATTTATAATTTAATTTATCCAAAATTCAATAATATCCAAATTGTCAACATGATACTGCTTTGTGGAGTAAAATTCAAGAATAATATTGTACCAAAAATGATTTGGACCGAAAACGAATCAATTTTTATCATGAATAGTATCCCGGGTGAATAGTACTCAAGTGAATAGTACCTTGTGAAAATAGTACTTCATGAATAGTAACCCGTGAATAGTACTCCGGTATAAAAAAGTTAAAACTTATCAAGAATGCTCAGAATAATATTTTCATGAAAAGATATTGGATGAAACGAAAATTTTAAGGATATTCTACTAATTTCATGGAGTATAGAAGCCAAAACTTTAACCAAATGAGTATAGAATTGAAATCTGAAACGAAATAATATTATTTACATACTACAGAGTATGGAAGAAAATATTATTTCAAGCGAATATTGAACAAAAATAACATCCCTTACCTTAAAAAGAAGAGTATTCCGACTGGTAGGGCGGGGATATTCTTGAAGAAAACTTTCACTATTTTCGATGCTCAAAGCTTTCTAAAACTCGAAAGAAATACGCTCAAAATTATAGAAGAAGAATTCTCTGATTCTGGTGAGATTTTTAATTCTAACTAAGCATCCTATTTATAGGATAATGGAAGGATACTATTTGAATTTAGAAAATCATGGACGCATAATAATTTCAGACAAAATGATTTGCAGAATCGCGGGCGAACGGAAAAACTTCAGACGCAATACCTACTCCCTCAATTCAACGGCAACTTATATATATATATATATATATATATATATATATATATATATATATATATATATATATATATATATATATATATATATATATAATCACATCTGACTTTCTTTTTTCAATGGTAACTTATATCATATATACACCAATTTAGTCCCCTCGTGACTAACATTATTCTCCCACCTCCCAATGTCACTTTCATCACACACACACACACACACACACACACACACACACACACACACATATATATATATATATATAATATTAGTACACCACCACCACCACCATTTTTCTTCCAATTCCTTATCCCTCACACACACACGTAACACCATTTTTCCCCACCCACCATTCCTAATTACCATCATTTTCATATATATATATATACATATTTATATAATACGTATATATATATATATATATAAGTAATAAAACGAAACTGAGATAACTTTCTCCGACTATTTTGAAAAATGGGTAAGTGGGGGTCCAAATAATAAGCCAAATTTATAAATACTTCATACAAATCACTTTAATATTTTTAACTATAATTCGTAATATTTAACAACCAGGTCATTCCTAGGAAAGATGGAGCTTTCCAATAAGGATTTCTCCCTATTGGCGCGTAATTAGGTGACCAAACCTCTCTCGATGAACTTCTGACATTGTCGATATTGCAAATAATAATATAAATAACTTTATGTCGTCTCAATTATTGATTTAATAATATAAAATATTATGCGAGATATCTTTGTGACAATAATTGAATCAATAATATAAGAGATATGGTGCGTGATTCTTCGTAACAATAATTGAGTATAATGAGTGACTTCTCATATAAGCATCAATAATTAATACTGCGTCTACTTATGCAACCACGCGTATTATTGTACTTTTTAACACCGGGTGTTTCAGCAGCTTAACGGTAAAACTTTCGGCAGTTATTTTTATAAAAGATATTTTGTCATTTTACGAATATGACAATAATTCCGTTGTGGGGTCCACCAATGATTGTGCCGTCGTACGAATATTCCCTGTTAAAACGAATATTTCTTGACCAATCGAATATAATATAACAACTTGCGTACTTTGCAAAATTTATAAATATTACCCATAACTATAACATTATATCAAATTCACTCTATAATATTCAAAAATGATATTCATATTTATTCATAAAAGTTGGGGTCTTACAACCTCCCCTTCTTATGAAATTTTGCCCTCGAAATTAGGGTACCTTGTATGATGAATAGGTGAAGATACCTTGATTTCATTTCAGATTCTAACTCCCAGGTCATTTCCTCAACATCGTGGTTTCTCCACAACACTTTGACTTGAGGTATAACCTTGGAGCGTAGAATATGTTCCTTCTTATCCAAGATTTTAACAAGAACCTCTTCATATGTTAAATCTTCCACTATTTCGTCTGGTTCTAACTCAATAATGTGGTTCGGGTCTTCCACATATTTACGTAACATGGATATGTGAAAAACGTTATGAACATGAGACATACTTAGCGGTAAGGCAAGTCTATAGGCCACAGTTCCTACTCGATCGAGGATTAAAAATGGGCCAATGAATCGAGGATTGAACTTTCCTCTCTTTCCAAATCTCGTAACTCCTTTCCATGGAGCAACACGTAACAACACATGATCTCCAATATTGAATTTCACGTTCTTTCGATGAAAATCAGCATAACTCTTTTGTCAATCTTGTGAGGTTTTTATACGTTGTCGGATCGTTTGAATCTTTTTCATAGTCATACGTACGAACTCCGGTCCCAACAATGTTGCTTCACCCACTTCATCCCAGCATACTGGAGAACGACACTTACGTCCATACAACGCCTCGAATGAAGCCATGCCAATACTTTCTTGATAACTATTATTGTAGGAAAACTCCACCAATGGTAAGAACTTGTCCCAACTTCCTTTGAAGTCAAGGACATAGAGTCTTAATAAATCTTCAAGAGTTTGAATAGTCCTTTCCGACTGCCCGTCCATTTGAGGATGATAAACCGGACTAAATCGTAAATCCGTGCCAATAGCTTTTTGCAAACTAACCCAAAATCTTGAAGTGAATCTTGGGTCTCGATCAGAAACTATGGATACTGGCATACCATGCAGTCTTACAACCTCGTTTATGTACATACGAGCAAGGCGTTCAAGTGTATAAGTTTCTCGTATAGGTAAGAAATGAGCAGACTTGGTCAATCTATCAACAATGACCCAAATTGCATATATGCCTTGAGAAACCTTGGGAAGACTAGTAACGAAATTCATGGTAATGTGTTCCCACTTCCATTTTGGAATTTTAAGTGGTTGCAATGGACCTTTTGGCACTTGATGCTCCGTCTTGACTCGTTGACAAGTTAGACACCTTGAGATAAACCGTACTATCTCTCTCTTCATATTTCTCCACCAAAATGTATGTCAAAGATCACGATACATTTTGGTACTCCTAGAGATGGATTATGCGAATTGTGTTGTGCTCCATCATGATTTTATACTTCAATTCGAGAATCGTTAGAACACAAAGTCTAGAGTTGACTCAAAGTATTCCTTCTTCATCGATTCTTGCTTCCGGATAGCACCTTCTTTTGCACTTTCTTCTCCTCATACGCGTCGGCTCCAGTGCATGGCTTGAGCAACTTTAACTTTATCAATTAAAGTCGGTTTTACTCGTGTGTGTGCCATCATCACGTGGGTCCCTGGAGTCTTTAACTCTATCTCCATCCTTTGCAAGTCATACAAAATGGGCCTTTGCGTTGACAATAACACACTTATACCTGCATATGATCTTCTACTCAATGCGTCAGCTACTACGTTCGCTTTTCCAGGATGGTATTGGATAGTATGATCATAATCTTTCAACAGTTCGAGCCAACATCATTGTCGCATGTTGAGTTCCTTTTGGGTGAAGAAATATTTGAGACTTTTATGATCTGTATAGATCTCCACTTTCTCCCCATATAGGTAATGCCTCCAAATTTTAAGTGCGAAGACAACAACTGCCAACTCTAGATCATGAGTAGGATAATTTCTTCTCATATTCTTTGAGTTGTCAAGAGGCATAGGCTATGAATTTCCCATGTTGCATGAGAACACATCCTAACCCTTTGTCCGAAGCATCACTGTAGATGACAAATCCCTCTGAGCCAGATGGTATTGTCAGAACAGGTGCTGCAATGAGTCTTCTCTTTAGTTCTTGAAAACTCTTCTCACATTCCTTGCTCCAACCGAATTTTGTATCTTTCTGAGTCAGCTGAGTTAATGGAGTAGCGATTCGAGAAAATCCTTCCACGAATCTCAAATGTAATAACCATTGGCCAAAAAAAACTACGTCTTGGTCATTTGACTTAGTTGCTCCTACTTTGAATTGCTTTCAATCTTTCTTGAGTCAATGAGATATTCCGTGGTTTGATATCACGTGCCCAAGGAATGAAACTTCCTCAAGCTCTTCAACTTGGCATAAAGCTTGTTTTCACGAAGCTTTTGGAGTATCAGCCTCAAGTGTTGCTCATGATCTTCACGGCTTTTGACCGCATGACGGATGAAAATCTATTTGCAGTTTCGTATATTCTATTATACTCACATGAGATATCATTTCTTTTGTACTCGTCATGAAATATCATTTTATTTGGTATTTTCACATTACGAGTTACTATTCATGGGTTCTTATTCACCCGATTCTTATTCACTTTAGTATTATTCACTTTCGGGTATTGAGCACTTTTCATGCGAATACTATTCACGAGTTACTATTCACCCAAATTACTATTCACCCACTATTATTCACTTCGGGTATTTGGAGTACTTTTCATGCTCGGGGTACTATTCACGAGGTACTATTCCTGAAGTACTAATCACGGGGTACTATTCACGACGAAAAATTGATTCTTTTCTGTCCAAATTATTTTTGGTGTATGAATATTATTCTTGAATTTTACTCCACAAAGAAGTATCATGTTGACAATTTGGACGTTATTGAGTTCAGGATAAATTAAATGATAAATCTTTAAAATTAATTCTTGAACTTGTTTTATTGAATTATTATGTAATTTTCATCATCCTCATATTTATATTATGTTGAAAGTCATCTTTGGCTTACGTGCATAAATGGACTTGGTATGATTATGACCAGGGATTATTCGGTATAATCATGACTGTAATGTGACGAATGATGTGGTAAAAGTCCTCAGTGGCCTGTAGTGCATTGATGGACAATTTTTGGTATGATTATGACCAGAAATTATTCGGTATAGTCATGACCATTGATGATTTAATGAATATCCTTGGCAGTAGTGCGAGGATGATTCGATGATATGGTTTATTTATTAAGCTAAGTCTCAATAAAAAATTGATGAAAACATTTTTAAATCATAAAGATAGTAGATTTTATGCTCTACTTGACTCTTCAATGGATTGCTTATTCAATGCAGATTAAACTTGATGTCTATTGTATTTTATCAGTTTAACATTGTTGAAGACTAGTGATAATTTATTCTGCATTATCTTAGTCATAAAATTTCTTATTGGGCTAGTTGAGCTCACCCTTTCCTTCACCGTTTCTCTTGAAAATGAGAATATAAATTTGACAAGTCGGGGAACGGAGTGACGGTCCAAATGATAGCATTAGTAGTCCTCACTATTCTGTTAAATAGCGTGACAATAAATGTAATGAGGACTCCATTGAGTGTGGATATTGTCTAGATGACAATATTCTTATTAAAACTCTCAGTTTATGTTTTGTCGTATTTTACACAACAGTTGTATTATTAAGTTGTATTTGTATTTTTGTACCATGTATTTGGCGACTCAAGATGAGTGATGTATACCTGTTTTGGGAGCGTCACACTATAAATATAGAAAGATCAAACATGTTAGGTTGATCTTATGATGTAATAGATAGGCATGCGATCGCCGAAACCTTGCACTTTAAATCTTAGTTTGCCGGAAGAGTCGAGGATAACTCGAGAGCTATCGAGGCGTAATCGTGAGTCTGCAAGATAGTAGATCTCGGAGTTCGTGACCGCCCGGAGAGGCGAGGAAGGATCATAGTGTATCGAGGAGCACTTCCTGAGGGCAGTAATCTCTTTGAAGTCATGTTCAAAATCGTGAGACAACGTACCTTTCTGGTAAATGAGGCATCATCTGCAAGCTGTCGAGTCAAGAATCGTAGACTACACTCGTCGTCGTAGTCTCTTGATCATATCAAAGGTAGAGATCGTAGTCGAGCAAGATCGATGAAGACAACAAGCACAACGACAGAAATCGTCGAGTGTCAAGATCTGATCTTGGAGTCGTAATCTGCTGTAGTAGAAGGTTAATCGTAGTGTGTAGAACTAAGACTTTAACAGATGTGCTCACAATTCCAAGGCAAAATCGTAGAGCAAATACGATACTCAACAAATGAGCACTCCCAGAATATCCAAAGGAATGAAGCCTCTGGTTGGTACTGCAAAAATACATCCCACCTAAAGGAAACCAGAGAGCACTCAACGAATGGCATGCAAGCTAACAGAAGATCTAAGCATCAACTCAATCAACATCCAGATTGAGTTGTGAAGCCATTCGAGATGAAGTCTTCCACAAGTTGATCATAAAAAGACTTTAATAACTGACTAAGGAAAGTCGACTTAATGCGATTCTTTGTCAGTAAATAGAAGACATCGATCTTGGAAGCACCAGGATCGTAGTGTTTACTAAACAAAGAAAGAACTAGGAGTGTACACAGAGATACTGGTCCGCCTCTGAAGAACAAGACTAAAGTGATTAAGCATTGGGTCAGTCCGTTGATGATAAGTGAATAGGAGATCACAAGGAGAAAGCGAGCTGGACACGCCACAAATCTGAAATGTCTTGTTACTCGGAAAGGGCCAGAGTAAAGAGTCAAGCCATCGATGTCGAGAGCGGTTGAGGCAAAACGAAGTGTTAAGGCACTTTGCCTGAGAGAGGAAGAAATGTTCTACATTGAAGATCCAATGAACATTCTTCAAAGATCGTAGTGTTGTCTCTACATGTCAAATGAGCAAGTCAACAAGACGCTACGATCAAGTTCAAGAAAGCAAGCATCAGAATTATTGACTTCGGTCATTCGAAGATTGAAGCATTAGCAACGGTTCAATCTGAAGGTTGGTATTCGGACAAGAGCTTATTGAGAGCATCGATGCAAAAGGACAACCTCTGATCGAGAAATCAGAAGGGGGAAATAAAGTCGTCGACCTGCCCGAGACATCAAAGTAACATCTCTGACGGGGTAGGTGAAACAGTAGACTGTAGTGTCAGAAAGTCATGTCATATCACATCTGCAGTCTGTACCAAACAACTCGAGATCTGCGAAGCAATTCAAAGAGCTCTCAACGACTACTTTCCAACGGGAAGATTGGGAAGGAGTATAAATCAACTAGAGCTTCAAAGATCAAAGGTTGCTGGAGTTGCTGAGTTTGGAGAAATGGTGGACTGATCTAACCAACGTAAAATAGTGAGTGACCAATGAAGGTCCAAAGGCTCACTCTATGATCCACCAAGAACACTTAGAGACAGACAAAGAGAAATGTGAGAGTTCTACTACAAGAAGAGTGTTCTGAACTGCCGAGAAAAATAAGAGCATCATGTCATCTTGATGTCCATCATGGGAAGACTCTAAGTACCAGAGAGAAGAGCCTACAGTCATCTTAGCAAGTCCATCATGAGAAGGCATTAAGTATCAAGAAAGAAGATCACTAATGCCATCATGGTGTCAAGCATGAGAAAGTTTCTAAGTACCTAGTAGAAGAGCTTACAGTCATCTTAGAAACCTATCATGTGCAACCATCAAGTATCTAGAAGAATGATCTTCAAGGCAGTTTATCAAGGGATCATCAGAAGTGGTTGAGTAACTGAAGAAGCTGAGCATCATGCAACACTCAACTGTACTTCAAGGATGATCACGCCAAGATGCTAAGTACAAAAGATGTTCAGAGCTTAAAGACATCTTAGCAGCTCAGCACCAACTCCAACAAACAAACAAATAACTCAACAACAAGAAACCCGGGCACGAGGGTCCTTGTCCTGAGGGACTAAATTAAGTTCGAACTGCCCTCATTGGGCTTGAAGAGTTCTGAGGAACTAGAGAAGTTCCAAGGCTGGCCGGCCTTGAAGAGTTCTTAGTGAATCAAGTCCCAAGGTTCGGCGGCCTTGAAGGAATCTTAGTGATTCGGTGGTGCCTTTCCTTGGTGGAAATCTGCTAGTTGAAAGCGGAAGAGTGGATTAGGAGCTTGAGTCTCTCGAACCACTTAAAACCCTTATGTCTTTTTTACTTTATGTCATTTACATTATGTACATTAACTTCCATAATCTATATGTATGTTTTAACTGCTACCACTTGAACTAACTCTCACGAACAATGTATGTATGATTATGAATATATCAATGAAGGGGATCTTTTACTTGTTCATTTGTGTTTGAAAAGATTCTTATGTTTGTCATATGCTAAATTATTAGCAATACAAAATAAACCGGAAAAGTATTTGAAATTAAAAGGATCTATTCAACCCCTTCTAGATTTATTGTGCTCACTGAACTAACAATTGGTATCAAAGCGAGTTCTCATGCTATATTCAAAAGCTAATTGCTTTGAGTCGATCCTAGGCACAAACATTGTTCTAAACTTAGTTTAGTAGTAAGTCACTTGTTATATCTTGAGATGAACTCATACGTTGGAAATATTGTATACGAGTAAAAATGTATATACACATCTGAAAATTTACTTTCAGATTGGTCCATATTCTTGATTGTCATATCAACAAGACCAATCCTTGCTCGCAGTTAATCTTGTAGTCTAAAGATCAGGCTAGAAAGCTCAAAAGACATCAAAAGAAAAGAGTCAAACATTCATCAGCCTGAAAAGATGAGAAGACCACACATGCTAAGAAATGCTTATCCGGAGAAGAAAGGAAAACTTCTCAAACATGTATCTGGCTAACCAGCAGCTGAATATAAACCTTGTGAACTAAAAGGATGTCGAAGAACTAAAGATCTTGATACTCTTAGCTTGCATCTTCAAGACCAACCCGATTGATTGAAGGTCAACTGGAGCAACTAGTTGTCGAGGAGCAAATGAGAAATTATACACATCAATGCCTAAACTCAATTATATCTAAGATAAATGACTATTAAGAAACTCGGTAAAAGGTACGGTTCCTCACTAATATAAATATGTACATCATGATTGCACATCCTTGTGAACTATAACAACATTCTTTTAAGGAATCATAATCTACCTAAAAAGGTGAAGAAAGAAAGTACACTGAGGGTGGAAAACTCTAATGCCTATAAACTTTCTCTCCATCCAAATTTTAGGTTGAAGATGACATCTTGAAAGAAATCTGAAATGGGTCATAAGAGCAGCACATGTTAAATTAATTTTATGTGAAGTAATCTTTGCTGATGGGTTAGAATGTACAACCTATGGTCTAGTTGTTTAATGACACACAGAGTATGATCAGTTCTACAAGAGCATCTTGAAGATTCATAGAAACTGATCACCTCCATGAATCAACCAGATACAAATAAATTGTAAAGTTGATTCTCACTTTGTGAACATTTAAACCCTGTGAACATAACCTAGCAAATGATAAAACCATCAAAGAAAAAGAGTGTTTTATTAAAATAGCAAATCTCACACACTCACCATCATGCATCTCAAGATGTATTATCTAAATTAATTACATGCATGAATCTGACTGTTGGTGATCAATATGATGATTATCCAAAGCCCAAATCACAATAAGATATTTCTCATAAATCTTTCTAAATCAAATACCCATATTCCTCGAACCATTCAAATGGAAGATTGGCAAGTAATCACTGGCATTCAGCTCGAAACCAAGTCGTTTGAGAAATCTGAAAAGAAGTTCAGAGACATTCTTGAACTTGTGAAGAAAGCTGGATTCTCATAATGTCTTGAGGCAAGCACTCAAGTATATACTAAACTAGTTAAGGAGTTCTACTCAAATGCTTCCATAAATGCCGGAACCCTTTCAACCAAAGTTAAAGGTCAATCTCTAAAGCTGAAATCATCCGATATTAATTTATGCTTAGGTTTTCCCGACCTAGGACTGAAAAACCTTGATGAGATTGACACTGAGCAAGCAAAGGAGATTATGGGGTATCAAAGAAATCCTAGTCTGAAGTACATGAAGAAGAAGGAGTTCCCTGAGGAATTCGAGTTCCTTGCTGAGATAGTGGGCAAATGTATACTGTGCAAGGATACTGCACATGACACTGTGCTTGACCAGCAGTTAAAATAATATCTGCTATAGTTCTAAAGAAGCAAATCAACTTCGAAGTAATCCTATTTGATCAGATCTCCAAATGGGTAGAAAAGGCTGAATTGAAGAGGTCTACAGAAAAACCCTTGAGAATAGTGTTTCATGGAAGACTGTTGAGTATAGTGCTGAAGAAGAAGCTGGGAAGCAGAATCAAGAATGATGAATGAGAGCCTCTAAATGTTCACAAAGTAATGTCTCCTCAGTTGTTCATAAACTGGAAGAAGAACCCAAAGGAAAACAGGAGGCTAACAACAACTGGGGGCAGCAGAAAGAACTCTGCTGAGAAAAGAAAGGTGAAAGAGGTGGAAAGCTCAGAATCGAGTAAATTTGTACAAATAGCAACCACACCAACAAAGAAGAAATCCAAGGGTGTGAAGAAAACTGAGTCCATACCAAGAAGTCTCTCCACAGAAGACAAGGATGAAGATGAAAAGGTCTCAACTGTAGAGACCACAAAGAGGAGAAGTAACATATTACATCAAGGGCCATCCAGAAAGAAAACTAAGGTGGTAAATAGACCAGTTCCAATTTCCCAAGAAAGTACATCTGACAAAAAGGAGAACGTAAAGTAAGAAGAAGAAAATGGAACTGATGGTCTCAAGATTGAGTCCCTAAAGAACGAATCCAGCAATAAAGCTGAAGCTAGATCGTAGTCGAGCAAGATCAGATGAAGACAACAAGCACAACGACAAAAATCGTAGAGTGTCAAGATCTGGCCTCGGAGTCGTAGTGTCTGCACAGCCGAAGCTGAATCGTAGTGTTTAGAACTGAGACTTCAACAGATGTGCTCACAATGCCAAGGCAAAATCGTAGAGCAAATACGAAACTCAACAAATGAGCACTCCCAGAATATCCAAAGGAATGAAGCCTCTGGTTGGTACTGCAAAGATACATCCCACCTAAAGGAAACCAGAGAGCACTCAACGAATGGAATGAAAGCTAACAGAAGATCTAAGCATCAACTCAATCAACATCCAGATTGAGATGTGAAGCCATTCGAGATGAAGTCTTCCACAAGTTAATCATAAGAAGACTTTAATAACTGACTAAGGAAAGTCAACTAGTGCAATTGCTGTCAAGTAAGTAGAAGACATCGATCTTGGAAGCACCAGGATAGTAGTGTTTTCTAAACAAAGAAAGAATTAATGGAGTGTACAAAGAGATATTGGTTCGCCTCTGAAGAACAAGACTAAAGTGATTAAGCATTGGGTCAGTCCATTGATGATAAGTGAACGGGAGATCACAAGGAGAAAGCGAGCTGGACACGCCACAAATCTGAAATGTCTTGTTACTCGGAAAGTGCCAGAGTAAAGAGTCAAGCCATCGATGATCTCGAGGCGATCAAAAGGCAAGCGAAGTGTTAAGGCATCAAGATGCCACGAGAAGGAAGAAGTGTTCTAAATTGAAAATCCAATGAACATTCTTCAAAGATCGTAATGTTGTCTCTTCATGTCAAATGAGCAAGTCAACAAGACACTACGATCAGGTCCAAGAAAGCAAGCATCAAAATCATAGAGTTCAGTCATCCAAAGATTGAAGCATTGGCAACGGTTCAATCTGAAGGTTGGTATTCGGACAAGAGCTTATTGAGAGCATCGATGCAAAAGGACAACCTCTGATCGAGAAATCAGAAGGGGGAAATAAAGTCGTCGACCTGCCCGAGACATCAAAGTAACATCTCTGACGGGGTAGGTGAAACAGTATACTGCAGTGTTAGAAAGTCATGTCATGTCACATCTGCAGTCTGCACCAAACAACTCGAGATCTGCGAAGTAATTCAAAGAGCTCTAAATGGCTACTTTCCAACGGGAAGATTAGGAAGGAGTATAAATCAGCTAGAGCTTCAAAGATCAAAGGTTGCTGGAGTTGCTGAGTTTGGAGATATGGTGGATTGATTTAACCAACGTAAAATAGTGAGTGACCAATGAAGGTCCGAAGGCTCACTCTATGATCCACCAAGAACACTTAGAGATAGACAAATAGAAATGTAGAAGTGAGAGTTCTACTACAAGAAGAGTGTTCTGAACTAGCGAGAGAAAGAAGAGCATCATGTCATCTTGATGTCCATCATGTGAAGACTCTAAGTACCAGAGAGAAGAGCCTACAGTCATCTTATCAAGTCCATCATGAGAAGGTATCAAGTATCAAGAAAGAAGATCACCAACGCCATCATGGTGTCAAGCATAAGAAAGTTTCTAAGTACCTAGCAAAAGAGCTTATAGTCATCTTAGAAACCCATCATGTGCAACGATTAAGTATCTAGAAGAATGATCTTCAAGGCAGTTTATCAAGGGATCATCAAAAGTGGTTGAGTAACTGAATAAGCTGAGCATCATGCAACACTCAACTGCACTTCAAGGATGATCACACCAAGCTGCTAAGTACAAAAGATGTTCAGAGCTTAAAGACATCTTAGCAGCTTAGCACCAACTCCAATAAACAAACAAACAACTCAACAACAAGAAGCCAGGGCCTGAGGGGTCCTTGTCCGGAGGGACTAAATGAAGTTCCAAGCCTGCTGGGCTTGAAGAGTTCCTAGGGAACTAGAGAAGTTCCAAGGCTGTTGGCCTTAAAGGAATCTTAGTGATTCATGGTGCTGCCCTTCCTTAGTAGAAATCCTGCTAGTTGAAAGCAGAAGAGTGGATTAGGAGCTTGAGTCTCTGAACCACTTAAAACCCCTTGTGTCTTTTACTTTATGTCATTTACTTTATGTATATTAACTGCCATAACTGCTATGTATGTTTTAACTGCTTACCACTGAACTAACTCTACGAACAATGTATGTATGATTATGAATATATCAATGAAGGGGATCTTGTACTTATTCCGCTGTGCTTGAAAAGATTCTTATGTTTATCATATGCTAAATTATTAGCAATACAAAATAAACTAGAAAAGTATTTGAAATTAAAAAGGATCTATTCAACCCCCCCCCCCCCCCTTCTAGATCTATTGTGCCTACTGGGAACTAACAATATCATTCAAAACTGACATATTTTTGTTTAAATCCGTGACATGAGCTAAGAAAGCTTGACATCTGTTTTTCAATAAACGAATAGCTTTATGGCTTGTGATGACAGTGATTGATTTTAATGGTTTGATTGCTTGAATTCGCATAATAGGTTGGTTATAAAAGCTAACAACCTTACGAAAACAATCAATTTTTGCATGATGAGTAGTTAACCAATCAATCCCTAGAATTACGTCATATGCAAGTATTTTTAATAAAATAAGATCGACAGGTAATGTGAGGGTACCGATTTGAACCAAATAAGACTTATAAATAGTGGATGTAATGAAGGTTTCTCCCAACGGAGTTTCAACAGATAAGTCAAAGTCTAATTTCTTCGGATTCAAATTTAAACTTTGAGCGCAAGCAGGAGAAATAAAAGAATGGGTAGAACCGGTATCAAATAAGGTATAGACTTTGCTAGAGTTTATGATAAGCTTACCCGTGATGACCTCGTTCAGGTTCCTTGCTTTCTGGCAGATTACGACAAACGCTCTCCCTTGAACTACTGGTTTTGACTTTTCTGGAATGGCCTTTGGTGCCTCCAACCCAGCTGGACTTGGCTTCCTTGAATGATAAAATCGAGCTAGGTGACCTTTGTAGACACTCAAAATTTTTTGCATGCCTGTTACTAACATTATAGGAGGGCAGATTCGTCTTTCGTAGATTACCCTGGAAGACAGCTTACATCCATTTTGGATACTATCGAAAGTGTAGTTCCAACCCGGAACACAAACTGGGAACTTCATCTCAAACGCGGAACACACACCGGGAATGTCATTTCAAATCTCGGAGATAACCCCGAGGTTTGCAAGATCAAAAGATCGGCAACAACACCGAAGATGACAGTTCTGTCTCGGCGATAACACCGCGACGTTCAGTTCCAGTCCCAGAAATAACACTGGGAGTAACAACTCCATCCTTGGTGATAGCCCCAAGGGATGCTTTTGCAGTTTCGGTGATAACTCCGGAATTGTTTGTTTCAAACACATGCGATCAGCTTCAAGCTCAGACCTCCTACCGAGGCAATCATACCTTAGACCCGGAGCTAACAACGGGCAGATAGGTTCTTTCACAGATGACCTTGTGATATTCAAACATTTACAACAGTCCAATCTCAGATGTAACCCTGAGCAACGTCTGCTTTCTGCTCAAACCGGCGATAACCCCGGTAAGGAGTCAAAAGCGTCATCTTACCGCCTTAACAAGATGATATCGCGGCATACCAACAAGTAGTCCAATCTCAGATGTAACCCTGAGCAACGTCTACATTCAACTCAAACCTGCGATAACCCTGGTGAGGATTCAAACATCATCTTATCTCTTCATCACCTGCGCGTCATCTCAACACTTCATACATATATACATACAACAATGTCCCACAAGAACCGAGGAGTAACAATCCTAAGTTACTATTACGCGTGCCAGTACTTTGGATAGAATTTGAAGCTTGAAGACCATGGGCATAAACCCCTCTTCCTGACTTCGTATAACCTCTAATCCATGTCATTGCGTAACTCTCGACACAAGTGGTCCGAAGAAGGTCAGATATACCCCGTTCGGATGCTCGGATTGAAGTTCTGTAAGTTCGAGCGGACATTATAGTGCATGAATGCACGTACTACGAGGCGACAGGACCCGCGAGGCTCGGATGCACCACAACCAGCCGCAGGTGTACCTGCGGCCATCCGTCTATATATATAAGCCTTGGGATCAGCCATTTGAAGAAGAGGAGAGAGAGAAAAGGCGAGGAAGCCCTGTCTATTTTACTCTACATACACATCTTTTGAGTGTTTCCTCACTTTTAAACACTTGTTAGCTCACATATAGCTATCTTTTTATCCAAGTGAGGAGTGTTTATTCATTTAAAAGCCATAGAAGTCTACTTTGGCAGCCCACTGTAAGCCTTCTCACATTATATAAAGTCGTCTTCTCATATTAACACACACTGTTGTACACGTTAAGAGTCGTATGAGTGTGTTTGCCCGGACTTCGGTCTGTGGTTTTCATTCCTGTCTGTATATATACTTATATATATATATATGTGTATATATTTCATATATGGACTAACATTATCGAGTTATGCCTCGATTGAGCATGAACTTCGATGCCTAGAGCGTTTATTGCTTTATATATATATATATATACTTATAAATATAATTATTGTCGGACATATCGATGAGCCTTGGATTTTACATCCTACATTTACTAAACATATATATATATATATATATATATATATATATATATATATAATTGTTGTATTTATTATATCCGAGTAGCACAGATTCACATCAAGTACGTTTCTTTTGCTTATATATATATATGTACATATATATATATATATATATATATATATATATATATATATTTACATTTCTGTCAGGCCTGGAGTTTACTTAGTGGCCTTTTACAGCTTTATTTACATTTTGTCCTGCTTGGAGTTTACTTTGTGGCAGTTGATCGCTTTTACAACTTTATTTGCATTTCGTCCCACCTGGAGTTTACTTCGTGGTGGTTGATCATGTCCATATATATATATATATATATATATATATATATATATATATATATATATTTACCGCTTTTATATATTTACATTTCCGATCCCCCATGGTCAGTTGCTTCAGTGGTGGTTGATCGTATCCATATATATATATATTTACTGCTTTTATATATATAACTGCCTACTGCTTTCCATACAAATTACAAGTATCATATGAGCCTAGGAATCATGTGATCACAGATTCGATCTCATCGAATCTAGATTCGGATCCATGATGGACATATTTTTTCAAATTGTAAAGCGACTTGTACATTATTTTACGATTATGTCGAATTTCCTTGGATGATTGTATGATGACCATGAGGAGTTCGGCATCTTCTTTGTATATTATTTTCTTGAGAATGCTTCGTATCTCGAAAATAAAAGCAAACAAGCCGAACATTTAATAATAAAATGGAAGTATGAAAAGGTCTCAATTCCTATTAAGCACAAGGTTTGAAAAACCTCTTTTACAAAACTTCATTGATATATCTTGGTTAAAATTGAATTTTTCTATAAAATTCAAACCTTGTGTATATAGGTGCGAACGAGGCCTCACACTACTTTTAAATAATTGCACATTGATCCACACAGACACACACATTCATATAACAATTTCCTTGAAAAGTGGAGGTCAGCGTGGTAACACGGATGTCGGGGGGTGCCTAACACCTTCCCTCCGTATAATCAAGCCCCCAGACCCAAAATGAATCTCGGTTTCATAGACCCGTCTAGCAGTGTCAAGTCACTGGGTCAATGTGCTAACCTTTTCGGTTGCGTTGGTGCAACCAGTTAAATACACCAACTGGCGACTCTTAAAGTTAAATCGTCGACATTATACATGTCGGACCTTTTTCACTTATTTTTTCAAACAAATCTCACATTAACATGAGAACAACAAAGAACAAGTAACGAAAAGGGACACTCAAAAATTCTGACGTCGACAGGTGGCGACTCTATTGGGGACTCCAGTAAGAGGGCTTAAGCCGCTATTACAAGCTTTTCTAAATTGTTATATGCTTATGTGTGAATGTTGCATTTAAATTTATGATGAATGTGTATGAATGCATCTTAATTACTGCACTGCTAAAATATCTATCTGTGATATTAGTGCTTCGCACATGTCATCATTTTGCATAAACGGTGAGACACGTTGTATGTGAATGTATGTTGTGTGGTCCCTCCACCAGGAGGCTATCCTATCGGTGTTTGATTACTGGACTCGTGGGAAGAATAATTCCCCAGGGCTCAGGAAAGGCACCACTTAGATTTGCTCTAGTTGAACGACCTGATTAACTTTCCGTCAAGTAGATTGCGATGATCTGGGAACCTTCATGCCAAAAAGCCGCGAGAGCAACCCTAAGATAGGTCAACCTCTGATAAACCAAACGCAGAGGAAAGTCTCTTCATGCTTTCCAATTTCAATTACTTGTAAAAGCATTACTTGTAATTTATTCCATGTTCATATATATGTAATGGAAAATATGAAGAATATCTGTGCATGCATGACATGTTATCAATTAACAACCGATTTTGCAGGACAAAATTCCTAAACGGACATGTTATGATAACATTTACATTACCCTAAGACTAAACTACGTAAGTCTTTTGTAGGGAAGCAATTGGGCTGTTATTACGCTCAAAATCCAAAAAGAGCCACGAGCTTCTGACCAATCATGTCTTCTTCCACCACTAATCTAATGTCATCTCCCGGAGAAGAATTTGACTGGATTGACTAAACAAATTGCAGACTTGGTCGTTCTCTTCGAAAGAATTGCACCAATCCACCTCGAAGCGAAGATACCTACACATACAGAATCCCATTACACAGGAGGAGTTCAAGGTCCGAAAAACAATTCCGAACCTCGATTGGATACAACTAACAAAGACCACGAAAACACCCATCTCAAAGGAGATCCGATAACGGTGATATCGGGGAAGAAGGTCCTTCAAATGGAGGAAACTATTCTTGTTTTCAAAGGGATTGGAACACATGGCGATTGTTTCATATATGCATGAGACCTTTGCATATTTTTTTGGTGTTCATTATCCGGAGAAATTCAAGACCCTGATTTTGAGAAATATGACGGATTAGGGGATCCTTATACACAAGACCCCAACTTATTATAAATAAAATTAAATTTTCTTTATTCATTATTCTAAATTAATAAGGTGTTAATTTGATATAATGCTTTGGTTATGGGTGAAATGTGCAAATTTTACAAGATAAGCAAGTGGTTATAAAATATTCATTTTTGTCGGGAATATTCTTTTGGTCGTGGAATATTCTTTTTGTCGGGGAATATTCGTATTTACTAAGCAAGCAGCCATTCGTGGGGGCCATAATGTAATAACCGCTTTATGAAGAAAAACGGACAAAGTATGAGTTTTATAAATAATGACAGAAGTTGTTACTGCTAACAATCGCTGGAATACCCGTGGTTAAAATATAAAGAATACGCGTGGTCAAACAAAAGAAGACACCAGATTGCACAAGAGATTATTGAATTATTGATTCGCACGTAAGAAGGCACTACTCAATAATTGTTACAAAGAGTTACCGCTCAATATTTTATTTTATTGATTCAATAATTGTCGCGCTGATATTTAATATTATTGTTGTTTCAATAATTGTCACCGCACAGTATTTCCCATTATCAGATCAATAATTCATATTATTTGAATAATATTATTAGATAACATTATTGGCAATGTCTAGAAAGTTCGCTCTAAGGAGAGGTTTGGTCACCTAATTGCGCGCCAAGAAGAGAAATCTTTATCGAAAGCCCCTTTCCTCGAACTACCGTCATTGTCATAATTGTGATTCTCAGAATATTATTTGTGAATAATTAATTATTGATTTATATGATAAGAAAATATTTATTTGATGTGGATATAAATGATGGATTTATTTATGTGGTTATAAATGAAGGAATTAATGCTGAGGTGTTTTATCAGTATTTTGTCGGAATGGAGGTATTAAAAATCACCCGCTTATTGATTTCGATATTTTCTAGTTGAATTTGGAAAAACTCAAAGCTACAAAGTTGTAGAGAATTCATTTCGTGGAAATGGACATAAAATTCAGATTTTTCCGATAAACGGGCTATTTTCTATGAATTGTTGAAGTTTCGAAAAATAAAATGATTTTTATTAATTTATGGGTGGGACCCACTTTTTGTTGGTGTTGAATAATACACATGGTCGCTATTTTTTTCTTCCAAGATGGCATGCTTGATTTTTCAAAAGTGTGCGAGAGAAAAAAAAAAGAAATAATAATATTTTATTATTTTAGTCTCCTATATGCTTCTAAAGATTTTCCTATAAATAGACGCTTAGGTTAGAATTGAAAATCACACCGTAAACAAGTTTTCTTTCTCTCTAGATTCTCGAGCGATTATTTTGTGAGTATTTTGATACTTTGAGAGTTGTTGTTCTAAGATAAGTTTCCTTCGACTTTCTCCCGATATTTCGATCAAGTACCGCTATTTTGAGGTAAGGATGTTATTTTCTTCTTAAATGATATTATTTTCTTCAATATCATTATGCCAAATATTGGTGAACTTTTTAATCAAATTTGGAACTTTTTGTGTTCGGGGTTACTATTCACGATATTTACGACTATTCACGATAATACACTATTCACTTAATACGACACACTATTCAATCAAAAATGAAATTTTCTTCTTTTTGTCCAAGATGTCTATTATGGTTACTATCTTTGATTGTATCCATGTTTTGATCTTTATTTTGAATTCGCTTCACAATTGGTTATTATGAAGTATTATTGATCTTGATAAACTGCTATACTAATCCCTAATATTTGTCCTTCCGCTCTCACCGATTCGCTTTTCTTTAAAATATTTTTCATCATCCTCACCCTAAATGATGATATTATCGAATATCTTTGGCCTTTGAGTGCAAAAGATGAATGATTAATCGATGAATATCTTTGGCCAGTAGTGCAAAAGATGAACAAAAAGTTGAGATGAATACGACCAACCTAAGAAATAAATGAATATCTTTGGCCAGTAGTGCAAAAAGATGAATATTTGATTAAAAGATGTATATTTGATTGATGTTACAGGATAAAATATTGATGATGGACTCTTAAATCTTAGAAGATAGTAGAATTCATTCTCTACGTGACTCTTCTAATGGATTGTGTTTTTCCACCGTTTTTGTTGATCTAAAACTTGTTGTCTATTATATTCTATCGATTTTTCCTCGTTGAAGACTAATGATAATTTGTTGTATATTATCTTAGTCATAATATTCTTTATCGGGCTAGTTGAGCTCACCCTTTTCCTTTTTGTTCCATTTTTCTTCTCGTGAGGTGAGAACATAAAGCAGATCGAGTCTGGGTAATGGAGTGATGGTTCTAGAAAGATGTTTTAGTCAGTCCTCTCACTATTTCTCGTAAAATAGTGTATGAATAATTGTAATGAGGACTTATTTGGGTGTGGATATTGTCTAGAAGACAATATTTGTATTTAAACTCACAAATATGTGTTGTCGATTTTTGCACGACAATTATATTATTGAAGTTGTAGTTTGCTTTCTCTGTACTATGTATTTGGCGACTCGTAATGGGTGTCAGTATACCTATTTTGGGGGCGCCACAATTGGTATCAAAGCTTAGGATATGGTCTCCATGAGATCGGGAATAGAACTAGAGGGGAGAGATGAGTAAATCCTTCGCTAAAGTGTCCTATCTAAGCTTATTTGTTGGTCTCATCATAATATAGGGATATTATGTGATATGTTAATTTGTTTAATTAACCCTTGTTTTATGGCGAGATTTAAGAATGGTCACGAGAACGTTAACAATGGAGTGTATGAGACCGTGGAACAACCTTTAGTCACAAACCAGAGAACGCAAAACAGAAGACAATATTCCTCCTATAAACAACACTACCGAGCAAACGATGAATGATGGAATGTTTAGAGAGCTTTTTGCGCTTCATGCAAAATCGCACGAGGGAGACTCGTGTACAAAATACGGTGGAAATGATGGCAACACGCTGGCTGTCACAACCAAGCAAGCTCAAGGAGTTGGGACCACCGAGATTTCGGGAAAGCCCGATCCGATTAAGGCGTAAACATGGGTCAAGCAAATTACCAAGATATTCGATGTCTTGGGATGCACGGAGGAATGTATGTTCCATTCGCCACCTTTATGTTCCGTGGAGAGGCAGACATCGGGGGAATCAGAAGCGCACTCTACCAAACGCACTCAACATGTCTTGGGAAAGATTTCAAAAACTGCTCAATGACAAGTACTTTCCTAAAAGTATTCATCATATGAAGGAGGTAGAGTTTATTAGACTCGAATGTAACAACATGATGGTGTCTCAAGAGACGAGGCGAAAGTTCATGAGTTATCCAGTTTGCACCTCATTTGGTAGAAAATGAGGAACGATGACGCGGATGTTTCGAGAGGTCTAAAACCCGAGATTCACCAATACCTTATCTCTCATAAATTTTCTCTCAGATTCAGATGTTGTCAATGTGGCTCAATTATTAGAGCGAGATAATGAGTATACTCAACCGAGGGACCACAACCAGTGGTCATACCGGTGACAACAACATCGTAATGATGATAACCAAATGAGGAGGAAAAATACTTGACAAAGGCAGAACCACTCTGGTGGTAATCGTGGCCATGATAATAGGAGAGGTGAGTCAAGTGGAAATTTCAAAAGAGGAGATTCAACAATGACGGAAGACATCAAAGAAGAAGACCAAAGACCAACAACAAATTTTAGGGAGGAGATCGACCGCCAGCTAGATGTTACAAATGCGGAAAGAGGGACATATCACCAAACCGCCCACAACAATCCAAGGTATGTTATAACTGTGGAAAGGAGGGCCATATAGCTCGAGATCGCTTCAGAGCAAAACCAAGTTCAAGAGGATGGTGACTCAAAGGTCATCCCCTGATAAGTCAAAATCAATGGTTCTCTCGGAAGAGCGCTTGTCGAATCGCCAAAACGTGAGGAACCCGAACGAGGTGATCACGGTAAAGCTAATCTTGAATTCTTGCGAAGTTTATACCTTACTAGATACCGCTTCTACCCATTCTTTTATCTCTCCCGCTTGTGCTCAACGCTTAAACTTGACTCCGAGAAATTGGACTTTGATTTATCTCATTGAAACTCATTGGGTGAAAACCTTCATTACATCTACAGCTTTATAAATCTTGCTTGATCCAAGTTGGCACTATCACATTACCTCGCTGATCTTATCTCTTTAAAGATACTTGCTTTTGATGTGATTTTAGGAATTGATTGTTAACCACTCATCATGCCAAAATTGATTATTTTCGTAAGGTTGTTAGTTTTCATATTCCTAACCAACCCGTCATACTTAATTCAAACAACTAAACCACTAAAATCACCACCGCATATCAAGCCACAAAGCTATTCGCTTATTGAAAAATGGATGCCAAGCTTTCTTAGCCCATGTTATGGATTTGAATAAAGACAAGTCGATTTGGATAATATTTCGTTGTTAGAGAATTTCCCGATGTATTTCCTAAGAACTTCCTGCCTACCCCCGTAACGTGATGTTGAATTCTTTATTGACCTTGAACCGCACAAAACCCATTTCTAAAACCCCATATCGAATGGCTCCTATTGAACTTCGTGAGTTAAAAGTCCAACTACAGGAGTTATTAGACATCGGTTTCATTCGCCCTAGTACATCTCCTCGGGGTGCTCCTGCTTTATTCAGAAAAGAAGAAAGACGGAGAGTATGCGACTTTGTATTGACTACCGAGAATTAAACCATGTCACCATCAAGAATAGGTATCCGCTACTCGCATTGATGACCTGTTCGACCAACAGCAAGGAGCAAAATTCTTTTCAAAGATCGATCTTCGCTCGGATATCATCACCAAGATTAAAATCGAGGATATTCCAAAGACCGCCTTCAAAACTCTCGGTAGACGGCATTATGAATTCTTAGTCATGTCTTTTGATCGACTAATGCTCCCGCCGCTTTCATGGATATGATGAACCGAGTATTCAAGGAATATTTGATCAGTTCCGTTGTTGTCTTTATTGATGACATCCTCATCTATTCCAAAAGCCGTGAAGATCATGAGCACCATTTGAAGTCGATACTTGAAAGGCTTCGTGAAAACAAGCTATATATGCCAAGTCAAGAAATGCGAGTTCGCTTGAGGAAGTAGTATTTCTTGGGCACGTGGTGTCAAAACATGGAGTATCCGCTGACCCGACCAAGATCAAGCAATACAAAGTTGGGAGCAACCAAAGTCGGTGATCAAGTACGCAGCTTTCTTCGGCTTAGCTGGTTATTATCGAGATTCGTGGAAGGATTTTCTCTAATCGCTACTCCATTAACTCAAATTTACTCAAAAAGATACAAAATTCAGTATGGAGCGAGGAATGTGAGAAAAGTTTCCAAGAGCTCAAGAGGAGACTCATTTCGCACTGCTCGCAATACCATCCGTTCGGATGGATTTGTCATCTACAACGATGCTTCTTCGCAAAGGGTTAGGATGTGTTCTCATGCAACATGGGAAAGTCATAGCCTATGCCTCACGATAACTCAAAGAATATGAGAGGAATTATCCTACTCATGATCCGAGTCAGGCAAAGAATGATTCGCTGGCTGAAGATATGGAGACACTACTTGTATGGGGAGAAAGTGGAGATTTATACGACCATAAAAGCCTCAAATATTTCTTCACCCAAAAGAACTCAATATGCGGCAACGACGCTGGCTTGAGCTGCTTGAAAGATTACGATCACACTATTCAATATCATCCTGAAAAGCGAACGTAGTAGTGACGATCGAGTAGTAAGATCATATGCAAGTACGAAAAGCGATATTGTCAACACAAAGGCCCATTTTGTATGACTTGCAAAGGATGGAGATAGAATTAAAGACTCTGTGGACCCACGTGATGATGGCGAATATACGAGTAGAAACCGACTTTAATCGATAAAGTTAAAGCCGCTTTAGCTACTTACTTCCAATGATGCGTATGAAAGAAGAAAGTGCAAGAAGGAGCTATTCCGTAAGCAAGAATCGATGAAGAAGGAATACTTCGAGTCAACTCTAGACTTTGTGGCTCCTAACGATTCTCGACTTAAGCATAGAATCATGATGGAGGCACACAACACCCCGCTTGCAATCCATCTCGGGAGTACCAAAATGTATCATGATATTCGACATACATTTTGGTGGAACAATATGAAGAGAGAGATCGCGAGTTTATCTCGAGGTGTTTAACTTGTCAACGGTAAAGGCGAGCATCAAGTGCCAAAAGGTCCATTGCAACCACTTGAGATTCCGGAATGGAAGTGGGAACACATTACCATGGATTTCAAGCATGTGTCTTCCCAAAGTTTCTCAAGGCATAGATGCGATTTGGGTTATTGTTGATAGATTAACCAAGTCTCGCTTTCATTTCTTGCCGATACGTGAAACTTATTCCCTCGAACGCCTCTGCTCAGATGTACGTGAATGAGATTGTGAGATTGCATGGCATGCCAAGATCCATAGTTTCGATCGTGACCCAAGATTCACTTCAAGATTTTGGGTTAGCTTTCATAAAAAGCTATGGGCACGGATTTATTTATTCGGCTTCAAAGATATCATCCTCAAACGGACGACGGACAATCTGAGAGGACTATTCAAACTCTTAAAAATCTATTAAGACTCGTGGTCCTAGATTTCAAAGGAAGTTGGGATAAGTATTTACCATTGGTGGAATTCTCCTACAACAACAAATTATCAAGCAAGTATAGGCATGGCTCCATTTGAGGCGCTTGTATGGACGAAAGTGTCGCTTCTCCAAGATGCCGGGACGAGGTGGGAGAAGCAACTTTGTTGGGACCGGAATTAGTACGCATGACTACGTAAAAGATCCAAATGATTCGACAACGATTCAAACCTCACAAGATCGACAAAAAGAGTTATGCCGATCTTCATCGAAAGGACGGAATTTAATATCGGGATCATGTATCGTTACGTGTTGCTCCATGGAAGGGAGTTACAAGATTTGGAAAGAGAGGAAAGCTCAATCCAAGATTTGTTGGTCCATTTGAGATTCTCGACCAAATAGGAAATGTGGCCTATAGACTCGCATTACCTCCAAGTATGTCTCGTGTTCATAATGTTTTCCATATATCTATGCTTCAGAAATATGTGAAAGACCCGAACCATATTATCGAAGTTAGAACCAGATTTAGATAGTCAAGATTTAACGACGGAGAGGTACTGTTAAAATCTTGGATAGAAAAGAAAGATGTCCCACGCGACAAAGGTTATACCACAAGTTAAGGTTTTGTGGAGGAACCATGCTATCAAGAAATGACCGGGAGTTAGAATCGTAAATGAAAGCGAGGTACCTCACCGCTCAAAACACTGTGTACGTGACGCCAATTTCGAGGACGAAAATTTTATAAGGAGGGAGGTTGTAAGACCCCAACTTATTATAAATAAAATTGAATTTTCTTTATTCATTATTCTAAATTAATAAGGTGTTAATTTGATATAATGCTTTGGTTATGGGTGAAATGTGCAAATTTTACAAGATAAGCAAGTGGTTATAAAATATTCATTTTTGTTTGGGAATATTCTTTTGGTCGTGGAATATTCTTTTTTGTCTGGGAATATTCGTATTTACGCCAAGCAACCATTCGTGGGGCTCATAATGTAATAACCGCTTGATGAAGAAAAACGACAAAGTATGAGTTTTATAAATAATCTACAAGTTGTTACCGCTAATAACACCGCTGAATACCCGTGGTTAAAATACGAATACGCTGTGGTCGCACAAAGAGACACCTGTATATTGCATAAATTATTATTGAATTATTGATTCGTACGTAAGAAGGCACTACTCAATAATTGTTACAGTAGTTACTGTTTAATATTTTATTTTATTGATTCAATAATTACTACATTGATATTTAATATTATTGTTGTTTCAATAATTGTCACTGCACAATATTTCCCATTATCGATCAATAATTCATATTATTTGAATAATATTATTAGATAACATTATTGGCAATGTCTAGAAAGTTCTCGCTCTAAGGAGAGGTTTAGTCACCTAATTGCATACCAAGAAGGAGAAAATCCTTATCGAAAGCCCCTCTTCCTCGGGAACTACCGTCATTAATTGTGATTCTCGTAATATTATTTGTGAATAATTAATTATTGATTTATATGATAAGAAAATATTTATTTGATGTGATATAAATGATGGATTTATTTATGTGGTTATAAATGAAGGAATTAATGCCGAGGTGTTTTATCAAGATTTTGTCTTAATGGAGGTATTAAAATCACCCGCTTATTGATTTTGATATTTTCTAGTTGGAATTTGAAAAACTCAAAGCTACAAAGTTGTAGAGAAATTCGATTTCGTGTGGAATGGACATAAAATTCGTATTTTTCCGATAAACGGGCTATTTTCTATGAATTGTTGAAGTTTCGTAAAAATAAAATGATTTTTATTAATTTATGGGTGGGACCCACTTTTGGGTTGGTGTTGAATACACATATGGGTCGCTATTTTTTTCTTCCAAGATGGCATGCTTGATTTTTCAAAAGGTGTATGAGAGAAAAAAAAAAGAAATAATAATATTTTATTATTTTAGTCTCCTATGTATGTTTCTAACATTTTCCTATAAATAGACGCTTAGGTTAGAATTGAAAATCACACCGTAAATAAGTTTTTCTTTCTCTCTAGATTATCGAGTTTATTTTTGTGAGTATTTTGATACTTTGAGAGTTGTTGTTCTAAGATAAGTTTCCTTCTTGCTTTCTATCCGATATTCCGATCGTAACCTGCTATTTTGAGGTAAGGGATGTTATTTTCTTCTTAAATGATATTATTTTCTTCAATATCATTATGCCAAAATATTGGTGAACTTTTTTAATCAAATTTGGAACTTTTTGTGTCGGGGTTACTATTCACGATATATCTATACTATTCACGATACTTACACTATTCACTTAATACTTACACTATTCAAAAAAATAAAATTTTCTTCTTTTGTCCAAGATGTCTATTATGGTTACTATCTTTGATTGTATCCATGTTTTGATCTTTATTTTGAATTCTGCTTCACAATTGGTTATTATGAAGTATTATTGATCTTGATAAACCGTTATACTAATCCCTAATATTTGTTCTTCTTCCATCTCTCACTCGATTCGCTTTTCTTTAAAATATTTTTCATCATCCTCACCCCTAAATGATGATATTATCAATATCTTTGGCCCAGTAGTGCAAAGATGAATGATTAATCGATGAATATCTTTGGCCCGTAGTGCAAAGATGAACAAAAAGTTGAGATGAACATGACCAACCTAAGGAAATAAATGAATATCTTTGGCTCAGTAGTGCAAAGATGAATATTTGATTAAAAGATGTATATTGATTGATGTTACAGGATAAAATATTGATGATGGACTCTTAAATCTTAGAAGATAGTAGAATTCATTCTCTACGTGACTCTTCTAATGGATTGTTGTTTCACCAGATTTGTTGATCTAAAACTTGTTGTCTATTATATTCTATCGATTTTTCCCCTGTTGAAGACTAATGATAATTTGTTGTATATTATCTTAGTCATAATATTCTTTATCGGGCTAGTTGAGCTCACCCTTTTCCTTTTTTGTTCCATTTTTCTTCTCGTGAGGTGAGAAACATAAAGCAGATCGAGCCTGGGTATGGAGTGATGGTTCTAGAAAGATGTTTTAGTAGTCCTCCCTCACTATTTCGTAAAATAGTGTATGAATAATTATAATGAGGACTTATTTGGGTGTGGATATTGTCTAGAAGACAATATTTGTATTTAAACTCACAAAGATGTGTCGTCGATTATTGCACGACAATTATATTATTGAAGTTGTAGTTTGCTTTCATCGTATCATGTATTTGGCGACTCGTAATGGATCATGGTAGTATCCACAAAGGTCAGGAGACCCATTCTCGACGATGAGGAGCCTATAGAGGAGGTTATTATTCCCACCGATGACTTGATCACTGAAATGCCGGATTTGTGATGGATTTTCCCACCCCGAAAGTGCCATTGTTACTCAAAAGATTTGGCACAACATTTGGAGCGAGCTTACATCGATAACCTATGATAGAGATTAGGCTAGGGCCGCGATGTTGAAAGCTCTTGATGAGAGAGATACCGCTCTGTTAGAGAGGGATGAACTAGATCATCCATGGATGCATTGATTGGGGAGCAGGATGTTTCCTTATCTGCTAGGGATGTGGCCATTACAGAGATAGTACTTTCGTTAGATCCCGGATGATTGTCGGGTCTTCTTGAGCATGAGTGCTTACATTGATGAGCACTATGCCACCATCATTAGCCTCCTCCGACTGCGCTAGCTGGTGTAGATACCCTTGGCGGGGAGAGCTTGCGTTGCTTCCTCCATTGTCAAAGAGGGATGCTATGTTAGATCTCGATAGTCTGCGCATACACGTAGATCTCAGAGATAGCTTTGTATTTTCCTGCATGCACTAGCTTAGCCATTTTGTCATGTACAACATGTATGTATATATATATCAAACGATTATTATGTATGGCGAAATATATTTTGATTCACTTCCCTTTTAGTTATGCCTTGATACTTGCTTGATGTTTTGCCTGTTTCTTCAGGGCCTTGTGATCTTGATGCATTCTGAACTTATCCTTGATAGATGGACATTGAGACATCGCAAGATCTCTCAGAACGGATCATTGATTTCTGTAAATCCCTACCATCTTTGGTGTCTTGGGACTGGTATCTGTATGGAAAAGTGGAGAGGAGGGTTGTTTCTTCCTCTCTGAGATTGACCGCACCATAGATGGTCGTCAGTACTTCTATTTGTGAGAAGCCTAGTTAATTCCATCTCTTATTGGTTGGTATTACTCTTTGAGGCACGATCGCGGCTATGATGGTCATCGAATCTTCTATTTGTGAGAAGAGGTTGGGTAATTCCATCCCTTTGATCTGAAATCGATGAAATGTGGCGAATTGAAGGTTGATCCCAGTACCGTGTGATAAGAATTTTTGTTCTGGTAGGGGTTAGACTGAACCATAAATGGCTGCCTATGTACTCCTATTGAAGAGGAGATCAAGTCTGCGTAGTTTGAACCTAGTGTAGGAGGTTCAACGTTGATTGTGAAAGGCAGATAGGTGTAGAGATGTTTTTGTTGTTTTTATTGTGAAGAAAGGGCAGAAATGTTTTTGTTGTTTTTTTTGTTGCTACCGGGCCATATAGCATATGGTTGCCTACGTACTCCTATTAAAGAGGAGATCAGGTCGGCGTAGTTCACTCCTCAGGACGAATCGCAGCTAAAGAGAAACGTGAATCCCATGTGCAGGCTATATTGCAGGGAGAGGAAAGTTTTAATCCCATAATGAGGATAAACTACAGGTGTGTAAAAAGTTTGATCCCTTCCTCAGGACAAATTGCAAGCGTAGAAAAGTTTAATCCCGTCTTCAGGATAAACTGTAAGTGTGAAAGGTTCAATCCCGTCTTCAGGATAACCAAAATTGTGAAAGGTTAAATCCCGTCTTCAGGATAACCGAGATTGTATGGAAGGTTTGAATTGAGGTAAAACCAGTCACTTTGGCTTGAAGTGTATGTTTCACGAGGGCGTAAGAGTATGTAGAAAGGAAAGGGTTCAAAATCGGAATAACTGGTGATTTGATGATCAAAACCAGGATGTTTGTTTGATGGTAACTTCAGAAATAGTACCATTTCATGGTGTCTGAGTTGATAAGCTGTGGAAATTCATCGCCATCCATTTCCTGCAATCTGAGAGCACCTCCTGTCAATACTTCCTTGACAACAAATGGGCCTTCCCAATTAGGAGTGAATTTTCCCTTAGATTGATCTTGGTTGTCAATGATCTTCTTCAAAACCAAGTCATGTTGTTTGAATTGACGTAGTCGAATTTTTCTGTTGTAGGATCGTGCGATCCTTTGCTAATATAACTGACCATGGAAGATAGCCGCGGATCGCCTTTCGTCTATTAGAGACAATTGGTGATACCTGTCTTGTACCCATTAGTCTTCACCCAACTGAGCATCCATCAATACTCTGATGGATTCCATTTCCACCTCTATGGGGAGTACTGCTTCCATCCTATAGACTAATGAGTAGGGGGTTGCCCCAGTGGAAGTTCGCATGGAAGTTACATCGCTTAATAAAGTCGAGAGCAAGAGGTTAGGCCATCCTTTGTGATTGGCGGACATTTTCCGCATGATCTTTTGATGTTTTTATTAGCCGCTTCAACAACACCATTCATCTTTGGACCAGTAGATGACGGAGTTGAGGTGCTTGATGTGGAATTTTCTGCATAACTCCTCCATCATTTTGTTGTTGAGGTTCTTAGCATTGTCTGACACAATGACCTCTGGTTGTCCATATCGACACACGACATTGTTTCTGATAAAAGTAATGATAACTTCTTTAGTAACCACAGGGAAGGATCTTCGCTTCTACCCATTTGGTGAAGTAGTCGATCATGGTGAATATGAATCGATGTCCATTACTGGCTTTGGGCTCGATGGGCCCGATCACGTCCATTCCCCACATTGAGAAGGGCCATGGCGAACTCATATTATGGAGTTCCCTTGGTGGGGCATGGATAACATTCCCATGAATCTGGCATTGATAGCACCTCTTGACGTGATCATCACAGTCAGCTTTGAGTGTAAGCCAATAATGTCTCGTTCTGAGGATCTTCTTGACAAGTAGGGGTCTGCTCATGTGAGGGCCACATACTCCACCATGGATCTCATCCATGAGTTTCTGAGCTTGGTCTTTATCCAGACATCTGAGGAGACCTAATCTAGCATCTCTTTTGTAGAGTGCATCTCCGCTTAGGTAGAATTTCATAGCAAGTCGATGAATCCGCCTCTTCTCAGTTAGGCTCGCCTTAGCGGGTGTAGATCCATCTCGTAGATACTCCTTGATGCTTTGATACCAAGGACTGTGGATGGGAGGTAGCTCATCTGATACTTCTCCAACGTAATTCCCATAGACTGGGGCTCTTTGCAGAGTAAACGTGATGCTTGGCATGTTTTCCTTGTCCGGTATGTAAACCAAGGAGGCCAGCGTTGCTAATGCATCTGCAAAATCATTCCTATTACGAGGAATGTGTAGAAAGGAGATTTTTTCGAACTCCAAAGCCATCTGTAAAACTTGCCGATGGTAAGGCAGCAAATGTAATTCTTTAGTTTGATAGATTCCTGTGGATTACTTGATTACCAATTTGGAATCCCCAAAGACAGTTAACCGACCGATGCCCATTGAACGAGAAAGTTTTAGCCCCATGATATAGCCTTCATACTCAGCTATGTTGTTGGTGTTTGACAAAGCGCAATTTGACTACGACGGAATCTGCTCCCGTCGTCTGGGTATTAGGATCGCTCCGTAGCCTTCGTGTTAATGACTCCATCAAAATACATTTTCCACGTATGACATGTATTATACTGATGTTGTTGTTGAATTGTCATTACCCCTTCATCGAGAAAATATGTTTTCAAGGGTTTGTAATCCCCTGCAGGTGCGGCAGCCAGTTGATCCGCAATTCCTTGACCTATGACTGACTTTTGCATCACATAGACGATGTCAAATTGCTGTAGGATCAACTGCCATCTGGACAGTCGATAATTCAGTATGGGCTTACTGAACACATACTTGAGAGGATCCATTCGGGATATGAGATGGGTTGTGTGACCATGGAGGTAATGTTGTAACCTCATGGAAGCCCATACTAAAGCACAACAAGTCTTCTCAATCAGAGTGTACTTGTGTTCACTGATGCTGAATCTTTTGCTGAGGTAATAGATAGCTCGTTCTTGGCCTTTATTGTCTTTTTGTCCAAGCATACAGCCCATGGCATTGTCATTTATGGACAGGTACATGAACAGGGGAACATCATCCCTGGGAGGTACCAAAATAGGAGCGTTAATCAGTTGCTCTTTGATTGTATGGAAGGCTTTCTGACACTCATCGTTCCATTTCATGGAGGAGTTCTTCCTTAACAGCTGAAGATAGGCTCACAGGTTGCTGTGAGTTGAGAAATGAATCTGCTAATGAAGTTGATTCTTCCCAAAAATCCCCGTATTTCCTTCCCTGGTTTGAGGAATGGGCATTTCCTTGATGGCTTGGATTTTGGTAGGATCCGGTTCAATCCTTTGTGGTGGACTAGAAACCTAGCAACTTGCGCTGGACTTAACACCAAAGGTGCACTTGGCGGGATTCAAATTCAAGTTGTACTTACGCAACCTGTTGAAAAGTTTTGTGAGATGATCTAAGTGGTCATCCTCCTTCCGAGATTTGATGATGATGTCATCCATGTAGATCTCTATCTCTTTGTGCATTAAATCATGGAAAAGAGCCATCATAAAACTTGGCGATAGGTTGCCTTGCGTTGATGAGGCCGAATGACAACCGTCTGTAGCAAAAGGTTCCCCAAGGCGTGATGAAAGCATTTTTCTCACGATCTTCCTCAGCGACCATAATTTGATGGTACCCCGCAAAGCAATCAGCAAAGGAGTACATGCCGTATTGAGCAGTATTATCAATAAGAATGTGGATAAAAGGCACGGGAAAGCTATCTTTAAGGCAAGCTTTGTTCAAATCCCGGTAATCCACGCAGACTCGCACCTTTCTCCCTGGTTTAGGTACGGGAACAATGTTAGATATCCACTCCGGATATGTAGACACCATGATGATGCCAGCTTTAAATTATTTCACAATTTCTTCTTTGACCTATAAACTCCACTCAGGTTTCAATCGCCTGAGTTTTTGCCTGACTGGCTTGAATCTGTGACAACCGAGATTTTGTAATTTAATTTTTAATACTTATTGGATTGAATAAATATTTTTTGATGAATTAATTATTAGATTAAATAATTAATTGATGAAGTTGTGGTAGATTAATTTAATTATATGTGTTATATGTATTAAATTAATGTGGAGAATTTTATTATTCAAAGTATGTGATTATGTGAGCTTATTGCATTAAAAGAAATATTTAATAAGCTTAATGTTATTTTTAATTAATTTAATTATTAATTAGAGATTTAATAATTTGATATTATTATTAAATGAGAAATTTAAATATGTGACTATGTGAATTAATGAGAAATTATTATATTTTATTTAAAATAAATTAAATAAGATATTGATTTATTTTATAAAGGAGTGTGACATTATTTAAACTATATGATAAGGTTTTATTAAATTAAATGATTTTTGAAACCTATTATAGCTAGCCAAACATGGCCCTAAAGGGAGTTGGGGCCAGTTAACCCATGACTGGGTAACTGACCACCAACGCGTCAATTGTTCCTTATTTAATTTACGTCTTCTTCTTTCTTCTTCTTTATTTGCCTAAGTCTAGAAAGCGTAACAGAGAGAGATAAAGAGAAAGAGTTGGGAATTCAGAGATTGTTGAGAGGTTTGTGAGAGTCATATGAGAAGGAATTCATCTCCTATTAAATACATTCTACGCTTTGGGTAAAATTCTTCAACCCAAATTCCTTTTTACGTCATTTAGTTTTATAAAATATGGCTCTCCAATTTCTGTAAAATTCTCTGTGGTTGGAAAGTGTATTGACTATGTGGTTATATACGTGATTTTATGTCATGGTAGCATGTTTAATATGTATTTTATATGATACCATATCATCAGTTTTATAAAATTTCACAGTACGTGATTACAGAGTATGTTATATGGCCATATGGCCCTTATACGTAATTTTAATATGTCAACCATAAATTTTTCTATAAAATTTCCACTTGTATATGATTATGCATGCTAAAACGAACAAAATGAAATTTGAATGGTTGGATTTGGTTTTATAACGAATCCGTGGCGTTGAATTTTAGGAATTTATGTTCTACACTTCAAGAACATCAAGAACAAAAGACAAATTGCATGATTTAATTCTATGATTATGTGTTTTAATGGGTTAAAATCACTCTACAATGTTGGGTAATGATTATGTATGATTTCTAACATGTGGGTATGTGTAATTTGGTGAAATTAATGATCATGTAGTGTTTATTTCATTTGAATTACGTGTTCTTCGCGAACCTAAAATTCAGATTACTCGGAGTGTCGTAGCCATGGCTAACCTCCTAGTTCATTTCCCACATCATAAGACATGCCATGCCATGATGCTAATGGCATCAAATGCCATCATAGCCGCCAAGACCCCGATACAAAAGTGGCACTGGCATACTACAGCGAATGTCCAGAAATGCATTTTTCAATGTTCAAGTATAGAAATGTGTTAGTAACTTAGTTTAATGATTATAAAACTTGTTAGACATATAATGAAGTGTTATAATAAATTCTTAACATGTCCATAACACAATTACGTGTAAATTTAATGATCAAATGCATAGTTAGCTTATTTTCGTGAAGTCTTATTTTTTTTTTGGGCAATAAGTGTAGTAATTGACTAAGTATAGTCATGAACTCGAGTTAGACAAAGAATAAACTTGTGATGTTTATTACTTGATAATTGATTGGTATTGTCAACATGAATGATATGTAGGATTTTAATCAAAGAAGGAGTTTTATTAACTTATAATCTACGCACGAGGCAAGTTTCCTAACCCTACTTGTTATCATTATAAGTTGATAATTTCACTGTTCTACATCGAGCAAATTCTCATTACTATTGATTAAGTCTGTTTTGTATATTAAAGCTTATTAATCCTTCAAGCATGATGCTATTGTACAATACTTATTCTATTGTATACTTTTGAGATTTTATCCAAGTTAATTATCAGTTATTGTTAAACCTTGTTAGACTAGCGAACCCTTATTGATTCGACTAGTCCATAGTTGATGAGCGTTCTAAATTTCAGAACCCTTGATGAATTATCCAAACCAAACTTCCTTTGGTGCGGACTCTAATGTCAAACTGAGATGAACAACCCTGTATAGGGGATTACTTATGCGTTAGCGTTAAGATATTATGCACAAGATGTATGTACTAAGGGTTTGATCCCCTAAGTATGAGAAGAAGAGTCCATAGTCTTATACGATCATTAAAGGTTTCAAGTATAAACACTTGACAACCTAGGACATAGTTCAAGGTCTTATGACCCTCAGAAGTTCTTTTGATTCTTGTTATTCATTCTTGATTCAAAAGTTGAGATTTTATATCAGAAGTTGTTAATTCATTCGCATGTTATTATTAATCATTTGTTATATTGTTATACTTGTGGGCAATCGTGCTCACTCTTGCGTAATAATAACATTGCAGTTAAGAACGAAAGAGCAGACAAACCTTCCACTAGTAAGGGCAAGGGCAAGATTAGCAAGTAATGAAGACTGTTTTATTATTGTGGTTATGTAATGATGATTAGAATTGATGTTACTTAAGACTTATTTGTTTATGTTTTCCGCACAGATGTTTTAAGGTTAGAGTAACTTGGGATTTATTTATTATGCAGTTGATGTAACCCCATAAGGGGAGGTTTATTATTTATTCTATCTATTGCATGGTTTTCATTTATATATGGGTAGATAGATAGATGATGTTTGTATAGTGAACACCAAATCCTGTGAAAATGGAAGTACCGAATTTGGGGGTGTCACAGGTTGGTATCAAAGCTATAGGTTATAAACCTTAGGTGGGGGAACAACCTTAGGTAGTAGCCTTGTAGGAGATTGAGAACATAGTGGTGGTAAACTCTTATCGAGTTATAAGAAATGAATTTCTAAATTCATTGAAGATAATAAAAGACTTTATGTGCTTATGTGTTAATCTATGTGTTCGCTACGGATTAGTAACTAAAACTTAAAATTTTGTTGTCAGGATGTCGGATGTTGGAGGAGCTAGTTGAGCTGGGGAGGAGGAACCCCGAGTACCTACAGAGGAGGAGCCCCAAGACATTCATGTCATCAGGGAACAGCTGGTACAGAGAGAGCCATCTCCATTGATCACTGTTGTTGGTCAGGAGCATGAGCCTGAGACTGATCCAAAAGAGGATCTTGAGGAAGAAGAGGAAAAAGAGAAAGAAAAGGAGTTCCCACCGAACTCCATTGATGCTGAGATGTATGATGCACTTTATGATCATAACATAGAGTTACAGGATACTGTTCGGGATCTGACTGAGCGGGCGGTTAGTCAGCAGATTACTATTGAGCAGAGGGATAGGGAGATTATGACTCTTCACACACGTTTAGGAAACGTGGAGTGGGATCTGGTTCACGAGAAGGGTCAAACCGAGGATAAGTCCATAGAAATATAAGATTTGAAGAAGGATCTGAAAGAGAGCTCAGAAAGGCTTGCCATAGCAGAGGAAGGCTGGGTAAGAGAGTCACGTCGTGCTGATCTTGCAGAAGATGATCGCCGTGCGAAGAAGGCTAAACTTGAGGAGACGTACTTTACACTACAAAATGCAATGGATGTGGTCCAAGATCGAGTTAGGAAGTATCCAATCCAGTTTGAGGATCTACCATCATATATGCTAGAACGATGTCTTGCATCATGGAAGAGGAACGTAGTGAAGGCTATTCAAATATTTTAAGAAAGGTGATAGTATTAGTTTAATAATGTGAAAACTATTTGGTAGTTAATGATGTAAATTCCGATGTGTTTATAAACAAAGGAATATTTTGATGTTTTAAATCCTGTAGATTTTTTATCTCGGGATAGTGGATGTAAATAGTAGTGATGCTATCTATTGATGTTAAAACTTTTGAATTAAATGAGAATGTCAGAGTTTATTTGAATTGATGTGTTAAGTGAGTTATGATTAAATGTTTTAGTTAAGTCTTAAATGTTTAAGAGATTGAATAAAAACCTAATAAGCGTATATTTTTAACAGAAATATGCCGCCTAGAAGAAGATAAAACCATCAGCAAGCACAAGAAGAACCAATGAACAACATTGACGCCAATGCTAATCCTGTTCAGCAGTTGGTGAACCTTTTGGCTGGGGCAATTAATAATCAACCACAAGCTCCACCAAATACCTCATTTAAGGACTTCAAGGCGGTGGGACCGCCAGAGTTTAAGGGTTCCATAAACCCAATCGAAGCTCAGCCTTGGGTGATGGAGATGGAGAAGGTGTTCGACGTCGCCGAGTAAGAAAGATCGAGAAGATCAGCGTGTGCAACGTTTATCTTTGAAGTTGAAGCCGCTTATTTGTGGCAAGCAAACAAAGTGAGAGGAGGTGAAGGTGTAATATCCTGGGAAAGATTCAAAGAAATGTTCTTCGAAATGTACTTTCCGACCAGTTCACAAAATCAGATGGAAGTACAGTTTTTAGAGTTGAAACAGGGAAGTATGTCAGTAGTTGATTACGCGGCAAGGTTTAACGAGTTGGCTAGGTTCAGCCACATACCAAGTGCACACCGATGAGAGGAAGGCAAGACGATTTGAGCAAGGACTGAAGCCTTGGTTGTATAGCAAAGTGTCAATGTTCCAATTGAACACTTTTGTTGGAGTGCTAGAGAAGGCCATACTTGCTAAAGTTGGAAGCGATGCGGTAACTAAGTACAATCAGGATCAGAAGAAGAAGAAAAGTGAGAATGAAGGTAACAACAAAACTGGTGGGAGTAGCACTGGGGGTAATCACAATCAGAAAAGGAAGTGGTCTGAAAATTCGTCGGCTGGAAGTCAACAGGGAGGGCAGAAGAAGAAGATCGAACCGTGCCCAACCTGCGGAAAAACTCATCTGGGAGTTTGCATGAAAGGGAAGCGAGTGTGCTACAATTGTGGTCAGGAAGGCCACATAGCACCAAACTGTCCGAACCCAAAAAAGGGTGCCTGCTTCACATGTGGCTCAAAGGACCATCTTGCAAGAGATTATCCTAAGAAGGGATCGGGAGGGACGACTTCAGGAGGAAACAGAGGAAATACTAGTGGAAGCACTCTAACCATTGCAGGACCAACCGCAACCAATAGACCAACAGCTAGAACATTCAATATGACAGTGCAGGATGCAGTGCAGTCTCGCGATGTGGTGTCAGGTATCATTCCGATCAATAAAATTAATGCTTATGTATTATTTGATTCGGGTGCTACTTGCTCATTTATATTCGATGACTTTGTTAAGAACTTAAAATTGTTTAAGGACGAGTTAGAATACCCCATGAACATAGAAATTGCGAATAGAGAAATAATCCCTGTTAAGTATGTGCACAAGAACTGTAGAGTAGATATTAAGGGTAATATCATGAACGTAGATCTTATCCCTATTCGACTCAGAGAATTCAACGTTATTTTGGGTATGGATTGGCTATCCAATTATGGGGCGGTAATTGACTGCCAGAAGAAGCGTTTTAATCTTATGACTTCGTTAAAGGTTGTGTTTTATGATAGCAAATCGCTAGACAAGCGAGTTGTCAGCGATGATGCGAGCCGTGAGATTGTTAAGGCAAGGCTGTGTAGGATATCTAGCTTACATAGTCGATAGTCGGAAAGAGAATCTGAAAATAGATGAGATACCAATAGTGAGAGATTTTGCAGACGTATTTTCGGATGATTTTCCAAGACTTCCTCCGGATAGAAGCGATTGAGTTTGTAATCGATTTGGCACCGAGAACTACTCCATATCGAAGGCACCGTCTTAGAATGGCACCGGTAGAGATGAAGGAACTAATGGTCCAACTACAAGAATTACTGGACAAGAAGTATATTCAACCAAGCGTATCACCGTGGGGAGCGCCAATTTTATTTGTGAAGAAGAAGGATGGAACAATGCGACTCTGCATAGACTACAGAGAACTGAATAAGGTCACGATTAAGAATAGGTATCCATTACCGCGAATCGACGACTTGTTCGATCAGTTGAAGGGAGCAAGATACTTTTCAAAGATAGATTTGAGGAGTGGTTATCATCAACTGAAGGTGAGACCAGAGGATGTACCGAAGACAGCATTTAGAACACGATACAGTCGCTATGAATTTTTTGGTAATGTTATTTGGTCTAACAAATGCTCCTACAACATTTATGGGCTTAATGAATGGAGTTTTCAAACCGTTTTTGGACAAATTCTTAGTGGTACTCATAGACGACATTTTGGTGTATTCGAAAACTAAGGAACAACACGAAGAGCATTTGAAGATGACATTAGAGGTATTGAGAAGGGAGAAGTTGTATGCCAAGTTTTTGAAATGTGAATTCTGGATTGAAAGGGTACAATTTCTTGGACATGTGATCGATAGGGATGGAATTTCAGTGGATCCCTCCAAAGTTAAAGCTGTGATTAATTGGGATCAGCCAAAGACGCCATCGGAAGTAAGAAGTTTTCTTGGATTGGAAGGTTATTACAGAAGATTTATTCAGGATTTTTCCAAGATCGCAACTCCGTTGACAAATTTGACTAGAAAATCAGTGAAATTTGTTTGGACGGAGAAGTGTGAGGAAAGCTTTCAAGAATTAAAGAAGAGGTTGAGTACAACACCTGTGTTATCTCTTCCAGATGACACAGGAAATTTTGTGATTTATAGTGATGCATCGCATAAAGGACTTGGTTGTGTGCTTATGCAAAATGGCAGAGTCATTGCGTATGCGTCATGACAACTGAAAGATTATGAGAAGGGGTATCCGATGTGACAACCCAGAAATTCGGATTGTCCAAAAATTAAGATTTAAAGAATTAGCTATTAATAAAATGAATTTTTATTAATAATATTCTATGCTATGTGTTTATTAATCGTTCTATAACCTAGAATGATTATTAATCGGGAGAATTCTGGCTACGAGCTAGATTGAACGAGTAAGAATTTTCAAGACGAAAGTAAAAAATTTTCAGGAACAAAAATATTTCCGGGGAAAAAGACGAAATAGGCACTATTCACCCGACGAAACCTAAGGGTTAGGGTTTGAATAACCTAAGCCTTTCTGAGAGTTCGGTATATCAAAATGACATTCCGTCTAAAGATTTGACTATAATATATCGTGAAATATTAAGTAAGCCGATAAAAGTTTTTTTCGAAAAACGTGCAGAAATCGAATAAAATAAAAATGACGAAAAGTACTGTTATGTGCTTTTCACTCGTTTAGCTACGTTAGGGTAAAACATGAAGGAAAACGCTCAATGTGGAAAAGTGTTTTTTAGTTTTTCAGAAATCCGAAGAATACGTAATATTCAATCGGTAAAGGAAAGACGAAATATCCAAAAATATTTGGATTCCGAGAATTTCAGTTTTTGAACTGTCGGACGAATCCCGAAAGATGGAAGCACGAAGCTTCCGAGGGAAGCTACCAAAGGAGGTGGGGCGGCCAGTTGGCCACCAAGTAAACTTGGTGGCTAAGTAATGAATATTAAGGAGGTTAGGGTGTAAAAAGACTAAAATGCCCCTAACCTTGGTTTTCTATAAATAGAAAGCTTATTTCATTTGTTTGATAATTTGAAAGCTGTCTAACACTTGAGAGAGAAAGAGGGAGAGCTCGGATGGGAGAGGAAGAGAAGGAGAATGAGGAAAAGCTAACTTGAACACAAACTTTGTCCGACGGAAGGAATTTAAGGATGAACGGTAATCTGAATCCTAGTTTCTTCTAATTTTTCTTTAAGTTTAATATGTTCAATACATAACTTAATGAAGATAAGAAGTAGATAATGTTAATAATGAATTCATATGGTTGAATTCAAAAGAAAACGAAGAAATAAGAGTTAGAAATTTATTCTATAAATTTCTTAAGGAAGTGTAAGATTCGTAAGGATTTTAAGCGATTCGAATGAATCTTATGAATGAATAGGTCAAATAAGTAAGGAATGGTGTTTTATAACATCAAATTCCAATAAAAAGTGAAATCGTAATCCAAAATATCGATTAAAAATGATGAACAAACGAAGAACACGCGAAGAACACGAAGAATGTTGTTGATGGACAAATTTAAAACCATCGTAGTATAATTGTTGTTGATGGACAAGTTTAAAACCATCGCGTATAAGTTAGTTGCTTATTGCTTGGTTAGGAACGTTAGAAACGTTCTTGAAGAACAGATTAAAAGTTAAGCTATAACGAAGTTATGGCGAAATTTTTGTAAAAGATGAACGAGAATTTGAAAGTTAGTAAATGAACCCGAATGTTTAGGGTTTCATAAGAATGTAAGGGAACATAGAAAACGTGAGTCGTGGACTCAAGAACGAATGAATTCTGAGTTCGGATGACCGAATTATGGACGAACGAACGAAGAACGTTAAGAACGTTAAAATGAACGAAGGACGAAGATTAAACCAATTGAAAGGTAGGTTAATGGATTCAGAACGAAGTTCTGTCCAAGGATAATCGAAGTACTTTAGATAACAAAGAAAATGGCTTTGGAACGACCTCGTTCCGAGTTATAACAAAGAAGTTATGAGATTTCGAAGTACGCATCTCAGAACGATCAAAGACTTAGAAAAATTTTCGGGAAGAAGGTCTTGGCGCCACGGCGCCAGTAATGCCTTGAATGGTGGCACTGCAGCACCAGCAGTAGGAGGGTCATGAATCGCTAACTCAGGCCATGCAACAATGAGTCTTAGTCTTGAGAGTGAAAGCAGCCTTGGCCTTGATCTTGAACAATGCCGAAATGAGATTTTAACTGCTCAATTTCTGGAGGATGTGCAAGAAAGAAATAAGAACTTAATTTTCAACTAATGTAACACTTAATCAAGTGTTTTAATCCTTTGATGAAGGATGAATGAAAGGATTAAACGAGATTAAAAGAATGCAATTGCGGGTTACGGAACCGATGTCCGGGGACCGTAGTCGCGATAAACGAATGTGAGGGATTGCTATGATTGTGATTCCTTAGACGTTGAGTGATGAGGGTAATGAATAAAATTTCGATGTTATGACATGGTTATGAGAGTAAGAGACGAGCAACGTGAACATTGAATATGTAAATGATTCTCGTAAATCGTATTCGCGTTGGACGAACGTTCTAAGTATACCCTGGTTGTATGACTTAGACGTTGATGAAAGTAGTAAGTAAGATACGAATGGTATCAAGAAAGCCGTATCGAAATGTAATAAGATTAATGAAATCCGATTGTGATTCGGATGAGAAGGCTAGAATGAAATGTAAGCGTTGAACACTTTAACCGACGTGAAGGTTGAGTGTACGCAAATATTAAATGGGTAAAACCTACACCCCGTGTATGGTTTGATCGTAGGATAATGAAGAAGCTTATTTAAAGACAAGTACGTATAATGTAAAAGAAGCTGAGTTAATGTTTATAACTTGGATGACGTTCCATATCGAATGAACTGAACTTTGTAAGATAAGAAAAAGGTAATGTAAAATGTTTAACGCTATAAATGTGTAGAATGAACATTGAATAATTTTTCTGATTATACAAAAGTCTGTATGACTTAGACGATAAAGAATGACTGTTGAGGTATGGCAATTACTTGCCAGAAAGCCATAAGGAATAAGAAATTGACCTAACGAACATTATAGTTTAATAGTTCGTATAAGTTAAGATGAATTTAGGTTGTGGTACAATCGTAACCTTTGATGGTTGACATATGGGAGTTGGGCTAAACAATTCCTTCAGAGAGCGAAGGTATATACAAAACTGGCAACCGATCTAACTCACTTTGTGGGCAGTGTAGATGAGACGGGAATTTTTTTGTTGGTTGTTTGTGGGAAACCACTCAGAGTACCATATGGACTACTAGCAGAGAAGCGATGTGTGCTGAGTCCTAGAGAATTTATAAGAAGAAGATAAGAATGTAAATCATCAAAGATGATGAATGTATAGAGTAAGACATCTTCATATGTCATGAAGCCGTAAACCGGTAATGAAGGTTATTGCGTAAACTTAAGTTGCAAGAACGCGAACCCTAAGAAGTAAAGTAAAGTAAACCAATGCGTAAGTCAAGTATATGACTAATTGGTGTACGTGTTATTTCCTTATGTGTTATAGGGAATGGAATGAAAGCGATTCAACAGTAAGTCGCTAACACATGCGTAAAGGCAAGTTTCCTAACTTCATTCATATTTTAAATGAATGCTAGTTTCTAAAACTTCTCAGATGTTGAACTTGAGAAGTTCTGTCTATGTGCAAATGTATGATATTTGTGCAAGGAGGTAGAGTGTATGAGGCCTTGTGCCACAATGTGAACACTTCGGTGTTCCAGTGAGATGAACTGTTCTATGATTGAACTGTTCAATAAAAGAATGTTCTATTTATACATGAACCGTTATTGTTAAGTCATGGCTATTGATTCTAGCAGAATGTAATGTGTATGAAAGAGAGTAGAGAATGAAAGTATTTCAAAGTGAATGTGACTAATGTTTTAAAATGATAGGAATCGAGATTATTCCTATTGTTCAAGCTGCTTCATAACCTTTGTTCGGTTATCAAAGTTTCAAAGGAATGTTAAACTCTTAAAGTTGTTTGTTCAACTGCTAAGACTTGCTGGGCAATTGAATGCTCACACTTGCTTTAAATGAAAAACATTTTTAGCGAACGATGTTAGAAGAACTTAAGGATCCCGTAAAGATCAAGCTGATCGGTATCCAGAAGAAGTGTCGTTCATTATATGAATGTGCGTGAAGATCAAGAGAAGACTTGTAATGTAGAAAGATGAGAATTAAACTATAGAATAGTTTAATGAACGATTATGTATCCTTGGTGGCGGATAAAAGTCACTCGTGCAAGATGTAAAGAATAATGTAATTATCATTATTTGTAATGAGAAAAGCTATAAGGTTTTAGAACCTGGGATTTGAGAGTGTATGTTGTTATATTTTAGGATATAATGATGTATGCAGAATGAATGATGTACTAGTGACGCACGGAATCCGGGTGTGAAATAGACCGGATTTCGGGGCTTTACATCCTACCCATGACTTGGAGTTAGCTGTAGTGGTTTTCGTTTTGAAAATCTGGAGGCACTATCTTTACGGGGAGAAGTGTGAAATATATACAGATCACAAGAGTCTGAAATATATTTTTACACAGAAAGACTTGAACATGCATCAAAGTAGGTGGTTGGAATTAATTAAGGACTATGATTGTGAGATTCTATACCATCTAGGTAATGCAAATGTGGTGGCCGACGCCCTAAGTAAAAAAGGTCAGGAGAAATTGATGATGTTGACCGCTCAGGAGGAGCTAATTTTAGCAATGGAAAAGCTGGAATTGGAAGTGAAGTATCCTATGGAGATCGGCGAGAAAAGTCGCTCCAAATGTAAAATGGTACAACTTTAATTTGGATAAAGTTAAGGAGGCTCAACTTGTGATGAAGAAAGTGAGAAAGTGAAGAAGAAGATATCTGAAGGGATTGAACTGAGATTCAAAATAGACAGTGAGGAACTACTAAGATTTGAGAGCAGAATTTGGGTACCACCAGTACTAGTGATTAAGGAAGAAATTTTGAGTGAGGCCCATAACTCGAGATATTCGATTCACCCTGGTAGCACCAAGATGTACCAAGATCTTCGACAACATTTTTGGTGGCCAAACTTGAAACGAGAGGTTGCAGAATGTGTTGCCAAATGCCTGACATGTCAGAAAGTTAAAGCAGAACATCAGAGGCTGAGTGGGTTACTACAACCTTTAGAGATCCCAGAATGGAAATGGGAACATATTACAATGGATTTTGTTGGCCAATCGACAACTCAGAAAGGCTACGACGTAGTATGGGTTATTGTTGAGCGACTGACAAAATCCGCACACTTCCTTCCGATCAAAATCAGATTCAACTTAGACCAGTTGGCAAGGTTATATGTGAAATAGATAGTTTCAAGGCACGGAGTTCTGGTGTCAATTGTTTCTGATAGAGATTCGCATTTTACATCGAACTTCTGGAAAAGTCTACAAGCATGCATGGGAACACAGTTGCGAATGAGTACGACATATCACCCTCAGACTGATGGACAGAGTGAAAGAACAATTCAGACATTGGAAGATATGTTAAGAGCTTGTATAATGGACTTTAAAGGAAGTTGGGATGATCATCTACCACTTGTAGAATTCGGCTACAACAACAGTTACCACGCTAGTATTGGAATGCCACCATATGAAGCCTTTATACTATGAGAAGTGCGAGAACTCCGCTATACTGGGACGAAGTTGGCGAAAGACAATTACTAGGCCCGAAATTGGTACAACAAACAACAGAAATAGTCAAAGTGATCCGAGCGAGATTGACAAATTTCGAAGATAGAAGATAGAAAAAATACGGCCATCCACACCATAAGAATGTTGAGTTCGAGCCGGGTAGTTATATCTTTTTAAAGGTCTCTCCTTGGAAGGGAAAGATCTGATTTGGAAAGAAAGGGAAATTAAGCCCAAGATTCATTGGACCCTTTGAAGTTCTACGAAGGGTCGGAGAAGTTGCTTATGAGGTAGCCTTATCTCCAGCTCTAGAGAATGTCCACAATGTTTTCCATGTCTCAGTCCAACGACCCTACAAACCCGATTACAAGCACTTGATTGAATATGAACCCTTACACTTCGACAAAGACTTATCTTACGAAGAAATTCACTGCTCAAATTGTCGAATATAAAGAACAAGTTACGAGAAATAAAGTAATACCTTACATTAAGGTAATTTGGAGAAACCACAATGTTGAAGAAGCTACGTGGGAACTCGAAGAGAATATGATGAAAATTATCCTCATTTATTTACTTAGATTATTATAAGCGATTAAGGGGACAAAATCTTTGTAAGGGGAGAATGTAATGGGACGAATTGTTGAGTTGTGATTAGAGGACGTAATCCTTTTAAGAGGGAAAGATGTGACAACCTAGATTTTTAATTTAATTTTAATACTTATTGGATTGAATAAATATTTTTCGATGAATTAATTATTAGATTAAATAATTAATTGATGAAGTTATGGTAGATTAATTTAATTATATGTATTATATGTATTAAATTAATGTGGAGAATTTTATTATTCAAGTATATGATTATGTGAGCTTATTGTATTAAAAGAAATATTTAATAAAGCTTAATGTTATTTTTAATTAATTTAATTATTAATTAGAGATTTAATAATTTGATATTATTATTAAATGAGAAATTTAATTATGTGACTATGTGAATTAATGAGAAATTATATATTTATTTAAAATAAATTAAATAAGATATTGATTTATTTTATAAAGGAGTGTGACATTATTTAAACTATATGATAAGGTTTTATTAAATTAAATGATTTTTGAAACCTATTCTAGCTAGCCAAACATGGCTTCTAAAGGGAGTTAGGGCGATTAACCCACGATCGGAGTAACTCACCACCAACGCTGCGTCGATTGTTCCTTATTTAATTTACGTCTTCTTCTTTTTCTTCTTTATTTGCCTAAGTCTGAAAGCGTAATGTAGAGAGAGATGAGAGAAAGAGTTGGGAATTCAGAGATTGTTGAGAGGTTTGTGAGAGTCATATGAGAAGGAATTCATCTCCTATTAAATACATTCTACGCTTTGGGTAAAATTCTTCAACCCAAATTCCTTTTTACGTCATTTAGTTTTATAAAATATGGCTCTCCAATTTCTGTAAAATTCTCTGTGGTTGGAAAGTGTATTGACTATGTGGTTATATACGTGATTTTATGTCATGGTAGCATGTTTAATATGTATTTTATATGATACCATATCATCGGGCTTTATAAAATTTCACAGTACGTGATTACAGAGTATGTTATATGGCCATATGGCCCTTATACGTAATTTTAATATGTCAACCATAAATTTTTCTATAAAATTTCTACTTGTATATGATTATGCATGCTAAAATGAACAAAAAAAAAATTTGAATGGTTGGATTTGGTTTTATAAATTGAATCAATATGTTGAATTTTAGGAATTTATGTTCTACACTTCAAGAACATCAAGAACAAGACAAATTGCATGATTTAATTCTATGATTATGTGTTTTAATGGGTTAAAATCACTCTACAAGTGTTGGGTAATGATTATGTATGATTTTTAACATGTGGGTATGTGTAATTTGGTGAAATTAATGATTATGTAGTGTTTATTTATTTGAATTACGTGTTATTCATGAACTAGAAATTCGAGTCTCAGAGTGTTAACGTCGCGGCCCCACCTCCTAGTTCATTTCTCGCGATCGCAGCCATATCACCGCATAAAGTGCAAGTATCGTGTCGCGACGCCAAGACTTAGTATAAAAGTGAAATACAGTATTTTCCAACTAGCGTAATGTCCAGAAATGCATTTTTTTCAATGTTCAAGTATAGAAATGTGTTAGTAACTTAGTCTAATGATTATAAAAACTTGTTAGATATATAATGAAGTGTTAGAATAAATTCTTAACATGTCCATAACACAATTACATGTAAATTGAATGATCAAATGAATAGTTAGCTTATTGTCGTGAAGTCTTAGAGTAGTAATTGACTAAGTATAGTCATGAACTCGAGTTACACAAAGAATAAACTTGTGATGTTTATTACATGATAATTGATTGGTATTGTGAACATGAATCATATGTAAGATTTTAATCAAAGAACGAGTTTTATTAACGTGTAATCTACGCACAAGGCAAGTTTCCTAACCGTACTTGTTATCATTATAAGTTAATAATTTCACTATTCTACATCGAGCAAATTCTCATTACTATTTATTAAGTCTGTTTTGTATATTAAAGCTTATTAATCCTTCAAGCATGATGCTGTTATACAATACTTATTCTATTGTATACTTTTGAGATTTTATCCAAGTTAATTATCAGTTATTGTTAAACCTTGTTAGACTAGCGAACCCTTATTGATTCGATTAGTCCATAGTTGATGAGCGTTCTAAATTTCGTAACCCTTGATGAATTATCCAAACCAAACTTCCTTTAGTGCGGACTCTAATGTCAAACCGAGATGAACAACCTCAGATAGGGGATTACTTATGCGTTAAGCGTTAAGATATTGTGCATGATGGGTACTAAGTAAGTGATCCCCTAAGTATGAGAAGAAGAGTCCATAGTCTTATGATCATAAAGGTTTCAAGTATAAACACTTGACAACCTAGGACATAGTTCAAGGTCTTATGACCCTCGGAAGTTCTTTTGATTCTTGTTATTCATTCTTGATTCAAAAGTTGAGCTTTTATATCGGTTGTTAATTCATTCGCATGTTATTATTAGTCATTTGTTATATTGTTATACTTGTGGGCAATCGTGCTCACTCTTGCGTAATAATAACATTACAGTTAAGAACGAAAGAGCAGACGAACCTTCCACTAGTAAGGGCAAGGGCAAGATTAGCAAGTAATGAAGACTGTTTTATTATTGTGGTTATGTAATGATGATTAGAATTGATGTTACTTAAGACTTATTTGTTTATGTTTTCCGCACAGATGTTTTAAGGTTAGAGTAACTTGGGATTTATTTATTATGCAGTTGATGTAACCCCATAAGGGGAGGTTTATTATTTATTCTATCTATTGCATGGTTTGCATTTATTTATGGGTAGATATATAGATGATGTTTGTACAGTGAACACAAAATCCTGTGGAAATGGAAGTACCGGATTTGGGGGTGTCACAAAATCCTTCTTTGATGGGAAGGCGATGAAGAACAATGTCAGTGGACAAATCCACCATGTCTTCATGAGACCATGCAAACACATCCTGGAATTGGGTTAATAGTGCAACCATGTCATTCCGTTGATTTATGGTGAGGTCTGAACCAATCTTGATTAGCTTAGGGTTGTCTAAGGTTCCAAGATTGAAAGAAGTTGTTTGATCAAGATTGGGTTTGGATTTGTCTACGACCCATTCCTTAATCTCCTTAGGTGTCTCAATGTCCTCTTGGATGTCCATCAAGTCTGAGTCCAACTTTGCATCAAAGTTACAGTCCTCGTGGAGATAAGGCACTTCATCAGCAAGTACAGGCACATCTAAATTCAGAGTCCTGAAATAAAAGATGCTTTTACTTAATATATGCAACTGTTTGATCATACAAAAGTGTTAGCATGTACTTGTTAAAATAACTGCTAGTACTGTAAAGGAAAGCAAGCAATTAAAATTATCTACAGGACAGAGGGATTTTTCTGCCCATTTTACCCTCGTCGACCAATGCATGGAGTGCTGCTCCAATTGTTGAGGGCAAAGTCCTGATGGACTGCAGTGATGGAAGGATCGTCATTGTCCTCATTTTCCCCGAATGATAACCATGACATCTGGGCAATCATCGTCTGGGGTGTATCTGTTTGTATGTTCATCATGAACAATGATGCGTAGGCCTGCCATCATCAAGGCAAGGTCATGTTTATGTTTTCGTTTCTTTCCTTCCGTTTTGAGATCAGGAATCAACACCTCTTTTGCTTTGATTGGTGCTGCTTGAAAACAAAGATAGCCATAACATGGGGTGGCACCTTTCTTCGAGACCGATCAACTCATGAGGTAAAGGTATATAAAATCATTGTGCGGCGGCAGCTCGAGGAACCTGCTTGTGCTTATGAGGATTCCTATGAGTGGAATTGGCAGAATAACCTATTCCGGCTATTCCAATTTGACTGGACATTTGAATAGGGTGCTTAATACCCTTCTTATCTTTACCAAGCCCTTGTCCAGTTTGATGACCCAATGACATCATTTCTTGAGTGGCCGACATAACCTCGACAGAAATCTTGGGTATGGGAAGTAGCTCTCCAATAAAATGGTATTGCGTGTTACTCACTTCAAAAGTATGGAAACTGGCCGGTTCAACTTCTGAATTGATGCTGATGATTGGTAGAGTTCCTTGTTCAGGACAATCCGGCTCAGCATTGACAGTGACTAAACTGCTGTTGATAATGTATTTGAGCTGCTGATGTAGTGTGGAGGGAACGGCTCCAGCCATGTGTATCCATGGTCTCCCCAATATCAGGTTGTATCATGAGTCTATCTTGAGGATGTGGAAGGATACATTGAATGTATTTGGACCAATCTTAATTGGCAATTCAATCTTTCTGATGGCATTTCGTCGGGATCCATCAAAAGCTCTGATAACTGTATGGCTGCTTTGGATCTGCTTGAGATTGACATTCATCTTCACCAAGGTGGCATAAGGACAGATATTTAAAGATGAGCCTCCATCTATCAAAACTCCAGCTAGCATGTACCTGGAAGACAAAACTATAATATGCAATGGCTTGCAATGACCGGTCCCTTCGGGAGGTATGTCGTCATCAGTGAAGGATATCACATTGTTGTTAAAAATGTGATCAACCAAATATTAAAAAATTTTCACATCCACTGATTTTAGCAAATAGGCTTCTTCTAAAACCTTCAGTAAGATCTTCCGATGATCCTCAGAAGAGAAAACCAAGTCCAGTATTGAAATCTGGTGTGGAGCTTCTCGCAAGCTTAAAACCACTTTGGCTTCATTATGGCCCATAGTGCGGAGGAATTTTTTAATCTTCTCCATGGGCAACTTCCCCTTTGCTTCGCAAGTAGATTTGATAACCCGTTGAGGAAGATACAGTGGATTTTCCTTCAACACTGTAGCAGTAGTTTGAGACGTGGATCCTTCAGCTTCTCCATAATTCCATGGAACGTTGTGTAAGCTGACTACAGGATATTGTGGTCTGCAAGATAAAGATATTGGCTTTGGTGCGGCCACTTTCAAAGGATTGTTAGCTCCTTTGAGTTGAATTGGTTGTATGGAAAATACTTTAACAGTCTCATCATCCACTTCAAATATGACTGCTACTAATCCCTTCCATTTGGTAGGACATGCATTCCCACCCTTGAGTTGTACAGTGTAATCATCTGCTATTTGCAGGACACTGCTATCAATAAGATTCTGAATGAAATGGCGGAGTGCCCAACATTCTTCTGTGCTGTGACCGCGAGAATGTGAATGATATTGACACATTTCATCGAGATGAACCATCTCTGAATCGGGATTGATTGGAGGGAGAAGGAAGGTAATTCTTCCTTCATTGATCAACATCTGTAGTATCTCCTCCATAGATTGGCCCAAATAGGTGAATTCCCTCTGATTGGCAAAATTCCAATGGGCTTTAGCATTTGCTCTCTTCGCAACCTTATTCTCCATAGCATCGCTTTCTGAAGGTGGTGAGGAGGCATTCATAACAAAAGGAAGGAGATAGGCATGCTCCTGCCTGATTAATTGGCGTGTGACTTGATGCTGCTGGGTCACCATTTCTGCCAATTTCTTAATTTGTTTGGAAAGAGCTTTCATCTTTCGTTCCATGGTAAACTGGAACTTTGCATAATTCCATTTGTCAACACCACCTTTGATGGTTTGGGATGATTCACCGTTAGAATTGGAACCTTGTACAGTGCTCCAACTGATCATGTTGACCTCTTCTTCTTTGTGTTGAGGAAGAGAGTTGTCTTGCACATGAGGTTGATCTGGTTTGGTGACCACGATCTCACCATTGTCTATTAGATCTTGAATCTTATGCCTCAAGGCCCAACAATCTTGAGTATCATGTCCGGTGTGTCTCGCGATAGGCACACTTCCAGTAGCATTAAAACCCCTCCCATTAGGGTTAAATGGGTGGAAGAAGATGTGTAATTTTCTTCTGAGCAGTCAGAAGAGCAAGAACATTCTCGAGCAAGTCCCATAAGGGTGTGAATGTTCGAGGCCGCTTTACTTCTCCACTTTTAGACAATGGAGGGTTTGAAGATTGTGCTGGAAAAGGGGAGTAGTTTCTCCTCTGTATAGGCATGCTTTGATTGCCTTTTTGTCCTTGTAGTATCAAGGAAACATCCTCCTCTTTCTTTTTATGGACCCTCCGGGGGTTGTTTCCATAAGATCCGGACTAGATGTGCTCAGCAACAGATTTAAGAGCGGCTAGGTCTTGAATTTTACCGGACTTCAATCCCATCTCAGCCATTTCTCTGTGCTTGATCATTTCAGAGAATGGTTTGCCAATACCAGCTAGAACTCTTTCATAGAAAGGAGCTTCCTGTACATCTATGAAAGTCATGACCATTTCTGATTCCGTCATGGAAGGAATAACTTGTGCAGCAAGATGCCTCCACCTTTGAGCATACTCTCTAAATAACTCATTAGACTATTTCTTGACCTTGGTAATTTGGTACCGGTCAGGAGCCATCTGAGATTGAACACTGTATTGAGTAAGGAAGGCGTGAGTATAATAGATGGCAATATGATATAGGGAATGAAAACTGTGCATACATTCCTAAGTATATCATCATCTAATACATCTCTGTACAGCTGAAATACAGGGAAATGGGGCAAAGCTACCCAATATACAACAGAGGCCTATCAAAAGATATAGCGAGAATGGGGCAAAGCTACCCAGATGCTAATAGAGGCCTATCAAAAGAAATAGCGAGAAATACATCAAAAAAAGTCAAGAGTGTCGATGTCTACATCATCGATCTTGTCGCCCAAATTGATGTAACTCCTCCCGAGTCAATTTGGATCTCTATCTCACGGGGATGTCGGGCCCTATATGAAAGGAGGATCTGCGCTGACAAAACCATATGGGTCACCTAATGGGCCAGCGCCAGAGCTAGAAAGATCAAAAGTATCTACCTCTGAAGGATCTCTGCCCAAATGCCGAATGAAAAGATGTGGCCAGGTCCGGTCAATCAGGTCACACATGAGTCGGATCTCCGACCTGAGCTAGCCAATTCATCATCATCACGGATCCTGGAACCATATCCCCCATAAACTGTGTGGCGCGGGTTTGAGCTCCAATGGTACGAGGGATCCACCAATGTTGGAACATCTACTAAGACCAGGGGCCATCTGACAATGTAAAACAGTCAATCCCCATAAATGGGATGTCAATGATGGGTGACTGTGAAACAGGCCAATAACGCCTAGTAGGAGGCAAGATCGGCATACGGATTTCTCCTGTAGTGCTCCTAATAGCACGCTCTCCTAAATAGAGCTCCCATCCTCCATCTGTGAAGAGAGGAATCCTGCGGGTGGAAATGACGTACTCTACTCCAGTCGGGTACCCATCCTCAAAACCAACTCCCAAATGCTCTCCAGAGTAGGGAATCCATGCAATGACATCGGTTGTCAACAACTCCAACTGTAGGCGACAATGAGTGAAACCCTCAGCAACAGGGACCTCAGTCAGTATGGAATGATGCCATCTCCGTCCTCATGGATAGGTGTCTAAACCTAACACGCTCATAGGACGCAAACAAGGAAGCCTCTCATAGGTCCAAAATTGCCAACATAAAGGCAAACATCTGCTGTCAGTCAACACTCTTAACCTACACATGGGAAAAGACAAGAGAAATACTCACCAGCAGAAACAGGTAGAATCCTAACCACGCCTCGGTCAAGCCCTGCGATCTCATGCTCATTCCCCTGAGGAAGTAGGCAAAGGTGTAGAAACCCCAATTATACTCAACTATACGGTCCACGTGTCGAGTGACGCTGATAAAAGCGAAGGACACCGTAGAGGAATTATCTGCTATGAAGCAGCCCGTAATGATCATCAGGAACAATCGCCGAAGAATGCGATCCCTGACTCTCACATCATCGGGTATGGGCTCACTCAACAGCCTGCTCATAGCATCTACGCTCAAAGGACCCGTACGAACAGTCCTGCCTTTGAGCGCTTCCACCGGAACTCCCAACAAGGATCTGACGGCAGTAGGGGTGATATCCGCAGTCGGCAAGGGCACTCGCTCCCCTCCAAACTCCATACCGTGATAAACCGCCAATCCATCAGCATCATCACCTCACAGTCCCCAGAAAATGGAGTGACTGAGTCTGGTGAAACCACCGCTCGATTAATGCCCTGAGGTAACCCCAGAGACAGCGACGGGGTAGAATGGAGAAGAACATCCCAAATCCCCAGCCATGGACGATCGCTCAGTGAGTCATCATGCAAAGCCCGATATATAGAGTGGATGCTAAACCGATTCCTCGAGGTCAGTGTGAAGCCGGAACCTACATCAAATGCAGATCAACATCAGAATCCTTGACTCCTCATCAATAGGAAATAAGGATAACTTCATACCTCGTTTGCATGCAAGTATACTGAAGGATGCCTACTCAAGTCACCCAGAAGATCTGGGTTCGCCACTTGAATACCTGGAAATTCCCTACGGGGAACACGAACAGCAGGAGCAGAACCTCGATCAGTGCATCCTCCTCCTCGTCCTCGACATTCGGCACTTCAACCTGAATAGGACGTATCACCGCCTCCACCAAACGACGAGACTATCTAACAGAACGGCGGTGAGGCTCTTCAGAAGCTCTCCTCCGTACACCAGAAGTGGTCCTATGGGAACTACTCAGCTGATCCGGATCCATAATATCTGGACAGCAAGTCTCCAAATTACCTCAGAAAGGGTGAGGTAATTTCTTACCTGGAGCTTTTCAAAATGCATTGCTTTAACATACATCTACAGTAGAGTTAAAAATGTATGACTACCCAATACCTACATTTTGGGAAAATTTTGCCATAGCCCCCTTTGTAAATGGGACTATCCACATGCACATAGGCATGACTAGGTGGCCATTCAGTAGCACACCTGTACACAGTCATATACAAATTTTTTCACATCATTATGTTCAGCATGGTTTAATACTAACATTTGCTATGTTGAATATTTTTTATCAAGTCATATCAGCATGCATATTCACTACTACGTGTCTAAATGCATTTCATGTGATAAATCATTTTCCAACGGACAGAAACTGGAAAAAAATACATGCATGTGTTACCAAGACAGTGAAGAAGGCTTGTACGGTTGCAGAATATGCAGAAAGTTGCCCGAACTCAGCAGATCTAAAGAAGAGCTCTCAGATTTCCTTCGCTGCGCAACTTGAAAATGACTTATGAAAGCAACCATTCGCCTATACATAGGCACGGTTGGCTGCAGGCTCACCTGGGGCTCCTGCAGGTGTACCTGCGGCACTCCTACATGGGTCCCATACCTCCGGCTCACTTCAGTTAGAGTTGCAAAGGAGGTCTCACAAGCTGAAGAGGCCAAATCAGGAATAAAAGTGCTACGCAATTGAGCGGAATAGCCTGAAATCCTGGTTTCTCGTCGGTCAGAGTTAAACTCCCGTCGTCTCAACGGTATTTGCCTGAATGCAGGGTATACTATACCAATGAGCTCATCTTTCACAGATCATGCTCGATAATACCCCACAAAGGTCTGATGCCGTCATTTGCATGGTCACAACCCTAAACCTCCCCGTCGGGGGTTACAACGCCGAAGTTATCAAACATCTACGTATCCCCGGCGGGGGTCACAACGCACTTCTTTCAAGCATCTACGTATCCCCGGCGGGGGTTACAACACAATGCAACCATTGATACACACATCAATGAAGGTCAAGCAGCCTTGACATCATGTCAGCCGATGGCAAGTAAACCCATCGAAGCAACCTTCCCCAGCAAGGGCTACAAAACAATGCTACCATTGACACATACATAAATGAAGGTCAAACAACCTTGACAATACACCCAGCAGGGATTTATCCGGTGATACACACATCAACAAAGGTCGGGTAACCCTGACGGCGACAAACTGTTGGCAGTAACTCCGACAGAATGAGGGAATATGTTATACACATCCTCAAACAAACAAAGCTTTATCCCCATAGATCTCTTACACACAAGAGGTACCTCTATGGAATATAGGCCAGTGTCTAGGATTCAAGACTTTGGTGATAGCCCCAACGTCAACATCCTTGGAGACTTGGATCGCAGGTCCAAGCCATCACTGATTGTCATCCCAACAGGATTACCTGACAATCATGCATCATACATTTGCATCATATTGCTGCATATAGCATCATGTTTATCTTGTTTGCATTTCAAGTGTCTAGGATTCTTTATCCTATCCATGCCTTGCATTGCATGAATATGATAAAGAGGGGCATCTGTAGACGCTCAAAATTTTCTGCGTACTGCACTTAACAACATTACGGTGAGGCGCGATTCGTCTTTCGGAGATAACCACGGAAGGCGACTTACATCCATTCCGAATACTACCGGAAGTGCAGTTCCAACCCAGAACACAAACCGGGAACATCAGATCCAACCCGGAACACAAACCAGAAACTTCATCTCAAACCCGGAACACACACCGGGAATGTCATTTCTAATCTCGGAGATAACCCCGAGGTTTGTAAGATCAAAAGATCGGAAACAACACCGGAGAGGACAGTTTTATCTCGGCGATAACACCACGACGTTCAGTTCAAGTCCCAAAAACAACACTGGGAGAAGCAACTCCATCCTTGGTGATAGCCCCAAGGGATGCTTTTGCAGTTCCGACGATAACTCTGAAATTATTTGTTTCAAACACATGCGATCAGCTTTAAGCTCAGACCTCCTACCGAGGCAATCATACCTCAGACCTAGAGCTAACAACGGGCAGATAGGTTCTTTCATAGATGACCTTGCGGTATTCAAACATTTGCAACAGTCCAATCTCAGATGTAACCCTGAGCAACGTCTTCTTTCCACTCAAACCAGCGATAACCCCGGTAAGGAGTCAAAAGCGTCATCTTACCGCCTCAACAAGATGATATCGCGGCATACCAACAAGTAGTCCAATCTCAGATGTAACCCTGAGCAACGTCTACTTTCAACTCAAATCGGTGATAACCTCGGTGAGGAGTTAAACATCATCTTGTCTCTTTAACACCTGCGCGTCGTCTCAACACTTCATACATATATACATACGATAATTTCCCACAAGAACCGAGGAGTAACAATCCCGAGTGACTATTACGCATAGAAGTACTTTAGATAGAATTTGAAGCTTGAAGACCATGGGCATTGACCCCTCTTCCTGACTTCGTACAACCTCTAATCCATGTCATTGCGTAACTCTCGACACAAGCGGTCCGAAGGTCAGATATACCTCGTTCGGATGCTCGGATTGAAGTTCTGCAAGTTTGAGCAGATATTACAGTGCATGAATGCACGTACTACGAGACAACGAGACCCACGAGGCTCGGATGCACCATGACCAGCCGCAGGTACAACCGTGGCTGCTGCAAGTATACCTGCGGCCATCCATCTATATATACAAGCCTTGGGGTCAACCATTTGAAGAAGAGGAGAGAGAGAAAAGGCGAGGAAGCCCTGTCCATTTTACTCTGCATACACATCTTTTGAGTGTTTCCTCACTTTTAAACACTTGTTAGCTCACATATAGCTATCTTTTATCCGGCGGGAGCTGAGTGTTTATCCATTTAAAGTCATAGAAGTCTACTTTGGCAGCTCATTGTAAGCCTTCTCACATTATATAAAGTCTTCTTCTCATATTAGCACACACTGTTGTACACGTTGAGAATCGTGTGAGTGTGTTTGTCCGGACTTCGGTCTGTGGTTTTCATTCCTGTCTGTATATATACTTATATATATATATGTATATATTTCATATATGGACTAACATTATCGAGTTATGCCTCGATTGAGCCTAGACTTCGGCCTGAAGCGTTTATTGCTTTATATATATATATATACTTATATATATAATTATCAGATATATCTGATGAGCTTGGATTTTACATCCGGAGCATTTACTCGCTTATATATATATTTATATATATAATTGTTGTCGGACATATCCGATGAGCCTGGATTCACATCCGGTGCGTTTACTGCTTTTATATATATATTTGTACATATATATATATTTACATTTCTGTCAGGCCTAGAGTTTACTTTATGGCAGTTGATCGCTTTTACAGCTTTATTTACATTTCCGATCCCCCATGGAGTTGCTTCGTGGTGGTTGATCATGTCTGTATATATATATTTACACTTTTATATATATAAACTCGCTTCGCTTTCCATACAAATTGCAAGATTATCATGAGCCTAGGAATCATGTGATCACAGATTCAATCTCTTCAATCTAGATTCGGTTCCCATGATGGACATATTTTTTCATTGTATGGCGACTTTGTACATTATTTTACGATGTCCGAATTTCCTTGGATGGTCATTTGCATATGCCCATGAGGAGTTCAAAGATCATAGATATTATTTTCTAGAATGCTTCGCATCTCGAAAATAAAAGCAAACAAGTCGAACATTTAATATTAAAATGGAAGTATGAAAAGGTCTCAATTCCTATTGAGCACATGGTTTGAAAAACCACTTTTACAAAACTTCATTGATATATCTTGGTTAAAACTGATTTTTTTTATAAATTCAAACCTTGTGTATATAGGTGCGAACGAGGCCTCGCACTACTTTCAAATAATTGCACATTGATCCACACAGACACACACATTCATATAACAATTTCTTTGAAAAGTGGCGGTCACCGTGGTAACACGGATGTTGGGGGGTGCCTAACACCTTCCCTCTGCATAATCAAGCCCCCGGACCCAAAATGAATCTCGATTTCATAGACCCGTCTAGCAATGTCAAATCATTGGGTCAATGTGCAAACCTTTTCGGTTGCGTTGGTGCAACCAGTTAAATACACCAACTGGCGACTCTTAAAGTAAAATCGTCGACATTATACATGTCGGACCTTTTTCACTTGTTTTTTCAAACAAATATCACATTAACATGAGAACACCAAAGAACAAGTAACGAAAAGGGACACTCAAAAATCCCGACGTCGACAACCTTCTTTTCCACAATTGTAACACGTTTTGGACTGCTGTGCATAGTTTGGACTGATATGTCCCTCCCCTCCGAATTTGAAGCATATGATAGGTGGTCGTTCTCCTTCCTTAACAACGGGTGCTGATGCTGACGTCTTTCCATCATTGTTGAATCTCCTTTTCTTGAAATGTCCATTCTTATTGTCTTGGCCATGATTACCATCGAAGTGGTTACCATTTCTGGCATGTTGATTCCCTCCACGTTTGTTTTCACCGCTTCGATGACTGCTACCATTAGTATTATCTTTATGCCGGTTGCTCTCTCTTGGTTGGGTTGACTCATTATCGCGCTCCAATAACTGATCCCAATTTACAACATCTGAATACAAACACAGTTTATGAGAGATAAGGTATTGACGTATCTCGGCTTTCAAACCTCTTAGAAACATTCGCGTCATTCTCTCCTCATTATCAACTAAGTGGGATGTAAACCGGGACAGCTCAGCAAACTTGGCTTCGTACTACGACACGGTCATATTGTTTTGCTCTAGCTTGATGAACTCTACCTCTTTCATGTAACGAATATTTTCGGGAAAGTACTTGTCGTTGAACAATTCTTGGTACTTCTCCCAAGACATTTTGAGGCGGCAAGTAGTGGAGTACGCTTCTGATTCCCAACGATGTCTCAGCTCTCTCCTCAATAATGAAGGTGGCAAAAGGAACTTTTACTCCTCGGGCATCCCAAGACATCAAATATCTTGGTGATCTCGCTTTATCCACGTCTCACCTTAAAGTGGTTTTGGCTCTCCATTAAACTCGGTGGTCCCAACTCCTTGAACTGCTTAGCGGTGACCGTCCGAGAGTTGCCAGTGTTTCCACCTGCATTTTGGACAGGAGCCACTCTCGCCTGATCTTATATGAATTGCATAAAGCCTCTGAACATTCCATCGTTCATCATTTGATCGGTGTTGTTGTTTACCTGAGGATTATTGTCTTCCTGTTGCACATTATCTTGGGTATGGATCTGTGGTGACTCAATGGTCTCCTGTGCTCCATTGGTATTCTCAATATTCTTGGATGTCATTTTCAAATACTGCCACAAAACAAGGATTAATTGACATACCTCATATTATCCCTATACTCTGACCGACCAATTAAATACCAAATAAACTTAGTTAGGTCATACTAGCGAAGGAATTCCCCGTCTCTCCCCTCCTAGTTCCTGTCTCACACCTCAGCCAGGGATCATATCCCTAAGCTTTGATACCAACTGAGACGCCCCGAAAATAGGTATACATCATCCATCTTGAGTCGCCAAATACATGATACAAAATTCAAATACAACTTAATAATACAACTATCGTGTAAAATACGACAAAACATAAACTGAGAGTATTAATACGAATATTGTCTTCTAGACAGTATTCAAACTCAAATGGAGTCCTCAATACATTTATTATCACACTATTTCATAAAATAGTGAAGACTACTAATGCAAACATCTCGACCAAGTATCTGCTTCCCCATTAGTCCCTACTACGTTCTCATTTCCTGAAGAGAATAAGGAAAGCAAAAGGGTGAGCTCAACTAGCCCAGTAAAAAATATTATGACTAAGATAATGTAGAATAATTTATCGTTAGCCTTCAACAGTGTTAAACTGATAAAATATAACAAATATCAAGTTTAACTGCAGCGGAACAAGCAATCCATTAGAAGAGTCAAGTAGAGCATGACATCTACTATCTTCTATGATTTAAAAAGTTTTTCATCACTTTTATCGCTGAGACTCAGCTTAATAAATAATTCACATCATCGAATCACCCCAGCACTACGACCAAGGATATTCTTTCGTATCACGACCACTATTTATCCATGCACTACGGGCCAAGGATATTCGTGTATTCATCAATGGTTATGATCATGCCAACAACTGTCCATCAATGTGACGCCCCCAAAATAGGTATACATCACCTATCTTGGGTCGCCAAATACATGGTACATAATACAAATACAATCTTTAATATACAACAAAAGAGGTATGAGTTTTAATACAAATATTATCTTCTAAACAATATCCACTCTCAGAATAAGTCCTCATTACATTTATTGTCACACTATTTAATAGAATAGTTAGGACTACTAATGCTATCCTCTGGACCGTCACTCCATTCCCTGACTAGTCCCCGCTACGTTCTCATTTCCTGAAGAGAACAATGAAAGCAAAAGGGTGAGCTCAACTAGCCCAGTAAGAAATATTATAACTAAGATAATGCAGAATAAATTATCATTAGTCTTCAACAATGTTAAACTGATAAAATATAATAGACATCAAGTTTAACTGCAACGGAACAAACAATCCATTAAAAGAGTTAAGTAGAGAATAAAATCTACTATCTTTTATGATTTAAAAGGTTTTTCATCACTTTTATCGTTGGGACTCAGCTTAATAAATAATCCACATCATCGAATCACCCCTTCACTACGGCCAAGTATATTCTTTAGTATAACGACCACAATTATCCATGCACTACGGGCCAAGGACATTCGTGTATTCATCAATGGTCATGATTATGCCAAGAACTGTCCATCAATGCACTACGGGCCAATGAGGACTTTTATCACATCATTTATAACATTACGGTCATGATTATACCGAATAATCCCTGGTCATAATCATACCAAGTCCATCTATGCACTACAGGCCACAGATGACTTTCAAAAATATATAAACATGAGGATGATGACAATGATATAAGAATTCAATAAAACAAGTTCACGAATTAATTTATCCAGGAACTAATAACGTCCAAATTGTCAACATGAAACTTCTTTGTAGAGTAAAATTCAAGAATGCTCAGAAGAATATTTCAATGAAAAGATACTGGATGAAGCGCAAATATCAAGGATATTCTACTAATTTCATGGAGTATAGAAGTCAAAACTTTAACCAACTGAGTATAATAAGGAATGGAATAACAAAAGAAATCACCAAGCATGCGGTGAGACCGCATAGACAAGTTATTCAATGAATAATAAATAACATAACGGTGTCAGCGTATACTGAATGAAGCGGATATTCCAATGAATAATAAAGAATGGAATAACAACAAATCAACATGCATGCGGTTGCTTGAGAGATTATTCCAATAGAATAATAAATAATCGAAATTAGATCTCAGCGTAAAATGCACGCATGTGATAATCAAATGAATAATGAAGATTTTAATCGGTCCCAGTAAAAGCGCATGAGATAGGATATTCCAATGTAATAATAAAGATTTTAACGAGTCCGGCAGAAAAGCATGAGCGTGATATTCCAATGTAATAATAAAGATTTTACCCAGTGTCCGCGTAAAAGCGCATGAGATAGGATGTTCCAAATGAATAATAAAGATTTAAACCAGGTCCGGCGTAAACGCATGCATGTGATGTTCCAACAGAATAATAAAGAATGGAATAACAGAAGAATTTCACCATGTATGCGGTACTTCGTATAACCAGGTTATTCCAATATAATAATAAAGAATGGAATAACAGAAGTTCTCTTCATGAAGACTAAAGAAAGAAATAATACCCCTTACCTTTGAAAGAAACTGGATATAAGATAGTGAGGTAGCAGGCTTCTCTTCTTCTACAGATTTTCTCTCTACAATTTCTTTCTATAATAATTTTTCTATAGATTTAGTGAATTGGTGAGAAATGAAGGAAGAATGAGCTTCTATTTATAGAAAAATATAGTTTCAATAATTGCACGTTTTGGGGCTCGAAAAATTACAGTACAATACCTTTAACTTTTTCTTTATTTATAATTTAGTCATGCAAGTATTATCAAACTCGCACCACCTCCCCTAATAGTAAATAATGTGATTCAATAGTAAATCATGTGAATCAATAGTTCTAGACATGTGAAAATACGAATTACAGTATAGTACCTCCATCTATACCTCCATTTTTAACTTAGTCATGCTAGTATTATAAATCTTGCACCAACTCCCCTAATAGTAACAAGAATGTGAAACAATAGTATACAAATGTGAACAAATAGTTATAATCATGTGAAATAATAGCAATCAATTGCTCATTTAGCTAGGTTAAATACTTCATTAGTCAATATAACCTCCAGACATCAATTATTATCGAAATAAATGTGGATTTTCACTAACACAAATAATTCCAACACAATGAAACTATTTTTATCAAAAATATAAATTTTGAAATTTTAAAGTTTGACTTTTCTCAAAAAAGTCAACTGTTGACTTTTTGACCAAATAGTAAAATCCGAGAAATTTTGTGTTTATAGTCTATTTTTACTAATTTCATCGTTCCGGACTCAAATATCACGTCCGCGTCTCCAAATTCAACTCCGAGCACAATTTCAATTTTAATAACATTCATCATTAATATTATAACTCACAATATTTATCAACCGTGTTCCCTGGGAAAGAGGGGCTTTCAATAAAGGATTTCTCCCTATCATGCGCGCAATTAGGTGACCAAACCTCTCCTTGATGAACTTCTAGCCCAAAATAGGTCCATTCCATCCAACCCATTCTCGAGTCGCCAAATACATGGTACGTAAATAACTACAACTTTATTAATACATTTGTCGTGCAAAATACACAACATATATAATCGTGAGTTTAAATACAATTATTGTCTTCTAGACAATATACATACCCAAATAAATCCTCATCACAATTATTTATACATTATTTTACAAAATGGTGAGGACTACTAAACAACTCTCTATAAACCATCATTCCATACCCCGACTAAGACTCGCTACATTCTCGCCTCCCGAGAAGAAAAATGGAACAAAAGGAAAAGGGTGAGCTCAACTAGCCCAAGAAAGAATATTATGACTAAGATAATATACAACAAATTATCGTTAGTCTCCAACAGGAAAAATCTAATAGAATACAATAGACAACCAGCTTTTAAATCAATCTTCGCAATGAAAATAATAATTCATTAGAAGAGTTAAGTAGAGAATGCAAACTACTATCTTCTATATATGAATTTAAAAGTTCATCGTCGATATTTTATCCCCGTCAGAACATCAATCAATATATATCTGAATCAAATATTCATCTTTGCACTACAAGCCAAAGATATTCATCACTGGGTCATGTTCATCTAAACACTGCTCATCTTTGCACTACGGCCAAAGATATTAATCACCATCATGTTCATCTCAACACTGCTCATCTTTGCACTACGCCCAAAGATATTCATCAAGAAATCATTCATCTTTGCACTACAAAAAGCCAAAGATATTCAAAGAATATCATCATTTAGACCGAGGATGATGAAAAATATTTTAAAGGAAACGAATCCAAAGAAACAAAAGAACAATATTAAGGATTCAGATTTTAAACAATCCAAGTTCAAAAATACTTCATAAGTAATCGTAGGGAGTAAAATTCAAGAATGATCAAAACATGGATACAATCAAAGCTAGTATCCATAATAGATATTTTGGACAAAAAGAAGAAATTTCATTTTTCTATGAATAAAGGTCGATTCGTGAATAAAGGTCGATATACGTGAATAGTGCCAGATACGTGAATAAGAACTCGACACCAAAAGATAGAAATTTCACAAAAAACATCTTCACGCTCGTGAATAAGATAATAAGAATCGTGAATAAGAACTCGTGAATAAGAACTCATGAATAAGAACTCCGACATGAAAAAAAGTTCCAAATTTGATAAAAATTTCCAACCAATATTTCTAAGATAATGATATCAAGAAATAATATCATTTTCAATAAAATAACATCCCTTACCTCGAAAGACAAGAGATTTCTAAATAAAACACCGATATAAAGCTATGACTTGAACTTGCACCGTATAGCAATACTCAAAGTATACTCAAAATACTCACAAGAATACGCCGATAATATAGAGAGAGAAAACTTCAGCTTCTCGTGTGATTTTCAATTCTAACCTAAGACCCTATTTATAGAAAAATCGCTTAGAACACCAAAGCGTAAAATTTAATATAATATATTATTAATAATAAATTCTCCTACGCCTCTTTGAAATCAGCTTCTAACATTTCCCACATGCCAACCTTCTAGAAAAAGTAATAAAAACGTTTTTCATAAAATAAATAATTAAAACTTCCAAAAATCAATTATTTCGGAACTTCGAATCTTCAATAATTCATAATAAATAGCCCTTTTATCGTAAAATTCAAATCTCGCGACTTTTTATAGGAAATTCAATTCTCTACAACTTTACGTAAGAAAGTTTTTCCAAATTCCAAACAAAATTGACCAAAATCCACAAACCAACGATTTTACAAAGCTATAATCAAATTTCTATAATAATTGTGTCCACCAACACACAAAATATGTGTTAAACATTTAATGCCACAAAATACTCTTCCTCCTCATATACTCATATATCCCACATTCATTATAAAATATCACCGCTAATATATTATTAAAATAATATATTTAAATGAATTATTTTATCGTAAAAAGATAAAATATTAATTTTCAACAATTGTCACATTAAAAATTTTCTCCATCTATATCCACATAAAATCAATATTTTCCTCATCATATAAATCAATAATTAATTATTCACAAATAATATTATGTAATCACAAGATCGCAACCAAAGCTCCTCAGAAAGAGGGGGCTTTCCAATAAGGATCTCTCCCTATCATCGCAAGCAATTAGTGACCAAACCTCTCCTTAGATGTAACTTTCTAGACATCGCCAATAATGTTATCCAATAATATTATTCAGATAATATGAATTATTGTCTGATAATGGAAAATACCGTAATGACAATTTATCAAACAACAAAGAATATAAAATATCAATGCAAAGAATTATTGAATCAATAAAATAAAATACTCGAATAAAGAATTATCGTAATAATTATCGAGTAAAGGCTTTCACGTAAGAATCAATCAATAATTGGTGCAATACCGCAGCTACTGCTCAACAACGCCAGATAAGTGTGTTTTTAACCACCGGTATTCCAACAAGATAATTGTAATAACTACGCCTGCTATTTATAAACAACTTATATTTGTCGCTTTCTTCATCCAATCGCTCACATGGGGCCCATAAAAGATCAAATACTGTCATTGCATTTAATATTCCCCGACAAAGATTTAATATTCCACGACCAAAAACGAATATTCCCCGACAATAATGAATATTTTATAACCACTTGCTTATTCAAATATTTATGATTTTACCCATAACTATCCACATTAATCAAATCAACCCTTACTATTTCAAAATAATAAATAGAGGAAAATAAATTTCATTTATTAATAATTTGGGGTCTTACAACCTCCCTCCTTATGAAATTTCGTCCTCTAAATTGACGACGCACTGGTGTTTTCAAAAGATGAGAATACCTCGCTTTCATTTCCGCTTCCAACTCCCGTGTCATTTCCTCAATAAGATGGTTTCTCCACAAAACTTTAACTTGTGGTATAACCCCTGACATAGACATGTTCTTTCCTATCCAAGATCTTGACAGTACCTCCTCGTGACGTTAAGTCTTCTATTATCTCGTCCTGGCTTCTAACTCAATGACGTGGTTCGGTCATCCACATATTTACGTAACATCGATACGTGAAAAACGCTATGAACACGCCATTATATACTTGGCAGTAAAACGAGTCTATAGGCCACGCCCTATTCGATCGAGAATTTCAAATGGATTAATAAATCAAGGTTTGAGCTTTCCTCACCTCACCGATTCTCGCTTTTGAAATAACAACTTCGCACCTCCTTCTTCAAATTCATCACCCCGCAGTAGCTTGAAAAACTTTAACTTTATCGATTAAAGTCGATTATACTCAGATATCATCACGCGGGTACCTAGAGTTTTCATCTCCATCTCTATTATTTGTAAATTATACTTAAATGAGTCTTTGACAATATCGCACTCAGATTTGATATACGATCTTCTACTCAACACGCCGCCACCACGCTCGCTTTTCCAGATGGCATGGTCGTAACATGTGTCGTAAAAATGAGTCTCCTCTCGAGTTCTTCAAGCTCTTCCCACATTCCTCGCTCCATTCAAATTTTGTATCTCTACGAGTCACCAAGTAATGGAATAGCGATTCGAGAATATCCTTCAACGAATCTCCGATAATAACCAACTAAGCCTGTAAAGCTACGATTTCGATTACCGACTTAGGTTGTTCTCAATCGCGACTCATATCCCAACCTTGATAAGACGCTACAATGACACCTATCGCTTTTACTATCGCATCGAATATGGTGTCCCCACGAGAGTCCGCTTTTGTGCATTCCACAAAGGAAGTCACCAGATAAAGGCTCAGTACCAAATTTATAGTTGAATTTTTAACTCCTCAAGTTCAATAGAGCCATTCGATATGAGATTTTAGAAATGAGTTTTGTACCGGTTCAAAGTCGATACAAAATTTAATATCGTGCTTTGGGAGTAAGCCAAGAAATTCTTCAGAAATACGTCAAAAAATCAATAACAACAGAATATTATTCAAATCGACGTGTCTTTATTCAAATCCATAACATGGACTAAGAAAACTCGACATCCGTAATAAAAACGAATGACTTCATGGCTTGATATGAAAATGTTTGACTACAATGGTTTGATTGTTTGAATTCAATAACAAAAGTTGCTTAGAATATGAAAACTAACAACCTTACGAAAGTAATCAATTTCTTGCATGATGAGTAGTTAACCTTAAAATCACATCAAAAGTAAATATCTCTATAGAAATAAGGTTAATGTGTAATGTGATAAAGTGCCAACCTCGAATCAAGCAAGATTTCTAAACAACTGATGTAATGAAAGTTTTCCCAACTGAGTCTCCATAAATAGGTCAAAGTCTAATTTCTCCGTAGTCAAGTTCAAACGCTGAGCGCAAGCAAGAGAGATAAAAGAATGGGTAGAACCCAGATTCAGTAAGGTATAAACTTCGCAAGAATTTATAATTAACTAACCTGCGTATAACTTCGTCGTTCCTCGATTTTGACCGGCCACGACAAAAACGCTTCTTTCAGAACCGCTGACTTTGACTTTTCCGTATCCGCATTCTCGTGCCAACGTCCCAACCGGACTTGATTTCGCTTATAGACAAAATCGAGCTATGTGACCGCCTTTTCCACAACTAAAACATACCTTGAAGGCTTTGAATAGCTTTGACCTTATATGTCCCTCCTCTCCGTGATCTCAGAGATCTAACCGGCGATCGCTTTCTTCCCTAGAATTTGTTGTTGGTGTCGACGTCACGCCATCGACGCCTTCCCGCCATCATCAAATCTTCTTCTTAGATCGACATATCTCTTTCCATAATATCAACGCTGTCGCATGGCTTTTTTACCCATGCATCACTCATTCTCACTGCTCAGCTTATTTCTTCTTTCACCAGATTCCAAATTTTATCATCTTATACTCGCCAACGAAAGTGCTTCGCTCAAGCATCACATATCGGTAACACAAGCTTGAATCGTCAGATCCTTTTGTTCCACGATCGCCTCGCAATTCTTCAAATTTCGCTTCTTCTAACTCATGAATACGATTTTGCAATTCTACATTTTGATCATAAAATACCTCTAATAAATTCTCCTCGTGTACCTCTTCTTCCTCTTCTTCCTCACTCTCACCACCTCTCTCGCTGACTATCTCTAAAAGTAACTATCAATTCTTCACTCACCACATGGATATCTCTAATTCTTCTTCACCGACATCATATTATCCTCGTCATGATTAGAGGAGTCTCCACGATCTCATTCACCCATTGTTAACGCTCTCAACATGACATTCTCAAATACCGCCATAAAACAAGGGTTAATTAAGGAAATCAATATATCACATAATATCCCTATATACCGACCAACTAACAAATAAGCTTAGTAGACACACTAAATGGGCGATTTACTCGCCTCCCTCCTAGTTCTATTCCCCGATCTCCGCCAGAGATCATATCCCTAAGCTCTGATACCAACTGTGACGCCCCCAAAATAGGTCCATTCCATCCAACCCATTCTGAGTCGCCAAATACATGGTACATAAATAACTACAACTTTATTAATACATTTGTCGTGCAAAATACGACAACATATATACTGTGAGTTTAAATACAATTATTGTCTTCTAGATAATATACATACCCAAATAAATCCTCATCACAATTATTTATACATTATTTTACAAAAATGGTGAGGACTACTAAACAACTCTCTCTATAACCATCATTCCATACCCCGACTCGTACTCGCTACATTCTCGCCTCCCCGAGAAGAAAAAATGGAACAAAAAGGAAAAGGGTGAGCTCAACTAGCCCAAGAAGAATATATTACGACTAAGATAATATACAACAAATTATCGTTAGTCTCCAACAGGAAAAAATCTAATAGAATACAATAGACAACCGCTTTTAAATCAATCTTCGCAAATGAAATAATAATTCATTAGAAGAGTTAAGTAGAGAATGCAAACTACTATCTTCTATATATGAATTTAAAAGTTCATCGTCGATATTTTATCCCCGTAACATCAATCAATATATATCCGAATCAAATATTCATCTTTGCACTACAAGCCAAAGATATTCATCACCGGTCATGTTCATCTAAACACTGCTCATCTTTGCACTACGGCCAAAGATATTAATCACCAATATGTTCATCTCAACACTGCTCATCTTTGCACTACGCCAAAGATATTCATCAAGAAATCATTCATCTTTGCACTACAGCCAAAGATATTCAAGAATATCATCATTTAGACCGAGGATGATGAAAAATATTTTAAAGGAAACGAATCCAAAGAAACAAAAGAACAATATTAAGGATTCGATTTTAAACAATCCAAGTTCAAAAATACTTCAAAGTAATCGTAGTGGAGTAAAATTCAAGAATGATCAAAACATGGATACAATCAAAGCTAGTATCCATAATAGATATTTTGACAAAAAAGAAAAATTTATTTTTCTATGAATAAAGGTCAGATTCGTGAATAAAGGTCGATACGTGAATAAGCCGATACGTGAATAAGAATCTCCGACACCAAAAGATAGAAATTTCACAAAAAACATCTTCACGCTTCGTGAATAGTACTCGTGAATAGTAAATCGTGAATAAGAACTCATGAATAAGAACTCGTGAATAAGAACTCATGAATAAGAACTCCGACATGAAAAAAAAGTTCCAAATTTGATAAAAATTTCCAACCAATATTTCAAATAATAATGATATCAAGAAATAATATCATTTTCAATAAAAAATAACATCCCTTACCTCGAAAGACAAGATTTCTAGTAAAACACCTGATATATAGGCTATGACTTGAACTTGCACCAGATAAAGAATACTCAAAGTATACTCAAAATACTCACAAGAATACGCCGATAATATAGAGAGAGAAAACTTCAGCTTCGTGTGATTTTCAATTCTAACCTAAGACCCTATTTATAGAAAATGCTTAACACCAAAGTAAAAATTTAATATAATATATTATTAATAATAAATTCTCCTACGCCTTTTGGAAATCAGATTCTAACATTTCCCACATGCCAACCTTCTAGAAAAAGTAATAAAAAAACGTTTTTCATAAAAAAATAATTAAAACTTCCAAAATCAATTATTTCGAAACTCTCTAACTTCAATAATTCATAATAAATAGCCCTTTTATCGTAAAAAATTCAAATCTCACAACTTTTTATAGGAAATTCAATTCTCTACAACTTTACGTAAGAAAGTTTTTCCAAATTCCAAATGTAAATTGACCAAAATCCACAAAACCAAGATTTTTTTACAAAGCTATAATCAAATTTCTACCAATAATTGTGGTCCACCAACACACAAAATATGTGTTAAACATTTAATGCCACAAAAATACTCTTCCTCCTCATATACTCTCATATATCCCACATTCATTATAAAATATCACCATTAGTAATATATTATTAAAATAATATATTTAAATGAATTATTTTATCGTAAAAAGATAAAATATTAATTTTCAACAATTGTCACATTAAAATTTTCTCCATCTATATCCACATAAAATCAATATTTTCCTCATCATATAAATCAATAATTAATTATTCACAAATAATATTACAGAATCACAAGATCGGGCAACTGTGCCGCTCCTGTGAAAGAGGGGGCTTTCCAATAAGGATCTCTCCTTATCTACAAGTAATTAGTGTGACCAAACCTCTCCTTAGATGTAACTTTCTAGACATCGCCAATAATGTTATCCAATAATATTATTCAGATAATATGAATTATTGTCTCGATAATGGAAAATACCGTAATGACAATTTATCAAACAATAAGAATATAAAATATCAATGCAAAGAATTATTGAATCAATAAAATAAAATATCGAATAAGAATTATCGTAATAATTATCGAGTAAAGGCCTTCTTACGTAAGAATCAATAATTGGTGCAATACCGCAAAGCTACCGCTCAACAACGCCAGATTAGTGTGTTTTAACCACCGGTATTCCAACAAAGATAATTCAGTGAATAACTACGCCAAGTATTTATAAACAACTTATATTTGTCGCTTTCTTCATCCAATCGCTTCACATGGGGCCCATAAAAGATCATACCGTCATCATTGCATTTAATATTCCCCGACAAATATTTAATATTCCACTTTACCAAACGAATATTCCCCCTTAATAATAATGAATATTTTATAACCACTTGCTTATTCAAATATTTATATATTTACCCACCCACTATCCACATTAATCAAATCAACCCTTACTATTTCAAAATAATAAATAGAGGAAAATAAATTTCATTTATTAATAATTTGGGGTCTTATAATATTTATAAATTTTACAAAGTAAGCAAGTGATTATATAATATTCATTGGGTCGGGAAATAATATTTTGTCGGAATATCCGTATCGATGACACAATCATTGGTGGACGCCATAACGAAAAGTATTGTCGTAGTTAGAAAACTACGTAATTATCTTTTATTAAAATAACGGCATAAGTGTTACTGTTAAAACCGCTGAACTACCCTGGTAGTAAAAGTACAGAATACATGTGGTTGCATTAAGAAAGCACACGGATTGATTATTGATGCTTACGTGAGAAGTCACTCGGTTATACTCAATTATTGCTACAAGAATTGTCGCTTTGTATCATATCTCTCATATTATTGATTCGATTAATGTCTCAAGATTATCTCGCATAATATGATATATTATTAAATCAATATTTGAGATGACAAAGTTATTCATATTATTAAATTACAATATTTATAATGTCTAGAAGTTCATTAAGGATATGTTTGGTCTTCTAATCATGCTACCAATAAGAGAGAAATCCTTATCGAAAAGCCCCTCTTTCCGGAGAACGACACGGGTTGTTAAATATTGTGAATTATAATATTAATGATGAATAAGTTTGTGTTGATTAAAGATGAAATTGATAGTTCTATTGTGTTGGAATTATTAGTGTTAGTGAAAATCGACATTTATTTCGATAATAATTGATGTCTGGAGGTTATATTGACCAATCGGGTAATTAACCGGATAAATGAGCAATTAATTGCTATTGATTCACATGATTATAACTATTTGTTCACATGTGTGTACTATTGATTCACATTCATTTACTATTAGGGGAGTTGGTGCAAGATTAATAATACTTGCATGACTAAGTTAAAAATGGAGGTATAGATGAAGGTACTATACTATAATTAATTTTTTCACATGTTTAGAACTATTAAGTCACATAATTTACTATTGATTCACATGATTTACTATTAGGGAAGGTGGTGCAAGTTTGATAATACTTGCAGGACTAAATTAAAAATGAAAAAAAGAGGAAGGTATTATACAGTAATATTTTGAGCCCCAAAATGTGCAATTATCGAAACTATATTTTCCTATAAATAGAAGCTCATTCCTTCATTATTTTTCACCAATTTACTAAAGCTATAGAGTAATTATTATAGAGAGAAATTATAGAGAGAAAGAAGAAGAGAAGACTGATACCTCACTATTCGAGTATCCAGTTTTCTTCTAAGGTAAGGGGTATTATTTCTTTCGTATTCATGAAAAGAGCTTCTTTTATTCTATTCTTTATTATTATGTTGGAATAACCTGTCAATGCGAAGTACCGCATACATGGTGAAATTTTTCTATTATTCTATTCTTTATTATTATGTTGGAATAACCTGTCTATGCGAAGTACCGCATACATGGTGAAATTCTTCTATTATTCCATTCTTTATTATTCTGTTGGAATATCCTGTCTATGCGAATTAGGCATGACCTAGTTCCATTCTTTATTATTCTGTTGGAATATTCTCATGCATGCGTATTACACATACGACTTCGTTCCATTATTTATTATTACGCTTGGAATAACTCCGTTATGCGGCAAACTATCGCATGCCTTGTGAATTCTGTTGTTATTTCATTCATTATTATTATGTTGGAATATCCTGTCTGTGCGTATTATGCATGACCTGGTTCCATTCTTTATTATTCGGTTGGGAATAACTCCGTCTGCATGCGATCTATCGCAGTTCGGTGAATTCTTACATTATTCCATTCTTTATTATTCTGTTGGAATAACCTGTCTATTTGGATTACCAAATGCATGGTGAATGATCGTTCGTATTCATTCCTTAATAAATTGTGGAAATGATCTATCTACGTTGATTACCGCATTGCGCGCGAAAATCCATTTGCAGTTTCATATATTCTATTATACTCAGTTGGTTAAAGTTTTGACTTATTTACTCCATGAAATTAGTAGAATATCCTGGATATTTGCGCTTTATCCAGTATCTTTTCATGGAAATATTCTTCTGAGCATTCTTGAATTTTACTCCACAAAGAAGTATCATGTTGACAATTTGGACGTTATTGATTTCAGGATAAATTAAGTTATAAATCTTTAAAATTTATTCTTGAACTTGTTTTATTGAATTATTATGTCATTGTCATCATCCTCATGCTTATATTGTGATGAAAGTCATCTTTGGCTTACGTGCATAGATGGACTCGGCATGATTATGACCAGGGATCATTCGGTATAATCATGACCTATAATGTTATAAATGACGTGGTAAAAGTCCTCAGTGGCCTATAGTGTAGTGATGGACAGTTTTTGGTATGATTATGACCAGGAATTATTCGGTATAGTCATGACAATTGATCATTTAATGAATATCCTTGGCCCATAGTGCAGGGATGATTCGATGATGTGGTTTATTTATTAAGCTGAGTCTTAGCGATAAAAATTGATGAAAACATTTTAAATCATAGAAGATAGTAGGTATCATGCTCTACTTGACTCTTCTAATGGATTGCTTATTCCGCTGCAGTTAAACTTGGTGTCTATTGTATTTTATCAGTTTAATATTGTTGAAGACTAATGATAATTTATTCTGCATTATCTTAGTCATAATATTTCTTACTGGGCTAGTTGAGCTCGCCCTTTTGCTTTCATTGTTCTCTTCAGGAAATGAGAACGTAGCCGGGACTAGTCGGGGAACGGAGTGATGGTCCGAGATAATGTATTAGTAGTCCTCACTATTCTATAAAATAGGGTGAAAATAAATGTAATGAGGACTCTATTTGAGAGTGGATATAAGGCAATATTCCTGTTTAAACTTTCAGCTATGTCTTGTCGTATATTACACGACGGTTGTATAATTAAGTTTGTATTTATATTCTGTACCATGTATTTGGTTACTCAAGATGGGTGATGTATACCTGTTTTGGGGGTGTCACAGTTGGTATCAAAGCTTAGGGATATGATCCCTGACTGAGATGTGAGACAAGAACTAGGAGGGGAGAGATGGGGAATTCCTTCGGTAGTATGACCTACCTAAGTTTATTTGGTATTTAATTGGTTAGTCAGAGTATATGGATAATATGTGATATGTCGATTAACCCTTGTTTTGTGACAGTTTTTGAAAATGGCATCTGAAAATGTTGAGATCAGCAATGAAGCACATGAGACCGTTGAGTGACCAACGATCAATACCCAGGATAATGTGCAACAGGAAGACAATAATCCTCAGGTAAACAACAACACCGATCAGATGATGAATGATGGGATGATCAGATGCTTTATGCCATTCATGCAACATCAGGCGAGAGAGACTCTTGTTCAAAATCAAGGTGGAAACACTAGCAACTCACGGCTGGTCACTGCTAAGCAGTTCAAGGAGCTGGGACCGCCGGATTTTTTGGGAAATCCAGAACCACTTAAGGCGGAGACGTGGTTAAAGAAAATCACCAAGATATTTGATGTCTTAGGATGCTCCGAGGAGCAAAAGGTTCCCTTCACCACCTTTATGTTGTGTGAAGAGGCAGATTACTGGTCGGAATCTATAAAACGTACCCAGCCCAACGCACTCAAGATGTTTTGAGAGAAGTTACAAGAGCTGTTCAACGACAAGTACTTTCCCAAGAGTATTCGTCACATGAAGGAGGTGGAGTTTATCAAGTTGGAGCAAAACAATATGACCGTGTCGCAATACGAGGCTAAGTTTGCTGAGTTATCCCAGTTTGCATCCCATTTGGTCGAAAATGAGGAGCGAATGACACGAATGTTTCTAAGAGGTTTGAAACCCGATATACGTCAATACCTCATTTCTCACAAACTTTGTTTATATTCAGATATTGTGAATAGGGCTTAGTTATTGGAGCGCGATAATGAGTCAGCACAAACAAAAGGCAACGACCAATAACATGATAATCATCGTACCGGTGGCAACGGCCATCGGAATAATGACACCCATCGTGGGGGAAATTATCATGCCAAGAATGGTAACCACTTCGGTGGTAATCATGGCCAAGATAATAAAAGTGGAAATTTCAAGAGGAGGATATTCAATAATGATGGAAAGACGCCAAAGACCAAAGAATTTGTTAAGAAGAAGGAGAACGACCGCCGGTAGTATGTTACAAATGTGGAGGGGAGGGACACATCAGTCCAAACTATACGCAGCAGTCCAAAGCGTGTTTTAATTGCGGAAGAGAAGGTTATTTAGCCCAATTTTGTCATGCACCAAAGTCAAGTCCAGCTGGGACGATGGCACCAAAGGCAGATACGGACAAAACAAAGTCGGTGGTTTCAGGAAGAGCGTTTTTCATGACTTCTTCAAAAGCGAGTAACCTGAATACAGTTAGCACGGGGACTGATGTGCATTCAGAGGCAATCAGAGGACATCGGGCATGCACGTATGCAATGTGTAATGTTTTCAACGATAAAGGTATTCAAGGTATCCTCACCTCTTCGGCATATCAGGTACGTACGTAAATTTTGAGGGCGAAATTTCATAAGGAGGGGAGATTGTGAGACCCCAGATTTTATGAATAAAGATTTAAATTTCTAGAAATATTTTTTTTGAATATTATGGTATGGATTTGATATAATGTTATAGTTGTTGGTAATATTTACAAATTTTGCAAAGTAAGCAAGTGGTGATATAATATTTGATTGGTCGGGGAAAATTCTTTTTATTGGAAATATCCGTACGACGGCACAATCATTGGTGGATGCCACAACGAAAGTATTGTCGTAGTTAGAAAATGACAGAATTATCTTTTATTAAAAATAACAGCGGAAGTGTTACCGTTAAAACTATTGAACTACCCGGTAGTAAAAGTACGGTAATACGCGTGGTTACATTGTAGCACACGGTATTAATTATTGATGCTTACGTGAGAAGTCTCTCAGTTATACTCAATTATTGCTACAGTAATTGTTGTATCATATCTCTCATATTATTGATTCGATTAATGTCTCAGTATTATCTGCATAATATGATATATTATTAAATCAATATTTGAGATCACAAAGTTATTCATATTATTAAATTACAATATTTACAATGTCTAGAAGTTCTGTCAAGGAGAGGTTTGGTCATCTAATTGCGCGCCAATAAGGAGAAATCCTTATCGAAAAGCCCCATCTTTCCTGGGAACGACCTGGTTGTTAAATATTGTGAATTATAATATTAATGATGAATAAGTTTGTGTTGGTTAAAGATGAAATTGATAGTTCTATTGTGTTGGAATTATTAGTGTTAGTAAAAATCGACATTTATTTCGATAATAATTGATGTCTGGAGGTTATATTGACCAATCGGGTAATTAACCGGATAAATGAGCAATTAATTGCTATTGATTCACGTAATTATAACTATTTGTTCACATGTGTGTACTATTGATTCACATTCATTTACTATTAGGGGAGTTGGTGCAAGATTGATAATACTTGCATGACTAAGTTAAAAATGGAGGTATAGATGAAGGTACTATACTATAATAATTAATTTTTCACATGTTTAGAACTATTGAGTCACATGATTTACTATTGATTCACATGATTTACTATTAGGGGAGGTGGTGCAAGTTTGATAATACTTGCAGGACTAAATTAAAAATGAAGAAAAAGAGGAAGGTATTATACTGTAATATTTTGAACCCCAAAATGTGCAATTATCGAAACTATATTTTCCTATAAATAGAAGCTCATTCCTTCATTATTTTTCACCAATTTACTAAAGCTATAGAGTAATTATTATAGAGAGAAATTATAGAGAAAAAGAAGAAGAGAAGACTGCTACCTCACTATTCGAGTATCCAGTTTTCTTCTAAGGTAAGGGGTATTATTTCTTTCGTATTCATGAAGAGAGCTTCTTTTATTCCATTCTTTATTATTATGTTGGAATAACCTGTCTATGTGAAGTACCGCATACATGGTAAAATTCTTCTGTTATTCCATTCTTTATTATTATGTTTGAATAACCTGTCTATGCGAAGTACCGCATACATGGTGAAATTCTTCTATTATTCCATTCTTTATTATTATGTTGGAATAACTGCCTATGTGAAGTACCGCATACATGGTGAAATTCTTCATTATTCCATTCTTTATTATTCTGTTGAATATCCTATCTATCACGGATTACGCATGACCTCGGTTCCATTCTTTATTATTCTCATTGAATATCACCGTCTGCATGCGTACACGCATGACCGTTTCCATTATTTATTATTTCATTGGAATACCTGCGTCGCGCGTCGATCGCATGCCCGTGAATTCTATTGTTATTCCATTCTTTATTATTCATTTGGAATATCCTGCATGCATGCGTATTATGCATGTCCCGGTTCCATTCTTTATTATTCTTATTGGGAATAACTCATATCTCATGCGGTTTATCGCATGCCCGTGAATTCTTCATTATTCTATTCTTTATTATTCGTTGAATAACTCGCCTATGTGGATTACCACATGCATGGTGAATGATCATTCGTATTCATTCCTTATTAAATTGTGGAAATGATCTGCCTGCGTGGATTACTGCATGGCGCGAAAAATCCATTTGCGCTTCATATATTCTATTATACTCGATTGGTTAAAGTTTTGACTTCTATACTCCATGAAATTAGTAGAATATCCCGGATATTTGCGCTTCATCCAAAGATCTTTTCATGGAAATATTCTTCTGAGCATTCTTGAATTTTACTCCACAAAGAAGTATCATGTTGACAATTTGTACGTTATTGATTTCAGGATAAATTAAGTTATAAATCTTTAAAATTTATTCTTAAACTTGTTTTATTGAATTATTATGTCATTGTCATCATCCTCATGCTTATATTGTGATGAAAGTCATCTTTGGCTTACGTGCATAGATGGACTCGGTATGATTATGACCAGGGATCATTCGGTATAATCATGACCTGTAATGTTATAAATGACGTGGTAAAAGTCCTCAGTGGCCTATAGTGTAGTAATGGACAGTTTTTGGTATGATTATGATCAGGAATTATTCGGTATAGTCATGACAATTGATCATTTAATGAATATCCTTGGCCCATAGTGCAGGGATGATTCGATGATGTGGTTTATTTATTAAGCTGAGTCTCAGCGATAAAAATTGATGAAAACATTTTAAATCATAGAAGATAGTAGGTATCATGCTCTACTTGACTCTTCTAATGGATTGCTTATTCATTTATGCAGCTAAACTTGGTGTCTATTGTATTTTATCGGTTTAACATTGTTGAAGACTAATGATAATTTATTCTCGCATTATCTTAGTCATAATATTTCTTCTTCGGCTAGTTGAGCTCGCCTTTTGTTTTCATTGTTCTCTTCAGGAAATGAGAACGAGGCGGACTAGTCGGGGAATGGAGTGATGGTCCGAGATAATGTATTAGTAGTCCTCACTATTCTATAAAATAGGGTGAAAATAAATGTAATGAGGACTCTATTTGAGAGTGGATATAAGGCAATATTCCTGTTTAAACTTTCAGCCATGTCTTGTCGTATATTACACGACAGTTGAATAATTAAGTTTGTATTTATATTCTGTACCATGTATTTGGTTACTCAAGATGGGTGATGTATACCTGTTTTGGGGGCATCACATATGATGCAACAATTACTGTAACAATAATTGAGTATAATTGAGTGACTTCTCACGTAAGCATCAATAATCAATACCGTGTGCTACTATGCCACCACGCCATTCATCGTGCTTTTTAACACCGGTGTTTCAACAGCTTAACAGTAAAACTTTCATAGCTTATTTTTATAAAAGATATTTTATCTTTTCTCAATCCGATAATAATTTCGTTGTAGGGTCCACCAATGATTGTGTAAATCGTCTGAATATTCCCTGTTAAAATGAATATTCCCTGACCAATCGAATATAATATAACAATTTGCGTACTTTGCAAAATTTATAAATATTATCCACAACTATAACATTATATCAAATTTACTCCATAATATTCAAAAATGATATTCATCTTTATCCATAAAAGTCGGGGTCTTATACTTTGTATACTTCTCATATATCTTTTAGCTTATATTAATTGTTAATTAGCCCATATGTACAGCATCTCACTCTTTTTTCATGAACTACAGGAAATCTCATTATTTCATTAAATAATTATGGCATGAGATTTTATATATGTTGAAAGCATTCATATTATTCTACTCATTTCATGATAAATTTGGATACTCGAATACGGATAAAACTTTAGAAGCTACAGATGCAACACAAAAATTAAGCTCACTTTTCATTGAGCTATATATACTATATATGCGTACGATTTTTTAGTAGGAGTACCAAACTCTATTTTTCAGAAAATAATATGACAATGAAAATCTATATGATCGCAAAACTTCATACATGTGAGTAAATTGCCACCAATTATAAAAAATTTACTAGAGAGATTTTTAGTCGTCGGTAAGCCACGGACAAATTGCCAGGGAGATTTTATTTTTCTTAAAATTATTAATAGTTGTTAGTGAACCAAAATTGACCGTTAAAAAAATAATTATTCGAATTTTTAATTTATTTATGATGTTAAAAATTAATTAATTAAAATGCTACGTAACTAATTTTTTAACAGTCAACCATTGTCATCTTTTAACTAATTTTTTTTTATTTTGATGAGTTTTAGAATTTATCAAGATTCTTATATATCGATATCTTGTATCTATATGATATAAAATATATATAATATAATATTCAAAATCAAAATTTACTGTTTAATTTTTCAAAGTCATAATGAGATATTCCTATAATAAAAGTTTGTGTACTTTATCTAATTTTTAATAAATTTAGTAAAAAAAATATAAACGGTTTATAATTTTAATAATTATATTTTCTAAAATTATATTAATTTATATTCATTTTAAGTTAAAAATTTACCATAGATTTTTGCGACTTTTGAATTTTCCATAAAATCTCTCTACAATTTTTTTACTGGCCATTTGAATTTCTACCTTTGTGTTTAATATTTGGAAGTCTTTAGAACATGGGTTGATAGTTATAAATTTTCTTTTAAAGTCTGTCAAACTCTACCATTTGATAAAAATCTAAAAAATTAATGACTTTTTGAATACCAAAATACTTTTATAGACTTTATAAAAGTCTCAATTCAATACCACCTAACTTTTAAAGACATTACAAAAGTTGTAATTGAATACCAGTAAATTTTTATAAACTCTTTAAATATCTTGATTGAATACAACCAAACTTTAAAAGTCTTTAAAAGTCATAGGGGGTGTATTCAATTAAGATTTTTAAAGACTTTTAAAGATTTTAAAAGTTTGGTTGTATTCAATTAAGACATTTAAATAGTTTATAAAAGTCTACTAATATTCAATTATAACTTTTTTAATGTCTTTAAAAGTTAGGTGGTATTGAATTAAGATTTTACAAAGTCTATAAAAGTATTTTAGTATTCAAAAAGTCATAGATTTTTTAGATTTCTATCCAATGGTAGAGTTTGACAGACTTTAAAAGAAAAATTATAACTATCAACCCATATTCAAAGTCTGACCTCATCTCTAAAGACTTCTAAAGACTTCCAAATATTAAACACAAAGGTGAAAATTTGGATCACCAGTAAAAAGGGAACCCATAAATTCGCGGTGTAAATACAAATTCGAAATGTAATACCCAGAAAAAATAATAATAAAGAAATAAAATAAAATAAATAAATAACATTTAAATTTATATTTTAAATAATTTAATTGGACTTTGTTTTTTATTTGGTCAAACTAGTTATTTATTTTATATGGGCTAATAATTATTAATATGTGAAGGATAAATTAATTTGGTAAAATTTGAGTCTTAAAACTAATTAGATTTAATTTATATGTGAATAAAATTAAATCATATTATAATTAAAAGAATTATCAAGAAATATTAATAAGTAAACAAATAACTAAATACCTAATTTGTCTCGTAGTACGTGTGTACTCGAGGAAAAAGACACAATAAATTGGTAAGGGAAAAAACGGTAGTTCGAAAGTGTTGGGAAAGTTCATATGTTGATTTGATGTTTAAAGTAAAATGCTCATGATTATATGTAAAGTCCTTCAAGGAATACATGTACAAGGACTTAGTGATAGATCAAAATTGTTAGGTTGATCTAAGCTTTTAATGTTTATCATTCTATAAACGAATGTATAGATAAAGAGATCAAAGATGTTAGGTTGATCTATGTCTTGAAAGGAATAGATAGGCTTCAACAAGAATCGCAGTCTATCGAAATGATAAAAGAGATTAGAAGCCAAAGGCAGATCGTGAGAGCTTAGAAGATCGTAGAGGTATCTCGCTTTGAAGGGCCTCTCTCCGTAAATCGAGAGTGGTCCAGACGATTCTTTGAGCTAACTCGAGATCGTAGTGTCTTTGAAAACATAGAGTCTGCAAGACAAGCAAGTGAAGATCGTGGTGTGAAAATCCTTGAGAGAGATCGTAGTATTCTCATCAGACCAAGCACCAAGGTGACAAGACACCACGATATGGATCGTAGAGTATCATCTGCCTTGTGTCAGAAGCATCGAGCCCTACCTTTTGTTTGAAGACAAATTCCAACAAATGTGGAATGGGTTTTAAACGTTGAAGTTCTCACCATCCCAATGAAGACAAAAGATATCCTTAGTATACAGCAAAAGGAACGTATTTAAGAAGCTAAGGAAAGGACCATAGGACAGAGGAAAACACATTTTTAGGTGTTAGGTGAGAAAGCAGTCTGCCGTGTCAGTGGGCTAGAATGCAATTCAGGAGGTGTGAAAAAAGTCTCCATCAAAGTTCAGAAATGTCAAACGCCTTTAATGCTTCAACAAACGGCTTCAATGGATAGATTTCAAGGATCACATATATGCAAAACATATGCAGATGTGAAATCTAAGCAAGCATTAAACAAAACGCATAAGAACACTCAACACTAAACTCTACGATCTGAGAAAAAGAGGAAGCTTGCTCAGCTACTCAGTTCTTTCGAACAAGTGCTTAACAGCAACTAAGTAGAACCAATCAAGAACTCAACAACTACCAATCAATTGAAGTGAGAGTTCCAAGTCAAAAGGACTTGAAGAGTTCTAAGTGAACTGTGAAGAACCAAGTCTGCTGGACTTGAAGAGTTCAAGAGTGAACTAAGAAGTTCTGAGGCTATCGATGCAGAAAGAATATGTGGGATTCAGAAAGTGTAAAAGACATTCTTAGTGGGATTTCCTACCGAGGAGTAGAAGAGTGGACTAGGAGCTTTAATCGCTTCCAACCACTTAAAATCTATTCATACTATTACATTTGTGCTATAAATCGTTTTTAATCTACTATAACTGCCATAACTCGCCTCACTTTCATTAATTGAAGATATCTTAAGGGAGATTAAACAAATCCTTATTCTGCTGTGGTTTAATCATTATCAAAACTAACAAAGTAAAACTAAAAGAAATTTAAATATCTATTCAACCCCCCCTTTTAGATAACTATTGTGCCTCTGGGAACTAACAATTGGTATCAGAGCAGGTTCTATTATATAGCCTACAAAGCTTGAGTAGATCCAATGGCACACTTACCAAGCGAATCAAAGACTGGAGGAGGCAGCAAGCCACCTATGTGTAACAAAGATAAATTCGCTAACTGGAAAGTTCGGATGCAAGCCTACATGGATTTAATAGATGAAGATCTATTTGAAACTGTTCAGAATGGGCCCTACGTTTCTACAAAGCTTGCACCAACTACAGATGATCCAAACAGAATACTGATCAAGGTCAAAGGAGAATGGACAGAAAACGAGAAGAGAGTTGTTCAACTCGACAAAAAGGCCAAGAACATCTTATTCCAATCCTTAGAAGATGATCTGTTCGAAAATGTGGTCAACAGTAAAGTAGGTTTGGGAAGCATTGCTCATCATGCATGAAGGAATAAAAGAAGTCAGAGAAAACAATCAATCCCTCTTGACTCAGGAATATGAGATATTTGCACACGTTCAAAGAGAAAACTTCATTACCACCTATGAGAGATTTAATGTTTTGCTCAACTCTCTACGAGCCTATGGAAAGATCTATCCAAACAAAGATCTAATCATAAAGTTCATGAGAGCCTTACCAAACAAGTGGGATGCCAAAACCACTACCATTAGAGAGTTAAAGAATCTAAATGAAATGACTATTCAACAGTTATATGACAACCTTCTTACATACGAACTGGAGCTGACTCAACGAGCAGAAACTCTGTCTGAAGGAAGAAAGAAGGATAAAGGTGTTGCTCTCAAAGCAACTGAAAACACCTCCAAAGTCAACACTGAAGTTGACTCTGACTATGATGAAAATGATGATGAGGACTTTGCAATGCTGGTGAAGAGACTCAGAAGGTTCATACGTCAAGGTAAAACCAGCAAGCCAAAGAAAGTCAGCAACTATAGCAGCCAGGAGCAAATGAACGATCTATGCTATAATTGCAAGAAACTTGGCCACTTCATTGCTAACTGCAACAAACCTCTCAGAGAAGAACTAAAGAAGAAATTACATTCAAAGAAGGAATACAAAGGCAACAAAAGGCCTCAAAAGAGAGACAAAGGCCTTGTAGCTGGAAGATCGTGGAGTGACTCAGACAATGACTCAACTCCAGAATCTGGAGATGATGAAGATCCTCAAATGGCAAATCTTTGACTAATGGCCAACATACATGAAGTAAGTATAGATGAGGTATTTGACTTCAACTCTCCTGATGTAGACATTGGTGATTTAAGAACTGTACTGCATGGCATAACATCTTATTTGCATCAATACATGAAGTGGTTTAGAGTTCTGACTAAAGACTATTCACTTCTTCAAAAGGAGAAAGAAAAAGTTCAAGAAGAACTGGAAACAACTCTTCTAAGTACTGATTCTCTCTCCAAGTTTGAAGCTGAGAATAAGCTCTTGAAATAGACCAATGAGCTCGATGTAAAAAGAGAGTCAAGTCTAACCTCTAAAATTGAAGAACTAGAAAAGACAATCTTTACATGGAATAAATCCTCTTCATCTATGGACTCCCTAATTTCTAGCCAGAGAAGTGTCTCCGATGTAAGTGTTTAGGCTTTTTGGGGAATCGCCTTTAGACATGTGTGGAAAAAGTAAAGGAAACTAGCACCAAAGAATGCTTGAAGTTTTAGTAGAAGCATTATATTTATGAAATCCTCACATAAGGATGAGCCACCAAACCCCACTCTCTATGGTTCAATCCATATTCTAAGAAGTAAGGATCTCATGTCGGCTGCTAGGTTTCGAAAAGAGAAGAGTAACTTGACCACTACTCACCAACCTCGAAGGATCGTAGAGTCAAGTAAGACCAACTCTACGAACCAACTGGGAAGGTACAGTAGAGGTAAGCTACACTCCTCACAAATCATGAAACACAAGGACACATGGAATAAGGAAAATCAGCTTAACAGAAGAATGACTAAAGATCCACAAAAGTCCAAATGGAGGAAGAATTCTCATACACACACAAACATGCATCATATTAGATGTTTTATGTTATAAAGTTGGCCACAAAGATGCAAAGTGCCATTTTAATTCCATGCATATGAGACCCAAAATCAAGCAGATTTGGGTCCCCAAGGGTACTAACAAAGTTGGACCCATGCAAATATGGGTACCAAAATGAAGGTTTAATGTTACCACATGAAAAGAGCTCCACGATCACAACCTGGTATCTGGACAGTGGATGCTCAAGGCACATGACTGGGAACAAAGCCCTTCTATCTAACAACATAGAGAAAGAGGGTCCCTCAGTCATCTTTGGAGACAACGGCTCTGGCAAGACAAGAGGATATGGCTCAGCTGGAAATGGTGTATTATCCTTCAGTAAAGTGGCCTATATGGAAGGACTACAACACAATCTTTTAAGCATTAGCCAACTCTGCGATAAGGGTCATCAAGTAACATTCCTCAACAATCAATGTCAAGTCCGAGACCTGAAGACATCTGCTGTAAAGTTAACTGGAGCAAGAAAAGGAAATGTCTACACAGTAAATCTTGGTCAACTAACCTCGATTTAGACAATATGCTTTCAAGCAAAAGCATCCGGAAGGAATGAGTCAAGTTATAGCATCAAGACCTGCCCTCATCTCAACTTTAAGAACATGTCCAAACTAGCCTTAAAAGATCTAGTTGTAGGCTTACCTAAGTTCAGCTTCGTTAAAGAAAGGTCGTGCAATGCCTGTCAGCTTGGAAAGTAGACCAGAAGCTCATTCAAGAGCAAAAGTACCAACTCAATTGACAAGCCCCTGCAGTTGCTACACATAGATCTATTTAGGCCAATTCCAACGATTTAGCCTTGGAGGAAGAGATACTTCTAGTCAGTAGTGATTTACTACACCAGATTCACATGGGTGTTCTTTCTAACCTCAAAGGATGAAACAAGCTCCCACCTGATCAAGATGTTCAAACTGGTGATGAACGACAAATGAGAGAAATCAAGGCTATAAAGAGTGATCATGGCAGAGAATTCGACTTCTCAAAAATGGACTAGTTCTGCACAAAATGGAGTAGCTGAGAGAAAGAACAGGACATTGATAGAGGCTGGAAGAACTCTACTAGCAAAGAAATTTCTCGCTGAATACTTCAAGGTAGCTATCAACACCGTATGCTACACTCGTAGCAGATCACTCATACACTCTACGATTAAGAAGACTCCTATGAACCGTGGAAAAAGGAAGAAAGCTGAAGTGTCGCCTACTTTCATGTATTAATTTGTCGTACAGCATTCTCAACAATGGAAAGCGATGCTTGAAAAAGTTTCAACCCAAGTGAGACGAAGGAATCTTTCTTGGATATGCCACAGACAGTAAAGCCTACAGAGTGTTCAACAAGAAGACACTGAGTGTTGAAGTCTCGATTGACATCATCTTTGATGAGACAGACTCAGACAAAACAGTGCTTCAAGACACCACGACCAATAGTTCAGACACTATGAACAAGGTCGTCGAGCTCAACACTACGATCGTAGTGCCAGATAGTGAAATCGTTGAGCAAGGAAATAAGATCGTAGAGAGGCCTATGCCAGACAACGAACCTCCACACCAAGAAGAAGAAATAGATCTTGAAGATCTAAGACAAGAAGGCATAAGGACAGATGTCCCAACAGGAAACAGATGGGCAAGAGATCACACTCAAGACCCAAAATGAATGTTTTTATCTAAGCTTCTTGTCACAAATGGAGCCTAAGAAGATAAAGGATGCTATGGAAGACTCCAGCTGGATAGAAGACATGCAGGAAGAGCTTAATCAGTTTGAAAGAAGCAAAGTATGGAGATTGGTACCAAGACCAAAGAATCATCCTATCATAGGAACCAAGTGGGTCTTCAGAAATAAGATGGATGAAGATGGAGTAATAACCAGAAATAAGGCAAGACTAGTGGCCAAGGGCTACTTTCACGAAGAAAGCATTGACTACGATGAGACATTTGCACCTGTTGCCAGACTAGAAGCCATCAGAATATTCCTTGCCTTTGCTGCTCACATGAAATTCAAGGTCTTTCAGATGGATGTCAAAAGTGCATTCTTAAATGGTGAACTTCAAGAAGAAGTCTATGTAGAGCAACCTCCAGGTTTCATCAATCCATCTCTTTCTAATTATGTCTATAGATTAGACAAAGCCTTATATGGTCTTAAACAAGCACCTAGAGCATGGTATGAAACACTAACTAACTTTCTTATTGAAAATGGGTTCACTAGAGGTAGAGTATATACCACACTATTTCTTAGAAAGCATAAAGATAAAGTCTTATTAGTTCAAATATACGTTAATGACATTATTTTTGGATCTAATGATGAAAAGTTATACAAGAGATTCTCCAAGCTTATGCAGAGCAAGTTTGAAATGAGTATGATGAGTAAGCTGGATTTCTTCCTTGGACTGTAAGTAAAGCAAACTAATGAAGGAATCTTCATAAACCAAGCCAAGTGCATTAAAGATTTACTTAAGAAGTATGGCATGGAATCAGCCTCTCCCATGAAAACCCCAATTTCTCCCAAGTGACCAAGCTTGACAAAGATGAAAAAAGGTAAAAGTATTGATATAACTCAATACCGAGGTATGATAGGCTCTCTTTATATCTAATCGCCAAGAGACTGACATATAATATTTGCAACATTGCATATGTGCTTTAGATTTCGTGCTAATCCTAAAGAATCACATTTAACTGCCGTAAAGAGGATTTTCAGATATCTCAAAGGGACACCTCACTTAGGGCTCTGGTATCCCAAGGAGTCCTCATTTGAACTAACAAGATATACGGATGCTAATTTTGTAGGTCGCAAAATAGATAGAAAAGTACCAAATGGCACCACATTTGCTAGAAACAGACTTGTGTCTGGTTTAGCAAGAAGCAAAACTCAATGTCGACTTTCAACCGCAGGTGAATACATACATTGTCACGCGATTATTGTGCTTCGAGATCCTATGGATGAAAAATCAGCTAGCAGACTATAGGTTTGAATTCAAATCCATACCTATTCACTGTGATAACACAAGTGCAATAGCAATAACTCATATTCATGTCATGCATTCTAGGACTAAGCATATAGAAATAAGGTATCACTTCATTAGGGAGCATGTGCAAAATGGAACTATTTCTTTACAATATATCCCTACTGAAAATCAACTTGTTGATGTCTTTACAAAGCCTCTAGATGAATCCAGGTTTAACAAGTTAATAAGTGAGCTGGGCATGCTTAACTTACAACCATGAAATATATGCTCTAGTTTTATGCTAACTATACAGATATAAAGGCTATGTTCGAAATCATAGACATGATCAAAAGAAGTCCACGATCGTAGAGCTGAAGTGACATAAAAGACAACGATCGCAGTGCTGACTCAATGATCGCAGTGCAAACTCAACGATAGCATAGTCCCATCAACAAAACAAAGGAGCATCATGTGATGATAAAGTTCAAAATAAAGTAATTTCTCTAATAAGCGTCTCAGGAACAAACCTAACCCTTGATTCACTCTATGAGGTTGGCCCTTCCTGAGTTACCTTAAACCGAGAAAAATGCTTAGTCAAAAGTTCATCACAAGGAATCAGTCAGACATGACGATTGCTGAGTAGACACGACGATCGCAGTTCATATTCGAAGATTGTAGTTCAGACTCGACAATTGCTGAGCAGACACAACGATTGCAGAGCAGACTCAACGAATGCAAAGCAGACTCAACAATCACAAAGGCTACCTCAACGATCATAGTCCTTCCTAAGGACACATTAACTCAGAAGGAGCTAAGGGCAAATCAGTACAATCCTCCTCAGTCAGATTCGTAGAATAAAGTAGAATTTGACACCTGCCCCACTAAGCAAAATGGAGAGAGGGAAGTTACAAGTACAAATTGAAAACGCCTTTTTGAAATCAAAAGTTCAAAAAGCTTATCTCTCTCTTTCTCTCTACAAGGAGAAACCCTAAATCTTAAGAAAGTTCAGACAACCATACTCCTTGCAAAGAAATTAATGGCAGCCTCCAACATCATCTCGGGCTACAGACTCTGTTTCGATGAGTTCAAAACAGCTGAACCCAAATTTCACAAAACTCTGTCATTAATAAAGAAGGTTGGTCTCGAAGAGGCTCTGGGTACGGCCACATTGATCTACCCAAAGCTAGTAAAAGAATTCTATAAAAATGGTGTGTTCGAAAATGACGTCATCACTACGAAAGTCAGGGACGTGGAAATCAAGCTGAAGGCTGAGGACATTAACCTATCCCTAGGTTTCAAATCTGAAGGGTTTTCGTTCATAGATGGCATAGATTTCCTTAAGGGACTTAAAAGGATGCATCACAAGAAATTCCCCATTGTCAAAGGATACAAGAAAAAAGAGTTTCCTCAGAGGTACGAATTTTTGGCTGACATTATTGGAAAATGCATATGCTGCAAGAGCTCAGGCCATGATTCTATAAACGAAGTCTGTTTCAAGCTCATGATGTACCACGGTTGCCAGGATACAACTTAACTATGGAACCCTGCTACTTGAATGGATTGGAAAGTGGATTCTCAGCTCAAAAAAATCAAAAAGCTCTGGGAAGATGCTCTACGGGCGATTCATCAGTATCATTCTACAGTCCGCTTTGAGTGATAAAATTGAGGATGATGAAGGTGAACAAATAAATGAAAACAGAAGAATGAACCAGCAACTGTTCGAGAACTGGAAAAGGAATCCAACTAAAAATGTACGAATGATGTCTGAGTCCAGGTAGGATCACGATGAAAAAGAATCGTGGATTCCAGGAATATATCGCCATTAGGAGATCAAGAAGATGAAGAAGAAACCAACAAGGAAGAACCCACTGGCCTGGTCAGAAAAAGCTAAAGGCTAGAATGACAGAAGAACCCCAGGGATCAACTACTGATAAACCTGTCGATTCCTCTGACATTGAGACTCTGAGAATCCTAAGAAGAAAAGAACAACAGAACAGAGCTGAAGCTCAAGGAAGTCCTGAGGCTGTGGCTCAGCCTAGAAAACTAAGACAAAAATTGGTTAGGAAGTACATCCTTGTTAATGAAAGGGTACTCAAAGAGGAAGACAGAAAGATGGCTGCTGAAAAGGAACTATCCAGAGAAAGCCAAAAGGACAAAGCTCAAGCTGAGGGGGAGATACCTGAAGTTCTCACCCTAGAAAATACTCTAGCTGAGAGGGAGCTACTAGTTCTGCAGAAGGATGATCATGTTGAGGGGGAGCCTCATGATATCCCCATGATGTAAGAAGTCGCCCCGCAGTAAAAATAAGGGAGAACCAGAGCAAGAACAAAATGAAGACATTGATATAGGGGAATCCTTGAATGAAGACAGAGAAGAGGACGAAGATGATGAGCTCGAGATCATAGCTGTGGGCATTAATGGGTATCGAAAAGCTAACTATGAGAAGCTATTCTCCTATCTACCCATGATGCCTTTTCATCAAGCTCAAAATCTAAACTCTTGGAATCACATGTTTTGGAGCTTCAAAGAATATCCAGCCATCTTTGTGCTAGCTCATGGATTCCCAGAAAACTTCAACTTTGCTAAACAGTTGATCATAAATGGTCCTTCTTCAAGAATAGTGCATGAGGTATTATCTATCCCAATCTTGTTCAGAGTTAATCACTATCCACTATCCTTCTTCAGCCAATTTTATGAATTTCCAAGCTGGTTGGAAGTGGTCCTAAATCCACGAAGTCAATTCCCAGTTAAAGAATCCCAAAATTCTGTAACTGATGAACCAAATATGCCCAACTTTATATTGATCCCAACTCCCACCATCTCTACGATTACTGACTCTTGCCCCATTGTAGAGTCCCAAGCTCAAATCGTAGAGCCACCCACTCCAGACACCCAAAAACAGGCCCCTCCATCAGATATTCCCTCTTCCTCCACAAATAAATAATTCAACCTTGATCTTGCCCTTTACTCATTACAAAATCAATACAAAAGAACACCCCCTCCTTCACAAATTCCCCAACTCAATGAACTTCTTTCAGAACTGCCCACCAAAACCGATTTGTCAAAAATGTCCAAGAAAGTGATCAAGGAAATCGATGAGAGTCTTAAAGAACACAATGAACTCATTCAAATGAGATTAACAACAATGATCACTGCTACAAATAGTCTCCCAAGCACCCTAAGCTCTGAGCTCACTAAGAAACTTAAGGAGATCATCAAGGACATGATTCAGAGCATAAAGGACAGGGATTAGATCCAATTTCTCGCAGCCAAAAGACACATGGATGTTGTTCTTGTCTTACAGTCCACTCAAGAAGCTCAGAATAAACTTATGATGGAGAGCTTCCTCAATCTGCAAACTGCTGTAAGAGAATTCCAACAATTTTACGTCAACCAAAGTCAGCAGACTGACAATGTTTTAGCCATCCTCCAACAAAGGGAAGCTCAATCTGATGCTTTGATCAAAGAGAATCGAGAGGACATTGCTCAAACCCAAAGCCAACTCAACGAGCTCGTCCAAGGAGTGACTCGCATATCCGAAGACATTCGAACTGTTGATGCTGATATAAAGGGGGAGAATAAAGGGAAAGAAGTTCAAGGCAAGGGCAGAGGCAGAGGTCAATTCCAAACTCAACCTTCAAGGAGTCCTCCTACAAGGAAATTCCACCAACAGACTCCATGATCCAGCCATCAGACTCAACGATCTGATCAGCAGGAAGTTATAATGGCTCAACTAATAAGGAGTCTAGGGCCAACTACCAACTCACAAAATGTGACCACCACGGGCCTAAGAATGCCAATTGGAGATCCTGCATTCATGAATAGGCATGATCACAATCCTAGGCTAAGCCCAAGTGAGCTGGAAGATCTAGCCAGAAGAGAAGAAACAAACAGGAAAAGAAGAGCTGAGGAATATGCCAATCCTCCTCGCAAAAGATCAAAGAAATAGAGATAAGTTGACATTTAAATTCTTATTGATGTAAAGCTTAACTGTAATATCTATTCTTCAAACATCAATAAATTCATGCTTATTCTCTAGAAATTTAAGCTGCTCACTGAAATATTAACTCATGTTTACTTTCCTGCAAATACATCTAGAAACTAATAATCATGACAACAAATCTCCTTGGTTATGTGAACATCAAATAGGGGGAGATTGTTGGGAAAGTTCATATGTTGATTTGATGTTTAAAGTAAAATGTTCATGATTATATGTAAAGTCCTTCAAGGAATACATGTACAAGGACTTAGTGATAGATCAAAATTGTTAGGTTGATCTAAGCTTTTAATGTTTATCATTCTATAAACGAATGTATAGATAAAGAGATCAAAGATGTTATGTTGATCTTTGTCTTGAAAGAAATAGATAGGCTTCAACAAGAATCGCAGTCTATCGAGCTGATCATGAGATTACAGAAGCCAAGGCAGGATCGTAGAGCTTAGAAGATCGTAGTGTATCTTCCTTGAAGGACCTCTTTAGAAATCGTAGAGTGGTCCAGACAATTGCCGAAGCTAACTCAGAGATCATAGTATGCTTGCGGAAATGTAGAGTCTGCAAGACAAGTAAGTAAAGATCGTAGTGTGCAAATCCTTGAGAGAGATCGTAGTATTCTCATCAGACCAAGCACCAAGGTGACAAGACACCACGATATGGATCGTAGAGTATCATCTGCCTTGTGTCAGAAGTATCGAGCCCTACCTTTTGTTTGGAGACAAATTCCAACAAATGTGGAATAGGTTTTAAACGTTGAAGTTCTCACCAGTCCCAATGGCACAAAAGATATCCTTTTTATACAACAAAAGGAACGTATTTAATAAGCTAAGAAAAGGACCATAAGACAGAGGAAAACACCTTTTTAGGTGTTATGTGAGAAAGCAGTCTGCCGTGTTAGTGGGCCAGAATGCAATTCAGGAGGTATGCAGAAAAGTCTCCATCAAAGTTCAGAAATGTCAAACGCATTTGATGCTTCAACAAACGACTTCAACGGATAGATTTCAAAGATCACATATATGCAGAACATATACAGATGAGAAATCTAAGCAAGCATTGAACAAAACGCACAAGAACACTCAACGCTAAACTCTACGATCTGAGAAAAAGAGGAAGCTTGCTCATCTACTCAGTTCTTTCGAACAAGTGCTTAACAACAACTGAGTAGCACCTATCAAGAACTCAACAACTACCAATCAGCTGAAGTGAGAGTCCCAAGTCAGAAGGACTTGAAGAGTTCTAAGTGAACTGTGAAGAACCAGGTCTGCTGGACTTGAAGAGTTCAAGAGTGAACTAAGAAGTGCCTAGACTGCTGGTCTAGAAGGAATCTGTGGGATTCAGAAAGTGTAAAAGACATTCTTAGTGGATTTCCTACTCGAGGAGTAGAAGAGTGGACTAGGAGCTTTAAGTGCTCTGAACCACTTAAAACTGCTGTGTCTATTACATTTGTGCTATAACTGCTATAACTTCCATAACTGCCTCACTCTCGTTAATTCAAGATATCTTAAGGGAGATTAAACCAATCCTTATTCCGCTATGGTTTAATCACTATCAAAACTAACAAAGTAAAACTAAAAGAATTAAATATCTATTCAACCCCCCTTCTAGATAACTATTGTGCCTCCGGGAACTAACAGAAAGCTTCCAATACAAAGACGAAATAAATTTGTGTAATAAAGGTTAGATAAAATCATAAAATTCTCAGATCAAATGTGAAGATTATGTATGTATATATATTTAAAGCTTTTGTCTTATTATGAATTATACTGCATGATTTCATAAAAGAAGGGATTATATATATATATATATATGGTATTGAATCACACGCTCACACAAGAGTGTGGATTTCGTTTTTTGCTAAGGAAAAAAAATAAAATCATGGAGCCAATAATTGAATGATCAGAAGTCATGTAATAAATATATTTTCGTCTGATCAGTGGTGTTGTTTATAGGAGGAACATTGTCGTCTTCTCGCATGTTCTCCTGATTGGTGATTAAAGGTGTCTCCACGGTCTCATTTACTCTATTGTTAACATTCTCAGTTTCCATTCTCAAATACTGCCATAAAACAAGGGTTAATTAAAGAAATTAACATATCACATAATATCTTTATATTCTAACCAATCAACAAATAAGCTTAGGTAGGATACATTAGCGAATGATTTACTCGTCTCTCCCCTCCTAGTTCTATTCCCTGATCTCCGCCAGAGACCATATCCCTAAGCTCGATACCAACCGTGACGCCCCAAAATAGGTATACATTCACCATTCCTAAGTTCCCAATTCAATGTTACAGAAAGCAAACTACAACTTCAATAATACAATTGTCATGCAAAATACGACAACACATAATGAGTTTAAATACAAATATTGTCTTCTGACAATATCCACACTCAAATAAGTCCTCGTTATAATTATTCAAACACTATTTTACGTAAATAGTGAGGATCGCTAAAACATCTTTCTAGAACCATCACTCCGCACTCCCACTAGTTCCTCGCTATGTTCTCACCTCCCGAGAAAAATGGAACAAAAAGAAAAGGGTGAGCTCAACTAGCCCAAAGAAGAATATTATGACTAAGATAATATACAACAAATTATCGTTAGTCTTCAATGGAAAAAATCGATAAAATATAATTGCCAACAAGTTTTAGATCAACAACTGCAATGGAAAACAACAATCCATTGTAAGAGTCAAGTAAAGAATGAGATCTACTATCTTCTAAGATTTAAAAGTCCATCATCAATATTTTATCCTCAGTAAAATAATCAATATACATCTTTAATCAAATATTCATCTTTGCACTACAGTGCCAAAGATATTCATTTTCAGATCACCAATTAATCATGTTCATCTCAACACTGCTCATCTTTGCACTACGGGCCAAAGATATTCATCGATTAATCATTTATCTTTTGCATTACAAAGCCAAAGATATTTAGTAATATCATCATTTAAGACCGAGGATGATGAAAATATTTTTAAAGAAAAAAGCGAATCCAAAGGAAATGTAAGGACAAATAGTAGGGATTAAGTATAACGGTTTATCCAAGATCAATAATACTTCATAAATACCAATTTTGAAGCGTAATAAAAAAATAAAGATCAAAACATGGATACAATCAAAGATAGTAACCATAATAGACATCTTGGACAAAAAGAAGAAAATTTCATTTTTTCTATGAATAGTCTTCAGTATTAAGTGAATAAAGTGTCAGACATCGTGAATAAGAACTCCAGACACAAAAAGTTCCAAATTTGATAAAAATTCAGATCAATACTTCGGCATAATGATATTGAAGAAATAATATCATATATGAAGAAAATAACATCCCTTACCTCAAAATATCAGTACTTCTGATCGGAATATCGGTATAAGGCTGAAGGAAACTTGCACTGATGAATAGAAACTCACAAAGTATCTAAATACTCACAAAATACACTCAATAATCTAGAGAGAGAAAGAGAGAAAACTTGTTTCTGGTGTAATTTTTAATTCTAACTTAGCCCTCTATTTATAGGAAAATGTTAGGAGACTTGACCTGCAACCTGATGGCTTTACCTGCTACTATTCCCACCCACCACATTTGAAATAAATTCAGCACATTTCTTCACCAACCACAAGTGTGGCCCACTCAATTCTAGAATTTTCCACCAAAATAGTGAGGACTTCTAAACAACTGTCTAGAACCATCATTCCACACCCCGACTACTTCCCGCTATATTCTCGCTTCCTGAGAAGAAAAATTGAATAAAAAGGAAAATGGTGAGCTCAACTAGCCCAGTAAAGAATATTATGACTAAGATAATATAGAACAAATTATCGTTAGTCCTCAATAGGGAAAAATCTGATAGAATATAATAGACAACAAGTTTTAGATCAATATTTGCAGCGAAAATAACAATTCATTAGAAGAGTTAAGTAGAGAATGAAATCTACTATCTTCTATGATTTAAAAGTTCATCATCAATATTTTATCCCCGTAACATCAATCAATATATATCTCGAATCAAATATTTATCTTTGCACTACAGGCCAAAGATATTCATCAGTTGGTCATGTTCATCTCAACACCTGTTCATCTTTTCACTACGGGCCAAAGATATTCATCAGGAAATCATTCATCTTTGCACTACAGGCCAAAGATATTCAGTAATATCATCATTTAGGACTGAGGATGATGAAAAATATTTTTAAGGAAACGAATCCAGTAAAATAAAAGGACAAAGTTTAGGGATTCGTATTTTAAACAATCCAAGTTCAAAAATACTTCTTAATAAACCATAGTGGAGTACAATTCAAGAATGAAGATCAAAACATGGATACAATCAAAGATAGTACCCATAATAGACATCTTGGACAAAGAACGAAAATTTAATTTTTCTGAATAGAATAGTGTAGATTCGTGAATAGTCTTAGTATCGTGAATAGTAACCCCGATACAAAAAAGGTAGAAATTTTACAAGAAAAATTATTCTAATATTTTGACATAATGATATTGAAAGAAATAATATTATTTACGAAAAAAATAACGCTCTTACCTCAAAAAGGATGATGATTTTGATTGGAATACCGAATATAGTGTTGAAGGAAATTTTTAATTGCTATATTAAATATTTATTAAATTATTTAAGTATTTAATGGATGTGTTTATTGTTGAATAAAAAAAACAACAATTATTCAAATTTGATTCGATTTGATTAATTATTTGTTAAATAAATAATTAAGGAAATTAATTATTATATTCAAATTTAAATTTAATTTTTAATTTATTAAGTTAGAGAGTTTGTGATGATTAAATGAATTATTATATTTTAATTTGAATTTGTAATAAAAAAAATGTGTTAGTTGATTAAATAAAAGTGTGACAAATAACCTTTTATAAGGGAGTTATTTAATTAATTAAAGGAGTTTAATTTAGCTTTTACCAAACAAGGCCTAATGCCTATTAAGTCTTTAATCTAATTGTGTTTTACCAAACAAGGCATAAGGATTAAATGATTATATTTTAAGTGGGTAACCAAACAAGCCTTATGGCTTTTGATTTTCAAAAATATGATAACCGATATCGCTTATACTTATATTTATATTATATAATTAATATATATATATATATATATATATATAATTATAATTCTAATACGTAAGATTAGAATAGAGAGGTAAGACTCAGTAGAAGAGAAGAAGAAAGTTTACAGAGAGAAAAGAAGAGAGAATTGGGAGAAGGCTAGAGAATTGGAGAAAGGAATTGGGGAAAAGAAGTTTGATATCAAAGGATAGCCATTATCTTCTAACTCTAAGGTATCATCTAAACTCTGTTATTTGTTTTTCTTTTCAAAAGTTATAGTTGTATTCTCTCCCAATTTTCTCTATAAAATCTTTGTAGAAATTGAATTAATTGTTATAGATGGTTTTATATGATAAATTAGTTGTTGTGAAACTATTTTCATAAGTTATATATGAGTATAGTCAATGAATTTATGTTATGTTTGTAATTTGTAAAGAAAACTATATTACAATGAGTTTATATGAATATATGAATATGGTTTAGTTTAAGGTAAAATTAAGGTTTAATTAGTTGATTAGTTGATAAATTGACTATTGTATTTGAAAGAGGTTGTATAAACATAAATAAGGTGCTTTGAATTAACTGTTTTGGTTGAAAAACAAAATCACAGTGTTGATTTTCATTGAAAACATCAAAAAGTGAGTTTTTATCAAAAATAGTGAAATTGGATGTTTTAAATTTGATGTTTGTGTTGTTTTATGAGTATAATCATGTTAAGAGTCTTTGAAATATGTTTATATAAAGTCTCTGTATGAATTACATGCTAATTAGGCTGTTAGAAAGTAGCTTGTAGGCCAAAATTGGCTTTGTTCATGTGATTTCCGTAGTGGTTGTCAAGTTCAGAATCTGGCACAATACAGCTAGTATAGTTCTCATGAGTAGATAGTTCTCATACCGCAACAAGTGGCCTATAGTAGTATAATTCTCATTCATATAAATCATTATCTCTCATATCATAAAATACCACCCACAAGATAAATCGTGGCCCGCAACGAAAGTTAGCAGTAATGGTCGACAAAGGCAATTTTTTGTACACAAAGTCCGAAGAAGTTGTTATGTGTTAATAGTAGGACTGTTAAATTATGATTTCAGTATTTCTATACCATGAATGAGCATGTTATTAACAATTAACTAGTTTTGTAACTTGATTATGTGATTAAAAATTTAATCTTACATGATGAATGTACATAGTTATGTTTGTAAGGTGGTAGTGACTAACTATATGTGATGATGATATATATATATATATATATATATATATATATATATATATATAGGTATTATGATTCAATTGTTCGGTTTAGCCTACGAGCAAGGCAAGTTCTCTAAATCTATTATCTTGTTGAACCAATTATTGTTTCCAATTCGATTACAAATTAATGATGCAAGATTTCTAAACTTTATTTTGATATCGAACAAGTTATTCTTGTATTTAACTTGTTGTTTAGCATGCAAATTTATATATACTAACGTTGAATAATTTTATCTTTCAAATTGCTATGCATGCTTAGTTCTCAATTTTAAATAACCTCGGCTTATTATTGTTCAAGCAAGGTGTGTTATAGTTATTCAATATGTATGCTATTAGATTATTCCTAAAGCATGCTTTTAATTTACCATGTCGATTCAAATTATGATTATTCCATAATGTAATGTTATTAATTTTATTCAACTAATCCTTAGTTGATGTTCGCTGAATTCCAAATTACCCTCGAAATGTATCCAAACCAAACTCACTTTGGTGCGGACTTGTACTCTAAATAATCGAGATGAACAACCCTATTATTAGGGGTAATTTACGCTTTCATGTTGAAATGTTTGTGCACAATACATTGTATGAAGGGCTGATCCCCTAAGTACGAGGAGTCCCTATAGTCTTATGACTATTAAAGTTTAAGTTGAAAATTACTTATAACTATGGACATAGTTCGTGGTCTTAGGACCCTCGCTATATATACTTTAGAATGTTGATAAATCATATTGTTTAATTCTTTCGAGCCTCTTATTTGACAAATTGTTGTAAAGATTTTTTTATTCATTGTTGTTTCAAGTGAGCTTTGTTTGCTCACTCTTGCTTATATAACTATTACAATTAAAGATGAGAAGGTTGATGTACCTAGCACCAAGAAGGGAAAAGGAAAGATGAACAAGTATCAAGACTTGTAATATGATGATATTTTATTATCGCTTTTTAATTGAATGGTTGTAATGAAGTTTATTTATTTTTCGTGATTTGAATGATTGTATTTAAAGGTTAGACAACTCCGGGAGATTTTTATTATGTAACCCTTTAATGGGGAAGGTTTTATTTATTCAATTTTATTATGATCAAGTAGTTAGATATGAATGTTTGATTAAGTGAACACCAAACTCGTGGGAATGAAGCACCGGGTTTGGGGGTGTCACAAGTTGGTATCAAAGCTTTAGGTTATGAACCTTAGTGGGGGAAAAGCCTTAGAAGTAACCTTTGAAAAGATAGTGATGATGAACTCTTATCGAGTTTTAAGGAAGAAGTAATAAAACACTTATGTGCTTACGTGATTACAATTTATGTGCTCGTGAGTGTCGAGTAATAACTAAAACTTAAAAACCTTGTTGTCGTGGATGGCTAATGTCTGAGAATCTAGTCAAAGCTAGGGAGGAAGGACCTCGATTCCTAGAGAGAGGAGGAATCTCGTGACATTCAAGTGGTTTGGGAACAACTACTTCCACGGAGTCACCAGCTTGCTTACTATGGTTGAGGATGAGGATGATGATGTAGAAATAGATGAGGAAGACCTTGTTGAGTTGCCACAGGCAAATGAGGATGATGAGGATGAGGAGGAAGAGATTCCACTAACCTCGATGGCTGTTCGTATGTATGATGAAGTCTACGACTGCAACGTGGAACTTTAAGATACTATCGAGGAATTGCAAGAGATAGTAGCTGAGCAATGTAACCTCGGCGGCACAAAAAGGACGACGAAATCCAGACCGAGAGGAACGTCTCAACAATGTTGAAGAAAAAGTCGTTCACACTGGAAGGAGAGAACGAGCGAATGAGAGCAGAGATTGCGTAATCAAGAACAAGTTGAAAGAGGAATCTACTAAGAGGGCAAGAGCCGAAGATGCGTACGAGGGAAGTCGATCAACGAGCCATAATAGCAAGAGGGAGACGACAAGCAAAGAGAATGAAGATGGAGGAAATGAATAACGTGTTCAACACCGTGATTAATCGAGCTCAAGATCGGGTCATGGGTTATCCGATTCAGCTTGAGACGCCACCATCCTACATATACTAGATCGTCGAACCATGTTCAATTATGGATGAAGAGCGCCGTAAGGCTACGCAAAGATCTTAGTAGGACATCAGAGAGAGTGTAATTGATAGGTGATTAGAAAATAAATGAAATGTAAATCCCGTATGATAACCAATGGGATAGATGATGATGATGTGGTCCTCAAGAATCTGTTATAGTTCAGAAAGTAATGTAAATAGTAGGGATGCTATTGTTTTGATGTTTTTTTTAGATGATGAATGAATAAAAGATATTGTTTTATCCAAAGTGTTATATGTTATGTGATTATTACTTTTATGGGGGCAAGTTAAGTAGAAATTACTTAAAAGAGTTGAGTAATAATCTAATGAGTGTATTTTTAATGAAAATGCCTCCAAGACGCCAACCACCCCGACAGAGAACCACCAAAGGAACCAACAACAATAATGTCAAGCTAACCCCTGCTCAAAGAACCGGTGACGTTATCGATGTGTGCACCGCAGAATCAACCGCAGTAATCAACCACAAAATCAAGCTACAACGCTTAAGGACTTCAAGGCGGTTGACCACCGTAATTCATGGGTCCATGAACCCGATTGAGGCACACACTGGGTCATGGAGATAGAGAAAGTGTTTGATGTCATGAGTAGGGGAAGATCATAAGATCGCTTTTGCAATATTCATGTTGAAAGCAGAGGCTAGTTATTGGTGGCAAGTGCCAATAAAACTCGAGGAGGACCAGGGGTATGACTTGGGATAGGTTTAAGGAGATGTTCTTCGAGACCTATTTCCCGAGAGTTCAAAAGCCGCTTAGAAGTACGCTTTTTAGAATCTGAAGGTGGAACGATGACTGCGTGTTGAGTATGCCACAAATTCAACGAGTTGGTGAGGTTTGCGCCATACCAAGTCAAGATGATGAACGCAAGGCGAAGAGGTTTGAACAGGACCAAGCCCCGTTGTATAGTAGGGTTTCCTTGTTCCAATTGAAGACATTTGCACCCCAGTAATGGAAAAGGCAATTCTCACCAAGGTGGAGGCGAGGTCAGAATTAAGTTCAATCAAGAATGTAAAAAGAAGAAGAATGAAGTGGAGGTTAAGAATGGAGTTGGTGGTAGTGGAAATGGTAACAATAATCAAAAGAAAGTGGAATGGAAATATGGGTGCCGAAATCAACAAGGTAACCAAAGTAGAATAAGAAGTTTGAAGCATGTGCTACATGCGAAGTTTCACAAGGGTGTATGCTTAATGGGGAAACGAAATATGCTTTAATCATGGCTGTGAGGGTCACATCGCCCCAAATTGCAATCAACCCAAGAAGAACGCTTGTTTCACTTATGGGTCCAAGGATCACTTTGCTCGTGAGTGCCCTAAGAAGAAAGTCGGAGAGACAACGGAAGCAAGGAGGAAGCAAGTGGAGGTACTTGGGCCATTATCGACCAACGACATCAAACAAACCCACAAACCGTAACCTTCAACATGACCGCAAGAAGATGTCAGTGCAATCAAAGGATGTGGTGTCGTATTATCCCAATCAATGATATTGATGCTTATGTATATTATTTGATTTGGGTGCACTTGCTCATTTATATCTCGATGAATTTGCTATGAGATTAGGATTGCCTAGTGAAGAATTGAAATTCCCTTTAAACATAGAAATTATAATAAGGAAGTAATTCTCGTTAGGTTCAGATACAAGAACCGTAGGGTGAATATTAAGGAAATATTATGATGGTAGATTTAATTCGATTAGGCTTGGAGAGTTTGATGTTATTTTGGGAATGGATTGGTTGTTCAATCAGGAGCGATAATTGATTGCCAAAAGAAATGTGTAAACCTTATGACTCCGCAAAAGGTAGTTTTCAATGGTAGCAAAATCGCCTGACAAATGAGATGTCCGACGATTATGCAAAGCAAGAAGTTGTTGAGTCAAGGTCATGTGGGTTATTTAGCTTACATAGTCGATACTCGTAAGAAGGGTGTGAAACTCGAAGAAATACCAAGTTGTTAGGGAATTTGTGGACGAGTTTTGAGGATTTGCCAGACTTCCGACCGACAGAGAAATCGAGTTCAGTGATCGACTTAGTGCCAGGAACCGCTCTAATATCGAAGGCCCCATACAAAATGGCTCCGGTAGAGATGAAGGAACCGATGGTACAACCGCAAGAACTGCTAGATAAGAAGTACATTCAAATGCAAGCGTATCACCGTGGGGAGACCACCAATGTTATTTGTGAAGAAGAAGGATGGGTCAATGCGTCTTTGCATTGATTATAGAGAATTAAACAAAGTCACTATTAAAAACAAATATCCATTGCCAAGAATAGATGACTTGTTTGATCAATTGAAGGGTGCTAGATATTTCTCGAAAATAGATTTGAGAAGTGGGTATCACCAATTGAAAGTAAGGAAGGAGGATGTACCGAAGACGGCATTCTGAACTCGGTATGGACATTACGAATTTTTAGTAATGTCATTTGGTTTGACAAACGCCCCTGCAGCGTTCATGGATTTGATGAACAGGGTGTTTAAACTATTTTTAGACAAGTTTGTGGTGGTATTTATCGATGATATTCTGGTGTACTCTAAAACTCTGGAGGAACACGTGGAACACTTACGTCTGACGCTGGAGACGCTAAGAAAAGAAAAGTTGTACGCGAAATTCTCTAAATGTGAATTTTGGTCGAACGCACAATTTCTTGGTCATGTAATCAATAAGGATGGGATTTCGTAGATCCATCAAAAGTTGAAGTCAGATAATTGGGAACAACCAAGAACTCCATCAAAAGTGAGAAGTTTCTTGGGATCAAAAGCTATTATAGACGATTTTATTCAGATTTTTCCAAGATTGCCACCCATTGATGAAATTTGACGAGGAAGTCTCAGAAATTTGTTTGGACGAGAAGTGTGAAGAAAGTTTTCAAGAACTAAAAAAGAAATTAAGTGTGGCACCGTGTGTTGTCGTTACTACAGATAATACAGAAACTTTGTGGTGTATAAAGATGCTTCACACAAAGGATTGGGTTGTCATCCTTATGCAGTAATCGGCAAGGTTATTGCACGATGCATCAAGGCAACCGAAAGACTACGAGAAAGGGTATCCGACTCATGATTTAGAGTCAAGCGCAGAGTATTTGCTCAAGATATGGAGACACTATCTCTATGGGGAAAAATGTGAGATCTACACGCACCATAAAAGTCTCAAGTATATTTTCACACGAAAAGACCTGAACACGCGCAAGAAAGAAGATGGATGGAATTGATAAAGGATTACGATTGTGAGATCTTTTATCATCATGGCAAAGCTAACGTGGTTGTAGATGCCTTGAGTAGGAAAGATATAGAAAAGTTGATGTTGTTAACTGATAAGGAGGAGCTCATTTCAGCAATGGCAAGGCTAGAGCTAGAAATCAAATTTCTAGAAGAATCCGAGGAAAAATTATTCCAGATAGAAGCTAGTCCAACTTTGGTGGACAAAGTGAAGAACGCACAACTACAGGATGAAGAATGCAAAAAAATAAAGGAAAGTGTGGTTGAGGGTAAAGAAGTGAAGTACAAGGTCGATACTAAGGGAATGCTAAGATTCGAGGGACGAATTTGGGTTCCAGCAGTACAAGATATTAAAGAAGACATCTTGACAGAAGCTCATAGCTCGAGATATTCGATTCATCCAGGAAGTACGAAGATGTATCAAGATTTGTGGCGACATTTTTGGTGGCCAAATATGAAAAGAGACGTTGCAGAATGCGTTGCAAAATGCTTGACATGTCAAAAAGTGAAGGCCGAGCATCAATAAGCAAGCGGATTACTTCAACCGTTGGAAATACCGAAATGGAAGTGGGAGCATATCACAATAGATTTTGTGGTAGGTCTTCCAACGACTCAGAAAGGATACGACGCGATATGGGTGATAAGTGATGATTAACGAAATCGCACACTTTTTTGCCAATAAAGATAAGATTTAATCTTGATCACCGGCAAAGCTATACCTTAAGGAGATCATCTCTGCATATGGAGTTCCGTGTCAATTGTATCGATATGAGATCCGAGGTTCACATCAAATTTCTTGAAGAAACTTCAAGAATGCATGGGAACGCAATCAAGATGAGTACAATCATATCATCCACAAACCGATGGACAAAGCGAAACGTAACGATCTAGACACTAAAGATATGCTTAGAGCATGCATAATGGATTTCAAAGGAAATTGGGATGATCATCTACCATTGGTGGAATTTTCATACAACAACAAAGCTACCACGCAAGCATTGGTATGCCACCGTCACGAGGCGTTATACTAGAAAAGTGCGTAACTCCATTAGTACGGAATGAAGTCGATGAACGCCAAATCGTTAGGGCCGTAATCGGTACAACAAATCGCCAAGTTGTCAAACTCATCAAGACAAGATTGGTAGCAAAGACAAGACATGATGTAAAAAAGTATGCCGATCAACACAGTGTAATCGCTAATTTGAAGTAGGAAATTTTGTCTTCCTAAAAGTTTCTCCTCGAAGGGAAAATACATTTTGGCAAGAAGGAAAGCTCACCAAGATTTATTGGACCGTTCGAGATACTACGAAGAGTGGGGGAAGTGGCTTATGAGGTAGCTCTACCTCCAGAATTGGAAAACATTCATAATGTTTTTCATATTTCGGTGTTACGACCATATAAACCCGATTACAAGCATGTGATCGAATAAGAACCATTGCAATTTGATAAAGATTTGTCTTATGAAGAGATTCTTATCCATATAGTCGATGTAAAAGAACAAGTGCTCGTGAATAAAGTGATACCTTCTGTGAAGTGAATTTGAGAAACCACAATTTCAAAGAAGCAACGTGGGAAACTCAAAGTGGAAATGATAAAAAATTATCCGGAGTTATTTGTTTAATCTATGTCTTCGATTCGGGGATGTAATCTTTGTAAATAGGGGAGAATGTGACTGAATGAGTTGTTTGAATTGTGATTCTAGGGACGTGTATCCTTGTAAGGAGGGAATGATGTAACATTCCGTAATTTTTTTTAATTTGCTATATTAAATATTTATTGAATTATTTAAGTATTTAATGGATGTGTTTATTGTTGAATAAAAAAATTATTCAAATTTGATTCGATTTGGTTAATTATTTGTTAAATAAATAATTAAGGAAATTAAATATTATATTCAAATTTAATTTAATTATTAAGTTAGAGAGAGTTTGTGATGATTAAATGAATTATTATATTTTAATTTGAATTTGTAATAAAAAAAATGTGTTAGTTGATTAAATAAAAGTGTGATAAATAACTTTTTATAAGGGAGTTATTTAATTAATTAAAGGAGTTTAATTCAGCTTTTACCAAACAAGGCCTAATGCCTATTAAGTCTTTAATCTAATTGTGTTTTTACCAAACAAGGCATAAGGATTAAATGATTATATTTTAAATGGGTAACCAAACAAGCCTTATGGCTTTTTGATTTTCAAAAATATGATAACCGATATTAGTTATACTTATATTTATATTATATAATTAATATATATATATATATATATATATATTATAATTATATAATTCTAATAAGAAGATTAGAATAGAGAGGTAAGACTCAAAGAGAAGAGAAGAAGAAAGTTTACAGAGAGAAAAGAAGAGAGAATTGGGAGAAGGCTAGAGAATTGAGAGAAAGGAATTGGGGAAAAGAAGTTTGATATCAAAGGATAGCCATTATCTTCTAACTCTAAGGTATCATCTAAACTCATTATTTGTTTTTCTTTTCAAAGTTATAGTTGTATTCTCTCCCAATTTTCTCTATAAAATCTTTGTAGAAATTGAATTAATTGTTATAGATGGTTTTATATGATAAATTAGTTGTTGTGAAACTATTTTCATAAGTTATATATGAGTATAGTCAATGAATTTATGTTATGTTTGTAATTTGTAAAGAAAACTATATTATAATGAGTTTATATGAATATATGAATATGGTTTAATTTAAGGTAAAATTAAGGTTTAATTAGTTGATTAGTTGATAAATTGACTATTGTATTTGAAAGAGGTTGTATAAGCATAAATAAGGTGCTTTGAATTAACTGTTTTGGTTGAAAAACAAAATTACAGTGTTGATTTTCATTGAAAACATAAAAAAAAGTGAGTTTTTATCAAAAATAGTGAAATTGGATGTTTTAAATTTGATGTTTGTGTTGTTTTATGAGTATAATCATGTTAAGAGTCTTTGAAATATGTTTATATAAAGTCTCTCAGTATGAATTACATGCTAATTAGGTCATTAGAAAGTAGCTTGAGGCCAAAATTAGCTTTGTTCATGTGATTTCAGAAATGTCAGTTTCAAGTCCGTATTTCTGCAATTAGCTGGGATTTATAGTATAGTTCTCGCATCAAGACCACTGCCACTTGCGCACGCCTTGCCCTCAGAGTATAATTCTCAAAGAAATACTATCTCCGCATCATACATAAGATGTCACCCACAAGATAAATCGTGTGGCATACAGTCACGAAAGTTAAAGTAGAATGGTCGACAAAGGCAATTTTGTACACAAAGTCCAAGAAGTTGTTATGTGTTAATAGTAGGACTCAAGTAAATTATGATTTCAAAGATTTCTATACCATGAATGAGCATGTTATTAACAATTAACTAGTTTTGTAACTTGATTATGTGATTAAAAATTTAATCTTATACATGATGAATGTACATAGTTATGTTTGTAAGGTGGTAGTGACTAACTATGTCATGATGGCATATATATATATATATATATATATATATATATATATATATTTATATATATATATATATATATATATAGGTATCAGATTCAATTGTTCTTGCCTTAGCAAGGCAAGGCAAGTTCTCTAAATCTATTATCTTGTTGAACCAATTATTGTTTCCAATTTGATTACAAATTAATGATGCAAGATTTCTAAACTTTATTTTGATATTGAACAAGTTATTCTTGTATTTAACTTGTTGTTTAGCATGCAAATTTATATATACTAACATTGAATAATTTTATCGTTCAAATTGTTATGCATACTTAGTTCTCAATTCTAACCTTGGCTTAATATTGTTCAAGCAAGGTGTGTTATAGTTATTCAATATGTATGCTATTAGATTATTCTTAAAGCATGCTTTTAATTTACCATGTCTATTCAGTTATGATTATTCCATAATGTAATGTTATTAATTTTATTCAACTAATCCTTAGTTGATGTTCGTTGAATTCCAAATTATCCTGAAATGTATCCAAACCAAACTCACTTTGGTGCAGACTTTTACTCTAAATACTGAGATGAACAACCCTATTATTAGGGGTAATTTACGTTTTTTGTTGAAATATTTATGCACAATACATTGTACGAAGGGTTGATCCCCCTAAGTACGAGGAGTCCCTATAGTCTTATGACTATTAAAGTTTAATTTGAAAAATTACTTATAACTATGGGCATAGTTTTTGGTTTTAGGACCCTCAGTTATATACTTCAGAATGTTGATAAATCATATTGTTTAATTCTATCGAGCCTCTTATTTGACAGTTGTTGTAAAGATTTTCGTTCATTGTTGTTTCAAGTGAGCTTTGTTTGTTCACTCTTGCTTATATAACTATTACAGTTAAGGATGAGAAAGTTGATGTACCTAGCACTAGTAAGGGAAAAGGAAAGATGAACAAGTATTGAAGACTTGTAATATGATGATATTTTATTATCAGTTTTTAATTGAATGGTTGTAATGAAGTTTATTTATTTTTCGCATTTGAATGATTGTATTTAAAGGTTAGACAACCTGGGAGATTTTTATTATGTAACCCTTTAATGGGGAAGGTTTTATTTATTCAATTTTATTATGATTGGGTAGTTAGATATGAATGTTTTCGTTTTTTACATTATGGGGCCCACAAAAATTGCGTCGCTAATATCGAATATTCCTCGACAGTAAGAATATTCCACGACCAAACGAATATTCCCTGACAACAATGAATATTTTATAACCACTTGCTTATTTAAGATATTTGCGCATTTTACCCATAACTAACCACATTAATCAAATCAACCCTACTATTTCAAAATAGAGGAAATTCAATTTTATTTATAAAAAGTTGGGGTCTTATATATAAGCTGTGATGTTGTCTTCACTCGGGGTTGTCTCCGGTGTTTAATCTGATGTTCCACAGGGCTGTCTCCATGGTTTGATGTTGTAGTCCTCCGGGGTTGTCTCCGGAATGGATGTTATAATCCTCTAGGGCTATCTTCGGAGTGGAAAAAGATGTTTTTTCCCTTCTGTATGGTTAGTAATAGAAAAATAAAATTTCGAGTGTCTAAAAATGCACCTCTTTATTGTGTTTATGCAATGTAATGAAATGAGACTGAAAAAGACTACTAGACACTTAAAATATGACAATGCATACTAACGATGTAATGCCATGTGTAATGTAACGCCCCAGAAAATTTGGATTTTTGAGAATTAAATTTTTATTTTGATTATGTGGATTAAATGAATTTAATTAACTATTTATGGGAGTAAGCTAATTGAAGGTCGTTCTATGACCTAGACATATCGGAATGTCGTAGTAATTTGACTACGTGGTAGAATTAAAGTGTTTGAATTTCCAAGACGAAAATAAAAGCTTTCCGAATAATTTTTTGAAAAATACTATTCACGCATTTCTGCTCGGGAATTATTTTTAAATTTCCGAGAAATACGTAATGATAGAATATCGAGGTGAGATAGAATATCCAATAATATTTTAGTTATGGCAAACGCAGTTTTTCACCTGCGGACTAAAAACCTAACGATTAGGGAAAGTGATTTCCGAGAAAGAAATGGAATATGTATAATGAATTAAAGCTATGATTATATAATACGTAAGTATTATACGAGGTAATGAATACAAGTACAATACGAGGTATTATACGAGTATGTATGAATGATGGAATGTCGTATATTAAATAAGTATGCGAGTTGGAATACGAGAATTATACGTTATAAGGCTTTAAGCTAAATGTAATGGACTTGTAGGAATGTGTAGGAGATTATAATGTCCAATTGGGATAATAATAATAAAGCCCAATGCAAATTAATGTTAAAGCCCAAAGAATTGTTAATGCAAACCCAATGTATAAGTTAGGTTAATTAAACCTTAAGCCCAAAGTAAGAATCCAATGGATTAGGAGAATCCATGGGGCAACCCATGATCATATGGGTGAATTGGTGATCAAGAACTTTGTGTGATGAGCAAGTAGACTTAAGGGTTTAGCAAAGGATAAGTTAAGTAACTTAAAGGCTAAGTAAAGTGCTTATTTGTGATAAGCAAGCAAAGTGCTTAAGTGTGGTGGCAAAGTTTACTTAATAAGCTAGGTAATGAATAGTAAGGAGGTGGAGTGACTTAATGACCAAGTAGACTTAATGGCCAACTGTTGTGGGGAGCAAGTTAACTTAGTGTTTAAGCTATGAATAGTAAGGAGGTGATTAAGGAGGTGGGATGACCTAATGACCAAACTACCCTAACCTAGCAAGTCCTATAAATAGCAAGCTTGGTTTTCATTTTGTTGGTTGTTCAACAAGTTGAGAGCTTATTGGTTAGAGAGAATAAATAAGAATAAGCTAGAAAAGCTAGAAAGCTAGTCTTCATAATTCAAGAAGCAAGAAGAAGAACAAGGATTAAGCAAGTGATCTTCATAGGTAAGAACTTAAGCCATGATTCTCTTTCTCTTTCATTGTTAGGGAAATGGGTAGTGGTAGAACATGTATGCTAAGGAATGATAAGAATGAGTAATCAAAGGGCTTAAGTCTTAATAAGCCGTATAAGTCATGAATAAGTAATTCAAACTTAATTAAGTTATGAACTCATGAGAAGTTTATATGAACTATTTATAAGTTTACTTTAATAAGGTTGTATGCTAATAAGAAGCAAGAATGGTGGTTAAAAGACTTAAACTATAATAATTCATGAGAAAGGAAGTCATAAGTAGTTTATACTTTTATAAGTTATAAACTCACAAAGAACAAGTAATAACTTATCATGTTTATAAGTTAATGAAATATGTATGTCAAGATGTTAGTATGATGGATTGAATCCATTTGAAACGATGAACAAATCATAAGAAATGAAGTTAATGCGAAATTTACGAGTTTGGACGATAATCGTCGAATTCGTGAAATTCTCGGAATGGAAGTCGAATTTTGATATTGAGCTTGGAAACATTAGTTTTCAATGGAGACAAGTCTTATTTGGCATTATTGAGTTACAGACTCGAGAATGACTGAATTCTGACTTAGAACGAAGAAACGAGCGTTGAACGTTCACGAACGTTTACCGTTTTCGTTAAAAATGGACTAATAGGTGAATTTTGAACAAAAGAAGTCAAATAGATAAAATTCTTGAATGAACGCATAGAGTATGTAATTTGCGAACCGTAGGCTTTTGAACGAGCCAATTCGGATTTATAACGAAGAAGTTATCGTCAGAATCTCACAAAAAAAAAAAATCATCAAATTTTTCGAGGCACGAGTCCATACCTGCAGTAGCGACTCAAAATACAAAAGGCCCGCTACCGCATGACGTGAGGCCGAGAAAGGGTACACTACTAATTGGTGCCTTGCATATATAACAACAAAGGAGACTTCGCTGCGTGCAGCATCGTCGAGAATACACACCTTCTAAGTCACACCATGACGTGACATAAAGAAGAAATGCATTGTGTAAAGACACCGAACTTTAGGGATTGCATAGAGTTGAATGATTATGAAGATAAAAGGAAAGACAAATGAAGTAACCCAACCTTAACAGACATAAGGTGGCATTATTAGGATATTCTTAAAACCTTTAGTATGATCACTTAGGGTTGAAGATATATAATTGAACGTGAACGATATACAGTAAGTGTACTTAACCAATGACGATCAAGTTTTGATTAATAATGTAAGAAAGTTAGTAAGCCGTGAGGAAGGATGATGAACTCGAAACGAGTTGTATTAATAAAGTAAATCCAAGTAAGACATAGAAGAGAAAGAAGTTGGTAAGAATGATGTAAGTTATAATGATAAGCCGGAACCAATAAATAACAAATCTAATACAGGATTAGATTAAGAAGAAGGGTAAGATTCATTCGGAACCATGTATGTTCATTCATGACCTAATGTGGTATGTTATCTGGTTATGTGTTGTAGAGACCGTAAAGACTGAAAGGAAACGTTATTATACTATGGCAGACACTGAAGGCAAGTTTTTCTTAAATGCTTGTCTAACCTTCATGTTAGCCAAGTTTTCTGTGATTCATGTTATAAGACGCATGAATTGTTTTATGAAAAGGTCGATGCCAATTTTACCTCGGCTAGACTAATCTTGAAGATTGATTGATTTATTTACAAGTCTTTCAATATAGAATTGATAATGTTATCCTACGCCAATTGTTTGGTACGGATTCAAGGTAAGCCTGAGTATGAATAAACAAAAGTATTTTTCATCGATTATTCGATGGGCACGCGAGGTTGCCAAAACTTAAACGTATATCGTTTAATGGATGTAGTGTTAATCAACATAGAAAGTACTTATAAATTTGATCACCCGTAAGTGCTCGTAAGAAATGTCGGACTTACGGACTTAGTGTCGGGTTGTCCTTTTCAAAGAAATTATGAAACGCTCATGGTCTTGAGCTAGAATTGATGTTTTACTGAATATTGTTGTTGTAAAACGTTTTGAAAGAAAAGAAGTGCTATTTTGAATTATCGATAGTACTTCGTAACTATTGTTTAGTTACTGAAGATATACGATTTCTATGTTTCAAGTATGTCATTTAAAAGAAATTGTTGTACTTGTTGAGTTTGTTATGCTCACTCATGCTTGAACAATATGAATGCAGCTTAGACCGAACGGACCGAAAGATTCGACAAGGATAAAGAAGAGGCTAAGGCGAACCTGTAGGTTACTTATGTAATAGTATAGGTTTGTAATGATAATATTTAATATTATGACAAGAATGAATGTAATGGTTATAAAGAACTTGGGGAATGTTAGTAGTGTTTTGGAATATTTATAAGACATATTCATTCTTTTGAGGCATTTCAATTGAATGTTTGTGTGAATCTCGTTGTATGCAAATGTAGCACCATATGTCGGGTTGGAAGAGACCCGGATTTGGGGGCGTCACATGTAAAGTATGCAGTGATATATAAGTGCTAAAATTTTAAAAGGTTACCCCCGTCTGCTGGGGAGGATGATTGTTATACTGCTAACACCGAGCGTTCTTGCATCTCAAATTGCATATCATCGCACCTCGCACTTCACATACCGTAAATCACACTTCACAAATCACACTTTCGCACATCACAATTCGTACCTCGCACTTCGCACACCGCATCGCACTTCCCACATCACATTTCATCTTTTCCCAATCACACTTCGCACATTGCAATTTTGTATTTAGTCAATCGCACTTCACAAATCGCAAATCACAAATCAAATCAAGTATCAGTGATCGTACTTCGTATTTCTCATTCCGTAAATTGCACTTCGTACATCGCACTTCATCTTTTCCCAATCGCACATCGCACTTTTGTATTTATCCAATCGCACTTCGCAAAAGACAAATCACATATCAAATCAAGTATCAGTGATCGTACATCGCATTTCTCATTCCGCAAATCGCACTTTGCACATATCAAATCACGTATCAAATCGCACCAAATCACATATTGTATCGCAAAATGCGATTTACGAAGTGCGATTGGGAAAAAATGAAGTGGTTTAAAGGGTATAAGAGTCATTTTCGTGGTCAAACATGTTCAAAAGTTAACTTCTGTTAAAGTTAACCAATAACAAGAGGTGTGAGTGTAATAAACAAAACTTGTGGGGTGTGAGTGTAATTATGCCAAATCTTAGGGGTGTAAGTGAAAATAGCCCTTTTTTGAAATATGTATGAACAAATCAATTTGTGGTTACCTTTATCGTCCATAATGGCAGAGAGGGCAGACGGGGCAGCTTGGGCAGGTAATCAAAGGTCGCCGACAATGTGGTTGTGGCCTATCTTGCTAAGTCCTTATCAATAGATTTCTTTTGTTTTTTAAGAGCAGGACATTAGTTTTAAGAGCCCTAATAAAATATAACCAAAAGCCTTTCAATTTTTCTATCCGGTTCCCTATACACTGACGGACGCTGTTAGCTCTCTACTTTGAATTCTAGATTTATTGATTTCCTCTTTTTTGCCCCATTACTAGGACTGATCATTCGGTTATAACCGAAAATCGAAATTTGTTCAATTTTAATATCCGAACAAGTAACCGAATTACCCATTAACCGAATAACCGAATTCTTAATAATAGCAAAATTACAATTCGGTTATTAAAGATATCTTAAAATTAAGAAAACAAAATTAGAAAACAAAAGGAAAACATTTTCTGAAATACATTGTGCCATTACAGAAACATTTCAACAATCAAGCAAGAAACATTTCATTCAGTAATTACACAGAGAGAAGGGATGGGAGCATAAAATGAAAAAAGAGGGAAAAAGAGGACTTTCACCTTCAGTCTCCACAGGAGGAGTTCAAAAGAGGGAAAAAGAAAAACAGAGGGCAACATAAAATGAGTGGGTTGGGAGCTAAAATTAGGACTTCAACTCAGATAATAGAATGAGGCACAGAGAGAAGGGATGTTTCAGAGGGTGGTTGCCCCTCTCTGAGAGGCGAGAGCCCATGATTTCATTTTTATAGTGGCCAAATCAACAACCCTAACTTTTGTGTGTGTCTGTCAGTCTGTGTGTGAATATATGTATATTATATATGTATGTCTTTTGTCTAATATTACGGTAATATACGTGTGTGAATATATATATATATATATATATATATATATATATATATATATATATATATATGTATATTATTAATTATATATATATGTCTTTTGTGTGTGTGTCATCGATTACGTGTGTGAATATATATATATATTATATATATATATATATATATATATATATTTTTTTCACTTTTTGTCTATTACGTCTAGTATTGTGGATAAGACATAAGAAATAATGCATGGGCATCATTTGTGGATAACCGATAAGAGTGAATAAATTTGAGTCTTTGGTCTTATTTTAACAAGTATTAGTTCGGTTATTCGGTTAAACCTAAATAACCCAAAAATAATAATTACAAATTAACTTGAAATCAGTACAAAATTCTGGATATAACCAAAATAGTAAAAATAACCAATTGTCGAAATATTTTGGTTAAATTATTTCGGTTGTGTTCGGTTTTTCGTTTATACCCATTTTTTGCTCAGTCCTACCCATTACGCTTAAGTGTTTTATTGGCTAGTCAGACTATGTCAAGTGATTTGACCGCCAGTCACAAGAATTTCTCCTCAACTAGGGTTTAATTGATTTTTTTCTTATATATATATACTAGTAATTGTCCGTACCTCAAGGTACGGCGAAACAAAAAATTAAATTAAAATTTGAAAAGTAATACATTACTTGAAGATTCTTTGCAACTTAAAATAATTTACAATAAAACATAATAATTATCATAATTCATTATACAACCACAATAATTAATACATACTCAATCATCAACACATATTTAACCACCAAAATATCAAGCTAATCGTTACTAATTTCAATAAATTTTGACATAGTTTACTTAAAAAATAGATATCCAAAAAAATATAAATATGTCTACAAAACTTACAATCATCAATAAATATTCAAATCACCAAATCATCCATCATTCCATACCCAAAATCATCATAACCATGTATAATTAGTTATATTTACAAAAGACGGAACACAAAAAATATACACATGCAGAAAATAGAGAAACAAATTCGTATTTTTTATAGCTTACACCAAGTATCCTTCAATGTATACCTGAAAATACCTGAAAATATTGATCATACAGCTTACAGAGTTTGATTGATGAAAACTTGTAATGAGAGTGGATATATATCACATGCCAAAATTTTTCCTAGCATTTTCAGAAATGTATAAACATGGCTTCACCCTAGGTTTCGGATCCTCTACGAGGATTTCTCTGTGAGGATCTTGTGAAGATTTTGTTGTGGGGTTGACAACACATTAAAAAGGAGATCCAATGACTCACAACTCCTTTCCTTGTTTGTGTATCAAAACGACGTCGTTTTGATAAGAAATTTTTTTTGCAAATTGATAAAAAATTGAAAGCCGCCAAATGCCGTTTACTTCGTTTGTTTGCTTTGTTTTTCTGTTTTCTTCTGTTTTCTTTCTTTGTTTTGTTTCTTGTTCTTCATAGAACACGTCAAGGTTTATGATTAACCAAATTTCAATTGTTTTTTTCCTTTATTCAAATTTTCCCCAGATTGTTTACTCCAATTTTTTTTCTTTAATTTTTTCATTTGGCTTAAAGAATCACAATGGAAAATTAATTTTTTTAATAGGATAAAAATTGTCATTTTTTTGAAGAGCAAAAAATAATATTATTAGCCTTTGACAAAAATACAAAGATTAATAACCCTATCAATTCCAAAGCACCAAAAAAAATGATTAATAAAACGTCCCAACTAGATTAGACCCATTACAATTATGAAAAAAGTCATGCCGCTCATAACTAACAAAAATTAGCAAACAAACGAAGTAAACGGCGTTTGGTGGCTTCCAATTTTCTGTTAACTTGTAAAAAAAAATTTACTATCAAAATGACGTCATTTTGATACACAGACAAAACAAAAAGTTGAGTCATTGGATCTCTTTTTTAATGTGTTGTCAACCCCACAGTAAAACCCTCACAAGATCCTCACAGAGAAATCCTCATAGAGGATCAAGATCCTTCACCCTAGGGCCAAAGTTACATCAACGAAGCGGTGAATCTAACCTTATCAAGGATAATTTATAGTACACTATGCAGACGAATTAACATACTTTCAATATGTGCAACTATTGCATTCAGTCTCATCCTAATAACGCATGACTATGTAATTACGCATAATGAAACAACAATCAACATATATAATCATATACAATTTAGTTTATTTAATGCAAACCTTAAAGTTAATTTTTTTTTAACAAATAGTACCCATGACCAAAAAAAAGGTAGTTATAAGTTGCAATACCTGAATATTGATCCTCATTACCAAATAGTAATTAGATAAGACGGTGACAAAAGCTCATGTATAGGTTGTTCCTTGGCTTTATCAGTTGCTTTATCTTTCCAAGCAATAATAGTTTAATTTGTTTGATTTTGATTTCAAAATTCAAAAAAATTAAATTAAAATAAAAACATGATCACCATAATTAAAATACCAATAATATATCAACTAATTAAAATTCAATTCTCAAATTACGTTAAAGCTCATCACCCAAAAAAATAATCAAAACTATATATCCAAAAGACAAAGATTTAAATGTATTCAAAAGACAAAGATTTATATCCAAACTATATATACTACCTTATTCCCATAATGAGGGTCCTAATTCAAAAGACAAATATTTAAATGTATTCACCTTGAATAACATGTTTCCCTGCCTTCAGCAGCTTCAGAGACATATCCACCTGCACAATTTGGTTCTCGTGTTAACAATATCTTTGATCAAACAAATAAAACAATTGAAGAAGATATTATTTCGATAAAAAAAATTAAATATTAAATCCCAGAGTGAAGACGGCTACAAAATATAAATCTACTAAGGTGTGCTGAAGTATTCTTCTAGAAAGGAATTACAATTTTAATGAATATCAAAATTGAAAACCTTTGTGTTACTATTTTTGCTAGCTTTATAATAGATGTTTATTTTATAAGATGCTGAGTACGTTGTTTACTCTGGAAAAAAAGCTTACAATGTACTTTTATTAGTATGTTTTTTACTTTTTCATTCTTGTTTTGGTGGAGTCATAATCTTGGCATTAATAATCACTCTCGCAACTAATGTTTAAGTTCATAAGGTTTATGATAGAACATTTTGGGTATGTTTTCATCGGTGCAGTCAGAGCAAAATTTCAAGTTCACAAAGTGAGTAGGTGACAAAATCCCCAAGTGTCCTGTTTTGTAAAAAGGATCATGTTTTGTAAAAAAGAGTTATAGGCACACTACATAGTTTAAAAAGTTTAATGAGCGCAAAATGTATTCATGACTGAAGCAATCATCTAAACCCCCTTATTCTTAATATAAATGTTCATGATGTTATGCACAAGATTATTGAACTGATAGCTTCAAACACTATAAAATAAAACAAAAGCATTCCCACGATAAATTAGGTTGCTCAGAAGATAAAATCTAAAAGAGAGAAAATGTATACACCTAGCCTAACCTTGGCAAGTCTAATGTCAAAAAAAATTCCAAAACCAATAAACAGCTAGTGATCCATCTTTTAAGGGGACATCGTGTTAAGATGACTATGGAGGAAAGTGATGGGCTATTGTTAAGGTATCTACCAAAAATATGATAAGATTGTGTCTAAGCATCAGACTCAGATGAATCACTATTTAAAATTTTCCCCTATTTTGAACAAATTGGATAGTCGATCAATCAATATGTTCACGTTGTGAGTTAAATGCTTAAATTGACTGCTATAATTAAGCCTTCAATATCTAAAAACAAATCCAAATACCTGACTCATTCGTGGTCGACGCCTTGCTGAGAGACGTACACAGGCGTAAAACCTAAAATAAAGTAGTAAAACCCTTGTACACATACCAAAGACCTCAAAATAACTTCTGTAAAGGGTTATTGAAAAACATGAAGTAAAAGAGTAAAACCATTTTAGTACAATAGTCATGTAAAAATGTGCCTAAATAAACATCTAGTTCTGCACTGTACCATTCCAACTATTCTTCCTTAAGGTCCCAAATAAAGAGGCGGGCCATAGAAGGAATGTATAAATGGAGACAGGTAATCCATATAAGAAAAAATTTAGGAAAAAAACTACTAATAGGGAATTCTAGAGTCAATTATCAAGCTAAATTATTTTCGTACCATGTCAAAATTTCTTCATTGTAATATTATGTTTTTCTTGTATTTCTAATCATGATTACTTTAATTCAAAAGATGAATGAGTTTCAAAACAGGAGTATATTATAGTTTCTTCTCTTGATAAAGAAATGCTCTTACTAATCAATCCCACTTCAATAAAGAAATGCTCTTACAAAGGCAAGTGATCTTATATTTTAGACAATTGACCATATCAATACTATTTAAAACAAATTCAATCTCCCAATTAATTGTCACAACTCTGCAACATAAACACAATAACACGATCAATAATATAACATTCATACAAAAATTCCAATTTAGAAAGAGATCCCTAATCAATGCTTACTATTTAAATAGTGAAGAAAGGTCTTACCTTTAAACCCGACTCTCCCTCTCTCTCGAACTCATTAGGAAAAATTTTACCTGTATGACTAATATGAACTCTCTCGGACGAAATCTTAGGTTGGTTGAACGGGTGTTGATCGCCGACTAGAGAGAGAGTAGGTGTAAGGGTTTTGGACGGAATTTTTTTTTGGGCGATGAAATGTGAGGTCGGAAGAACTGAGATCTAATTGAGCTGGTCAAATGTTGAAGAAGCCCAAATTGATTTGAGGTCATTGGATGTTGAATTCTTCTGGGATTTGAGCCTCTCTGTTTTATTATATAGATATATCATGTGGGACATCTAGTAAAATATTCTGCAACTAAATCAGGTTACATACAAAAGAAGATTTCATTCACACGACAATTCACTTCACTCGGCATTTTAGTCACGAGTCAATTGAAGATCATCCGAACGCAGCAAAAATAATTACATTATAATTAGGATTTACTTTCTAAATAATTATATTGTAATTAAGATTTAATTAAGTTAGTTATATATATTTTCGGTTGTGATAAGGTTAATTATTTATTTATTTTTGATTGTGATAAGGTTGGTTATTTGATTGTGATAAGGTTGGTTATTTATATCTTCATCTGTCATAAGATTGATTATCTATATCTTCAGTTCTGATATGATTGATTATCTATATCTTCGGTTGTGATATGATTGGTTATTTATATTTTCAGTCATGATAAGATTGATTATCTATATCTTCGGTTGTGATAAGGTTGGTTATATATATCTTCGGTTAGTTGGTTATTTAATTTATCTATCTTCGATTGTGATAAGGTTGATTATTTATATCTTCGAAGGTGTAGCTCAATTTATTTAAGGGTTCTTTACAATACTATACAACAATTAGAAAATAATTATATGATTAGTGCATCCACAAAATAATTACAAAAAGAGTGCAACATAATAATCACGTCAGATCATTCCTGTAGACACTCAAAATTTTTGTACAACTGTTACTAACATTGCAGGAGGACAGAATCGTCTTTCAGAGATAACCCTAGAAGACAGTTCACATCCATTCCGGATACTACCGAAAGTTCAATCTCAACCCCAGAACACACACCGGGAGTATCATTTCCAACCCCAGAACACACACCGGGAACATCATTTCCAACCTCGGAGATAACCCCAAGTTTCGTCCTTGGCGATAACCCCAAAGAATCTTGTATGCGATTCGGCGATAACCCCAAAAATGCTTGTTTCAAGTACATGCGATCAGCTTCAATCAGACCTCCTGCCGAGGCACTCATACCTCAGACCCGGAGCTAACACCGGGCAAACAGGCATCCATAAGATGACATTGTGGCATTCAACATTTGCAGTAGTCCAATCTCAGATATAGCCCTGAGCAACGTTTGCTTTCAACTCAAATCGGCGATAACCACGATGAGGAGTCATAAGTCATCTTGCTACCTCAACACCTGCGCGTAGTCTCAACGCTTCATACATACATACATACAACAATGTCCTTCAAGAACCAGGAGTTCCAATCCCGAGTGACTATTACGCGTGGCAGCACACCGGATAGAATTTGAAGCTTGAAGACCGTGGGTATGGTCCCTCTTCTGACTTACGCATAACCTCTATTCCATGTCATTGCGTAACTCTCGACACAAGCGAGTCCGAAGAAGGTCGTATATACCTCGTTCGGATGCTCAGATTGAAGTTCTGCAAGTTCGAGCAGACATTATAGTGCACGAGTGCACGTACTTCAAGACGATGGGACCCGCAGAACCCCGGCGTCAGCGTAGTGTAATCGTGGTATCAGCGTAGTACACTATGACTAGCAAATCTATAAATGTAGAGCTTGGGCTAGCCATTTTAAAAAAGAAAAGGCGAAGAAGCCCTGTCCAATTTATTTTATACACACCCTATATTGAGTGCTTGCTATTTTTAAACACATGTTAGCCCACATACAGTTATAAATTTACCGGTGGGAGCTGAGTGTTTATCTATATAGAGTCATAGAAGTCTGTATTGGAAGCCCACTGTAAGCCTTCTTACACTCTATAAAGCCTTTCTCTTCATATTTGCACACATATTCTACACATTGAGAGTCATGTTGTGTGCGTATGCCCCACTTGATGCATGTGGTTTTCATTTACATGCATATATATATACTTATATATATGTATATATTTTTATATGGACTAACATTATCGAGTTATGCCTCGATTGAGTCTAGACTTATGTCTGGAGCGTTTATTTGCTTATATATATATATATATATATATATAAAAGCATTGTCGATTTATTCGATGAGCTTTATTTTATATCTGATGCGTTTAATTGCTTTTATATATATACTTATATATATAATTGTTATCGGACATATTTGATAAGCCTGGATTTTATATCTGGTGCATTTATTACTTTTATATATATATATATATATATACATATTTACATTTTTGTCAGGCCTGGAGTTTACTTCGTGGCCTTTTACAGCTTTCTTTACATTTTGTCTTTGCTGGAGTTTACTTCGTGGCAGTTGATAGCTTTTACATCTTTATTTACATTCAAGTCCCTTTGAGTTTACTTAAATGGCGGTTGATAGAATTTACTGCTTTATTTACATTTCTAATCCCCCATGGAGTTGCTTCGTGGCGGCTGATCATGCATATATATATATTTATCGCTTTTATATATATATATATATATATATATATATATATATATATATCTGCTATCGCTTTCCATACAAACGGCGAAGATCATGTGAGCTTTAGGAATCATGTGATTCTGATTCATCTCTTGAATCTAGATTCGATTCCATAATGGACTTTTTTCAAATTGTAGCGGACTTGTACATTATTTACGATGTCTGAATTTCCTTAGATGGTCATGTCATGCCCGTAAGGAGATCGAAGATCTTTGTATATTATTTTCTCGAAGATGCCTCGCATCTCTAAAAATAAAAGCAAACAAATAGAACATTTTAATAATAAAATGGAAGTATGAAAAGGTCTCAATTCCTATTGAGCACAGGGTTTGAAAAACCTCTTTTACAAAACTTCATTGCTTTATCTTGGTTAAAACTTAATTTTTCTATAAATTCAAACCTTGTGTATACAGGTGCAAACGAGGCCTCGCACTACTTGCAAATAATTGCACATTGATCCACACACACACACACATTCATATAACAGTTTCTTTGAGAAGTGGCGGTCACCGTGGCAACACAGATGTCGGGGGGGGGGGGTGCCTAACACCTTCCCTCCGCATAATCAAGCCCCCTAACCCTAATGAATCTCGGTTTCACAGACCCGTTTAGCAGTGTCACATCATTGGGTCAATATGCAAACCTTTTCGATTACGTTGGTGCAACCAGTTAAAAACACCAACTGGCGACTCTTAAAGTCAAATCGTCGACATTACACATGTCGAACCTTTTTTACTTGTTTTTTCAAACAAATCTCAAATTAACATGAGAACACCAAAGAACAAGTAACGAAAAGGGACACTAAAAATCCCCGCGCGTCGACGGTGGGCGACTTCTGCTGAGGACTCCAGTAAGAGGGCTTAAGCCGATATTACAAGCTTTTTAAAACTATTATATGCTTATGTGTGAATGTTGCATTTACATTTATGATGAATGTGTACAAATGCATTTTACTTACTATACTGCTAAATATCTATCTGTGATATTAGTGCTTCGCACATGTCATTATTTTGCATAAACGGTGAGACATGTTGTAACACCCCAGTCCTACATCGAAAGATAGGGGAAAAATTTGTCTGCATATAAGGAAATAAGTTACTACCAATAGTACCTTCAAGTCATGACATTTTGGGAGCCTGTGGTGGGCTAAGATGACCCAAGAAGATACTATTGGGCTAGTAGTTGAAGCCTTATTTTGATGGATTTGATTCGATTCGGACTTGGGATTTGACCCGAGATTTATTCCGAATTCGGGATTTGACCCGGGTTGTTTCATATGGTATCAGAGCCGACTCTCGAAATCTCGGGTCAGGTCATCCGATCGGGTTGCCGGAGGTGGGGACACGAAGGCTGGTGGTATTATCCCACAATGGAGAGATGAAGGTCCGGAGGTGGGGACACGAAGCCAAATGATTATCCCACAATGGCTAGAGAGGCAAAGATCTTTGGTAGTGTATGTGATCGATTCTCGACGGGGGCGTCGAGAAATTTAAGTGAGGAGTTTGTAACACCCCAGGTCCCACATCGAAGATAGGGAAAAATTTGTCTGCATATAAGGAAATAAGTTACTACCAATAGTACCTTCAAGTCATGACATTTTGGGAGCCTGTGGTGGGCTAAGATGACCCAAGAAGATACTATTGGGCTAGTAGTTGAAGCCTTATTTTGATGGATTTGATTCGATTCGGACTTGGGATTTGACCCGAGATTTATTCCGGATTCGGGATTTGACCCGGGTTATTTCACACGTTGTATGTGAATGTATGTTGTGTGGTCCCTCCACCAGGAGGCTATCCTGTCGATGTTTGATTACTGGACTCGTAGGAAGACTAATTCCAACGAGGCTCAGGAAAGGCACCACCCAGATTCGCTCCAGTTGAAAGACCGGATTAACTTCCCATAAAGTAGATTGCGATGATCTTAGAACCTTCATGCCAAAAAGCCGCGAGAGTAACCTAAGATAGGTCAACCTTTGATAAACCAAACGCGGAGGAAAGTCTCTTCATGTTCTCCATTTTCAATTACTTGTAAAAGCATTTACTTGTAATTTCATTCCATGATCATTTATATGTAATGAAAAATATGAAGAATATATGTGCATACATGACATGTTATCAATTAACAACCGTTTTGCAGGACCATATTCCTAAAACGAACACCTTATGATAACATTTACATTATCCCTAAGACTAAACTACATAAGTCTTTTGTAGGGAAGCAATTGGGCATGTTACCCGCTCAAAATCCAAAAAGGCCACGAACTTCTGACCCGATCATGTTATCTTCGACCCGATCTAATCTTGTTTCACGAGAAGAATTTGATGGATTAAGTAAACAAATCATAGATTTGGCTGTTATTCTGAAAGAATTGCATCAATCTACTCAGGGTACAAATATACCTATTCATACTGAAACCTCTACACATGGAGGAGTTCAAGGTTTGGAAAAAACAATTCCAGAAACCTCAGTTGGATACGACCAACAAAGACCCTGAAAACACCCATCTCAAAGGAGATCCAAACACCGGTGATATCAGGAAGAAGGTCTTTCAAATGGAGGAAACTACCCATGTTCTCAAAGGGATTGGAACACATGGAAGTGTCTCATATACTGACCTTTGCATATTCCCTGGTGTTCATTATCCAGAGAAATTCAAAACCCCTGATTTTGAAAAATATGACGGATTAAGGGGTCCTTATACACATATGAAAGTGTTCATTGGAGAACTTGGGTCTTATGCTGAAAATGAGAAGCTCGATCGGCGGCTATTCGGAAGAGTCGATTGGAGAAGCCCATTCATGGTATACAGTTAGACAACTCCAAGATCCATGCATTTGGGAGAGCTAGTTCACGCCTTACTCACTCAATCTGATTTTCAATCTTAGATAGCTCTGGCCGTGCAGATTACCAAGGTCAAGCTTGATCTAATGAGTCTTTTAGAGAGTATGCTCAAAGGTGGAGGCGCTTTGCTGCTCAAGTTATTCCTTCCATGACGGAATCAGAAATGGTCATGACTTTCATAGATATACAGGAAGTTCCTTTCTATGAGAGAGTTTTAGCTGGTATTGGCAAACCATTCTCTAAAATGATTAAACACGGAGAGATGGCTAAAATTGGATTAAAGTATGGTAAGATTCAAGACCTAGCTGCTCTTAAAGCAGTTGCTGAGCACATCCAATTCGGATCTTATGGAAACAACCCCCGGAGGGTCCATAAAAAGAAAGAGGAGGATGTTTCCTTGATACTACAAGGACAGAAAGGCAATCAAAACATTCCTATATAGAGGAGAAACTACTCCCCTTTACAAGCACAGTCTTCAAACCCTCCATTGCCTAAAAGTGGAGAAGCAAAGCGACCCCGAACGTTCACACGCTTAGGGGACTCGCTCGAGAATATTCTTGCTCTTCTGACTAATCAGAAAAAAATCACACGTCTTCTTCCACCAGCCAACCCTAATGGGAAGGGTTTCAATTCTACTCGGAAGTGTGCTTATCATATCGGAGCACCTGGATATGATAATCAAGATTGTTGGGCCTTGAAACACAAGATCCAAGATTTGATAGATAATGGTGAGATTGTAGTCACCAAACTAGATCAACCTCATGTGCAAGACAACCCCCTTCTTCAACACAAAGAAGAAGAGGTCAACATGATCAGTTGGAGCGCTGGGCAAAGTTCCAGTTTTAATGGCGAGCCATCTCAGACCATCAAAGATGGTGTTGATAGATGGGATTATGCATAGTTGCAGTTTATTATGGAATGAAAGATGAAAGCTCTTTGCAAACAAATTGAGTAATTGGCAGAACTGGTGACCCATCAACATCAAGTCACACGCCAATTAATCAGACAGGAGCATGCCTATCTCCTTCCGTTTGTTATGAATGCTCCACCGTCACCTTCAGAAAGTGAAGCTATGGAGGATAAGGTTGCAAAGAGAGCAAATGCTAAAGCCCATTGGGATTTTGCCTATCAGAGGGAGTTCACCTATCTGGGCCAACCTATGGAGGAAATATTTCAAATGCTGATCAATGAAGGAAGAATTACATCCCTTCTACCTCAAATCAATCCCCGTGCAGGACGGTTTAACTCTGATGGAGTGTGTCAATATCATTCCTATTCTCGCGGTCACAGCACAGACGAATGTTGGGCACTCCGTCACCTCATTCAAAATCTTATTGATAGCGGTGTCCTGCGAATGGCAGATGATAACATTGTACAACTTGAAGGTGGGAGTGCATGTCCTACTAAGTGGAAGGGATCAGTAGTATTTATATCCGACGAGGATGATAAGACTGTCAAAGCATTTCCCATTCAAGCAATTCAACTCAAAAGAGCTGACAATCCTTTGAAAGTGGCCGCACCCGAGCCAATTTCTTTACTTTTCAGACCACAATATCCTGTTGTCAACTTACACAAAGTTCCATGGAATTATGGAGAAGCTGAAGGATCCACGTCTCATACTGCTGCTACAGTGTCGAAGGATAATCCACTGTATCTTCCTCAGAGGGTAATGAAGCCCGCCATTAAAGCAAAGGGGAAGATTCCCATGGAGAAAATTGAAAATTTTCTCCGCACTATGGGCCATAATGAAGCCAAGGTGGTTCTAAGATTAAGAGAAGCTCCACATCATATATCAATCCTGGACTTGGTTTTCTCTTCCGAAGATCACCGAAAGATTTTATTGAAGGTTTTGGAAGAAGCCTACTTACCGAAATCAGTGGATGTGGAAAAATTTCAACATATGGTTGATCACATTTTTAGCAACAATGTGATATCCTTCACTGATGACGATATACCTCCCGAAGGGACCGATCATTGCAAGCCACTGCACATCGCAGTGTTATCCTCCGGGTATATGTTAGCTGGAGTATTGATAGATGGAGGTTTATATCTGAATATCTGTCCTTATGCTACCTTAGTGAAGATGAATGTCAATCCCAAGCGGATCCAAAGCAGCCATACGGTGATCAAAGCTTTCAATGGATCTTGGCGAAATTCCGTCGGAAAGATTGGGCTTCCAATTGAGATTGGTCCAAATACATTCAATGTATCCTTCCACGTCCTTAAAATAGATTCAGGATACAACCTGCTATTGGGGAGACCATGGATACACATGGCTGGAGCTGTTCCCTCCACATTACATCAACAACTCAAATATATTGTCAACAACAGTCTAGTCACTGTCAATGCTGAGCTGGAGTATCCTGAATAAGGAGATCTGCCAATCATCAGTTTCAACTCTGAAGTTGAGCCGACCAGTTTTTATACCTTGGAAGTGAGTAACATTCAATATTGACCTATTGGAGCATCACTTCACATACCCAAGATTTCTGCCGAGGCTATGTCGGCCACTCAAGAAATGATGTCATTGGGTCATTAGCCTGGACAAGGGCTTGGAAAAAATTAGAAGGGTATTAAGCACCCTATTCAAGTGTCCAGTCAAACTGGGATAGCCGGACAAGGCTATTCTTCCAATTCCAGTCATAGGAATCCTCATAAACACAGGCCGGTTCCTCAAACTTCTGCCACACGACGATGTTTTCTATCTACACCTCATGAGTTGATACAGTCTCCAGTTAAGGTGCCAGCACATGTTATGACTATGCTGTTTCCCAAACCAGTACCATTCAAAGCAAAAGAGGTGCTGATTCCTGATCCCGAAGTGGAAGAAAAGGAACGGAAACGCAAACATGACATCGCTTTGATGATGTCTGGCACACGCGTCATTGTTCATGATGAACATATAAACCGATATACCCCAGACGATGATTGCCCAGATATCATGGTTATCATTCGGGAGAAGGAGGGCAATGACGACCCCTCTATCACTGCAGTCCATCAGGACTTTGCCCTTGACAATTGGAGCAACACTCCATACATTGGTCGACGAGGGTAAAACGGGCAGAAAATCCCTTTGCCCTATAAATAACTTTAATTGCTTACTTTTTTATACAGTATTAGCAGTTATTTTATCAGTACATGCTAACACTTTGTATGATTAAACAGTTTCATATATTAAGTGAAAGCATCTTTTGATTTCAGGACTCTGAATATAGATGTGCTTGTACTTGCTGATGATATGCCTTCTCTCCACAAGGGCTGTAACTTTGATGTAAAGTTGGACTCAGACTTGATGGACATCTACGAGGAAATTGAGACACCTCAGGAGATTATGGAATGGGTCGCAGATAAGCCTAAACCCAATCTTGACCAAACCACTTCTTTCAATCTTGGTACCTTAGAAAACCCTAAGCTAATCCAGATTAGTTCAGACCTCACTTCAAACCAACGGAATGACATGGTTGCACTGTTAACCCAATTCCAGGATGTGTTTTCATGGTCTCATGAAGACATGGTGGGTTTGTCCACTGACACTGTTCTTCATCGCCTTCCCATTAAAGAAGGATTCAAGCTAGTTAGGCAGAAACTCAGGCGATTGAAACCTGAGTAGAGTTTAAAAGTCAAAGAAGAAATTGTGAAACAATTTTAAGCTGGCATTATCATGGTGTCTACATATCCGGAGTGGATATCCAACATTGTTCCCGTGCCTAAACCTGGAGGAAAGGTGCGAGTTTGCGTGGATTACCGGGATTTGAACAAAGTTTGCCTTAAAGATAGCTTTCTCGTGCCCTTTATCCACATCCTCATTGACAATACTGCGCAATACGGCATGTACTCCTTTGCAGATTGCTTTGTGGGGTATCATCAGATTATGGTCGCTGAGGAAGACCGTGAGAAAATTGCTTTCATCACGCCTTGGGGAACCTTTTGCTACAGACGGTTGTCATTCGGACTCATCAATGCCAGGGCAACCTACCAGCGAGCTATGATGGCTCTTTTCTATGATTTAATGCATAAAGAGATAGAGATCTACGTGGATGATATCATTGTCAAATCTCGAAAGGAGGAAGACCACTTAGACCATCATCGAAAGCTATTCAACAAGTTGCGTAACTACAACTTGAAGTTGAATCCAGCCAAGTGCGCCTTTGGTGTCAAATCAGGCAAGTTGCTAGGTTTCCTAGTCAGCCACAAGGGGATTGAATTGGATCATACCAAAATCCAAGCCATCAAGGAAATGCCCATTCCTCAGACAGAGAAGGAAATACGGGGATTTTGAGAAGAATCAACTTCATTAGCAGGTTTATCTCTCAACTCACAGCATCCTGTGAGCCCATCTTCAAGTTGTTAAGGAAGAACTCCTCCATGAAATGGAATGATGAGTACCAGAAAGCATTTCTTGCTATTAAAGAGCAATTGGTTAATGCTCCTGTTATGGTACCTCCTAGGGATGATGTTCTTCTATTTATGTACCTGTCCGTTAATGACAATGCCATGGGCTTTACATCTTTGGGCAAAAAGATGATAGAGGCCAAGAACGAAACGCTATCTATTACCTCAAAGAAAAGATTGAAAGATCGATGAACACAAGTACACTTTGATTGAGAAGACTTGTTGTGCTTTAGCATGGGCTTCCATGAGGTTATAGCATTACCTCCATGGTCACACAACCCATCTCATATCCCGCATGGATCCTCTCAAGTATGTGTTCGATAAGCCCATCTTTGAATTGTCGATTGTCCGGATGGCGTTGATCTACAACAATTGACATCGTCTACATGGCGCAAAAAAGTCATCAAAGGTCAAGGAATTGTGTATCAATGGCAGCGCACCTCTGAGGGACTACAACCCTTAGAAACATATTTCCCCGATGAAGGGGTAATGAAAGTTTAGCAACACCATCAGTACGATGCATGCCACACATAAAAAAATGTGTTTTGATGGAGTGTGTGCGAAGGGCTCTGAGAGGCGGAGGCGGTTTAATGTCCGATGCAGGGGAGCGATATCCGTCGTAGTCAAATTGCAGTTTGTTAGCACCAACAACACAGCTGAGTATGAAGGTTGTATCATGGGGCTAAAACTTGCCCGTTCAATGGGCATCAGGCGGTTAATTATCTTTGGGGATTCCGAATTGGTGATCAAACAATCCATGGGAATCTATCAAACCAAAGAATTATATTTGTTGTCTTACCATCGGCAAGTCTTACAGATGGATTTGGAGTTCGAAGAAATCTCCTTTCTACACATTCCTCGTAATAGGAATGATTTTGCGGATGCATTAGCAACGTTGGCCTCCTTGGTTCACATACCGGACAAGGAAAACATGTCAAGCATCACATTTGCTATGCAAAAGGCCCCAATTTATGGGAACTATGTTGGAGAAGTATTGGATGAGCTACCTCCATCCACAACCCTTGGTATCGACATATCAAAAGTATCTGCGAGATGGATCTACACCACGAGGCGAAACCTAAGCCGAAGAGGCGGATCCATCGACTTCTATATAAAATTCTACGGCGGAGATGCACTCTACAAGAGATATCTGAGATTAGGTCTCCTCCTCGGATGTCCGGGCAAAGACCAAGCTCGAGGCTCATGGATGAGATCCATGGTGGAGTATGTGGCCCACACATGAAATGCGGCCCTTACTTGTCAAGAAAATTCTCGAAAGAGGACATTCTTGGCTTACACTCAAAGTCGATGGTGATGATCACGTCAAGAGGTGCTATCAATGCCAAATTCATGGGAATGCTATCCACGCCCTCCAAGGAACTCCATAATATGAGTTACGCCATGGCCCTTTTCAATGTGGGGATGGGCGTGATCAGGCCCATCGAGCCCAAAGCCAATGTGGACATCGATTCATATTCACCATGATCGATTACTTCACACGAATGGGTGATCGACCTCCTTCTCCGGGGTTACCAAAGAAGTCATCATTGCTTTCATCGAAACAATGTCTTACATTGATATGGACAACTAGAGGTCATTGTGTCAGACAATGCTAAGAACCTCAACAACAAGATGATGGAGGAGTAATGCAGTAAATTCCACATCAAACACCTTAACTCCATCATCTACCGTCTAAATATGAATGGTGTTGTTGAAGTGGCTAATAAAAATATTAAGAAGATCATGCAGAAAATGTCCACCAATCACAAAGGGTGGCCTGACCTCTTGCCTATGACTTTATTAGCCTACAGAACTTCTATGCGTACTTCCACTGGGGCAACCCCCTACTCGTTAGCCTATGGTGTGACGCCCCCAAAACAGGTATATATCACTCATCTTGAGTCGTCAAATACATGGTACATAATCCAAATACAACTTAATTATACAATTGTCATGTAAAATACGACAAAACATAATCTGAGAGTTTTAACACAAATATTGTCATCTAGACAATATCCACACTCAAATTAAAACTTATTATATTTATTGTCACACTATTTCACAGAATAGTGAGGACTACTAAAACAACCATCTGGCCAATCAATCCGCTCCCACAGACTCGTCCCATTATATTCTCATTTCACGAGAAAGCGGTGAAAAGAAAGGTGAGCTCAACTAGCCCAAGATGAAATATTATGACTAAGATAATGCGAGAATAAATTATCCTTGGCCTTCAACAATATAACAACCGATAGAATACAATAGATAACAAGTTTTAGATCAACAATCTGCGGAAATAAGCAATCCATTAGAAGAGTCAAGTAGAGCATAAAATCTACTATCTTCTATGATTTAAAAGTTTTTCATCAACTTTATCGTTGAGACTCGACTTAATAAATAAAATTGAATCATCCTCGCACCACGGCGAGGATATTCATGTAATCATCAATGGTCATTATTATCTGAATAATCCACGGTCATAATCATACCAACAACCGTCCATCAATGCACTACTGGGCCAATGAGGACTTTTACCACATCATTAGTTACATTATGATCATGATTATACTGAATAATCCCTGGTTATAATCATACCAAGTCCATCTATGCATGTAAGTCAAAGATGACTTTCATCACAATATAAGCACGGGGATGATGACAATGACATAATAATTCAATAAAACAAGTTCAAGGATAAATTTTAAAGATTTATAATCTAATTTATCCAGAAATCAATAACGTCCAAATTGTCAACATGATACTGCTTTGTAGAGTAAAATTCAAGAATGCTTAGAAGAATATTTCCATGAAAAGATCTGGGATGAAGCGCAAAAATATCCGTGATATTCTACTAATTTCATGGAGTATAGAAGCCAAAACTTTAACCAATAGTATAATAGAATATATGAAGCGCAAATGGATTTTACATGCCGTGCGATAATCCACGTCAAACAGATCATTCCCACAATTTAATAAGAAATGAATACTGAAGGGTCATTCACCATGCATGCGGTAGTCCACACGCATGAGTTATTCCAACGAATAATAAATAATGGAATAATAGAATAATTCACGGGCATGCGATAGGCCAGCACAGACGGAGTTATTCCAATGAGAATAATAAAGAATGGAATAACAGAAGAATTTCACTATGTATACGGTAGTCCGCGTATACAAGTTATTCCAATAGAATAATAAGGAATGGAATAACAATAGCTCTCTTCATGAATACGAAAGAAATAATACCACTTACCTTAGAAAAAACTCGATACTGAAATAGTGAGGTAGCAGACTTCTCTTCTTCTTTCTCTCTATAATTTCTCTCTATAATAATTGCTCTATAGCTTTTGTGAATTGGTGAGAAATGAAGGAAGAATGAGCTTCTATTTATAGGAAAATATAGTTTTGATAATTGCACGTTTTGGGGCTCGAAATATTACAGTATAATACCTTCCTCTTTTTCTTCATTTTTAATTTAGTCCTACAAGTATTATCAAACTTGCACCACCTCCCCTAATAGTAAATCATGTGAATCAATAGTAAATCATGTGACTCAATAGTTCTAAACATGTGAAAAAATTAATTATAGTATAATACCTCCATTTATACCTCCATTTTTAACTTAGTCATGCAAGTATTTTCAATAATGCACCAACTCCCCTAATAGTACAAGAATGTGAATCAATAGTACACACATGTGAACAAATAGTTATAATCATGTGAATTAATAGCAATTAATTGCTCATTTATCAAGTTAATTACCCGACTGGTCAGTATAACTTCCAGACATCAATTAATATCGAAATAAATGTCGATTTCCATTAACACTAATAATTCCAACACAATGGAACTATCAATTTCATCTTTAATCAACACGAACTTATTCATCATTAATATTATAACTCACAATATTTAATAATCGTGTCGTTCTAGGAAAGAGGGGCTTTCCGATAAGGATTTTTCCTATTAAACACGAATTAGATTATCTAACCTCTCCTTGTGAACTTCTACACATTGTCAATATTGCAAATAATAATATGAATAACTTTGTCGCCTCAATTATTGATTTAATAATATAACATATTATACACAGATGATATTGAATCAATAATATGAGAGATATGATCGACAATTCTTGTGTAGCAATAATTGAATATAAGCGAGTGACTTCTTACGTAAGCATCAATAATTAATACCGCAGTGTCTACTATGCACCCACGCCAGATTATCTTGTACTTTTACTACCGAGTAGTTCAACAGTTTTAACGGTAACACTTTCGTCGTTATTTTTATAAAATGATAATTACGTGCTTTTTCTAACTACGATAATACTTCCGTTATGGGGTCCATCAATGATTTGTCTTGCATTTAATATTCCATATTCCATGTTAACGAATATTCCCCACCAATCAATATTATATAACAACTTACTTACTGTGCAAAATTTATAAATATTACCCACAACTATAACATTATATCAAATCCACACCTTAATATTCAAAAAAATATTTCGAGAAATTTAAATCTTTATTCATAAAATTTAGGGTCTCACAATCTCCCATCTTTATGAAATTTCGCCCTCGAAATTTACGTACATACCTGGTATACCGAAAAGGTGAGGATACCTTGAATACTGCTTTGTAGAGTAAAATTCAAGAATGCTTAGAAGAATATTTCCATGAAAAGATACTGGATGAAGCGCAAATATCCAGGATATTCTACTAATTTCATGGAGTATAGAAACCAAAACTTTAACCAACTGAGTATAATAGAATATATGAAACTACAAATGGATTTTACTTGCCCACGCATAATCCACGTAGACAGATCATTCCCACAATTTAATAAGAAATGAATACGAAGGGTCATTCACCATGTATGCGGTACTTCGCATAGACAGGTTATTCCAACATAATAATAAATAATGGAATACCAGAAGAATTTCACCATGTATGCGGTACTTCGCATAGATAGGTTATTCCAACATAATAATAAAGAATGGAATAACAGAAGAATTTCACCATGTATACGGTAGTCCGCGTATACAAGTTGGAGCACTATCTTACAAGTTGGAGCACTATCTTAGAATTTCAACAGTTTTAACGGTAACACTTTCGTCGTTATTTTTATAAAATGATAATTCTGTCGTTTTCTAACTACGACAATACTTCCATTGTGGAGTCCACCAATGATTGTGCCATCGTACGAATATTCCTTGTTAAAACGAATATTCCCCGACCAATCGAATATTATATAACAACTTGCTTACTGTGCAAAATTTATAAATATTACCCACAACTATAACATTATATCAAATCCACACCTTAATATTCAAAAAAATATTTTGAGAAATTTAAATCTTTATTCATAAAATTTGGGGTCTCACATATGGGATGGAAGCAGTGCTCCCCATAGAAGTGGAAATGGAATCCCTCAGAGTATTGATGGATGCTCAGTTGGACGAAGACCAATGGATACAAGACAGGTATCACCAATTATCTCTGATAGACAAAAGGCGAACCACGACAATCTTCCATGGTCAGTTATATCAACAAAGGATCACCAAATCCTACAACAAAAAAGTCTAGCTACGGCAATTCAAACAACATGACTTGGTTTTGAAGAAGATCATTGACAACCAAGATCAATCTAAGAGAAAATTCGCTCCTAACTGGGAAGGCCCGTTTATTGTCAAGGAGGTATTGACAGGAGGTGCTCTCAGACTACAGGAAATGGATGGCGATTAATTTCCACAGCTTATCAATTCGTACACCGTGAAACGGTAATATGTCTGAAGTTACCATCAAGCAAACATCCTGGTATTGATCATCCAATCATCAGTCATTCCAATTTTTAACCCTATCTTTTTACAAACTCTTCTGCCCCTCAGGGAAACATACACTTCAAACCAGCAGCTTGGTTTCACTATACTTCAAACCAGCAGCCTGGTTTTACCTCACTTGGAACCAGCAGCCTGGTTTCACCTCATTTCAAACCTTCCATACAATTTTGGTTATCTTACGCACGGGATTAAACCTTTTATACCTGCAGTTTATCCTAAATACGGGATTAAACTTTTCTACACTTGCAGTTTGTCCTGAAAACAGGATCAAACTTTTTCCACACCTACAGTTTGTCCCTATTATGGGATCAAACTTTCTTCTCCCCGCAGCATAGCCTGCATATGGGATTCACACTTCTCTTTGGCTGCAATTCGTCCTGAGGGGCGAACTACATCGACCTGATCTCCCTGATACCCGGGAGTACGTAGGCAACCATATTCTATATGGCCCGGTGGCAATAAACAGAAAACAACAAAACATTTCTGCCCTTTTTCTACAAAAACAAAAACAACAAAAACATTTCTACACCTATCTGCCTTTCACATTCAGCGTTGAACCTCTTACACCAGGTTCGAACTATGCAGACTTGATCTCCTCTTCAATAGAGATGCGTGGGTAGCCATTTATAGTTCGGTCTAACCCCCTACCAGAACAAAATACTTGTCACACGGTACTGGGATCAACCTTCAATACACCAGATTTCATTGGCTTCAGACCAAGGGGATGGAATTACCCAACCTCTCCTCACAAATAGGAGATTCGGTGATCATCTAAGCTGCGGTTGTGCCTCAAAGAGCAATACTAATCTATAAGAGATGGAATTAACTAGGCTTCTCACAAATAGAAGTATTGGCGACCATCTGTGGTGCGGTCAATCTCAGAGAGGAAAATCCACACTCCTCTCCACATTTCCATACAGAAACCAGTCCCAAGACACCAAAGATGGTAGGGATACATACAGATCAATGATCCGTTCTGAGAGATCCTACAATGGCTCAATGTCCATATGTCAAGGATAAGTTCAGAATGCATCAAGATCACAAGGCCCTGAAGAGACAAGCAAATATCAAGCAAGTATCAAGGCATAACTAAAAGGGAAGTAAATCAAAATATATTTCTCTACCATATATACTACTGTTTGATATATACATCTGTGTTGTACATAAAAAAATAGCTAAGCTAGTCTATGCAGGAAAATACAAAGCTATCTACGGATCTGTGTGTATATGGACTATCAGATCTAACATAGCATCCCTCTCTAAAGACGGAGGTAAAGCTGTAAGCTCCTGCCCAATGGCATCTACACGAGCTAGCAGATCATAGGCTAATTGCATGGTGACATGATGCTCATCAATGTATGCACTTATATCAGCAAGGATGCTAGTCGTATGGGATCTAACTGAAGTACTGTCTGCAATGGCCACATCCTTAGCAGATAGGGCGGCATCCCTCTCCACAATCGATGCATCCCTGGCTGATCTAGCCTCATCCCTCTCTAATAGAGCGGAGTCTCTCCCATCAAGATCTGTCAACATCGCGGCCCTAGCCTGATCTCTCTCATAGGTCATCAGATGTAAGCTCTGCTCCAAATATTGTGCCGGATACTGAGTAAAAGTGGCTCTCGGGGTGGGAGAATCAATCACAAATGCTGGCAGCCCAGCAGTCAAGTCCCCATCGATGGGAATGTCAGCCTCCTCCATAGGCTCCGATGCAGTCGTTGTCTCCATCCATGCTGAATACTCTGCAGAATAACCTGGATGACTGACAGAAAAATCAGCTAGCTCTCGCTGATCCCAACAGGCATACAACATGGATCTGTCCACTGATGATAAATGGCGAGAAGCGAAACGTTGAATCATTTCCCCCTCATATAGGTGGAAATCCTGAAACTGGTCAAACTGACACATCACGGCCAGTGGGTGGTAGGTGATCATCCCTCTCAAACCTGCTAGAGGTAGATAATCCATGCCCGGAGCATGAGTAATAAAGTCATAGGGTGAGCTAAGCCACATACTGCGACAATATAGTGAATGGATCTCCAATCCACCCGGAAAAAAGTTGACCAAGATCAAACATTTGTACACTCTGCGAAATTTGAAGGAGACGACATCACTATATCATGGGTGAAACAATATACATGCCGTCTGAATGTGTCGATCTGTCCCAAGTGTGACATAAACCACACGTCTGACATGACCGAAAGTTACTATGAACACTCACCATGCGGATAAGTGCAAAGCAATATGTGGTAGAACCTCGTAGTCTCTCGCCATAATCATCGGTAGGATGGTGTGACCCTCCCGGAGAGCTCTCACTTCCATAATGACGCCGATATCCAACTCATCCATGTACCGTGGCATGTAGACGTATGATAATACACACAACAGCAGTACATCCACTCTGGCCAAACACCACTGATCCTCTGGTGTGGTGAAATCCTCAGAATGTCGTGCATAACTATCCTCAGAGCCAAATCTGTCAAACAGAAAATGTTGGGATATCACGTGGCTGGATGTAATCTCATCCTGTACCACTCTACGCCACAAGCCGGTAAGGGTCATGAACTGCCTACTCATGTCTCCGGTTAGCCATATACGCATAAAAGGTCTTGACAAAGATCGGCAACCGAGCATACTCCTCTGAGTAGTAGAGTCACCTCTCGGGTACCAAACCGAAAAACACATGTCATCCGGTACCCAAAGTGCTCTAAGATACCATCTATGAACCTGCAGGAACACTCGTGTCTTTGCAACAAATGATCTACAACACCACATGCGGTGGTGACATACTATCATACCATGGTAGCATACCGGATGCCATAAAAAATGGTGGGGTATGATCAATACGGCTTAATCGTCAAGAAGACATACTTGCAGCGGTAGTGTCATAAGACCATCCAGGTCAATCTTTGAATATCTATGGATATATATACATATGCATAACATAATAACATGCATGATATAATAGATGGCAATATGATATAGGAATGGAAAATGTACATACATTCCTAAGTATATCATCATCTAATACATCTCTCTGACTAAAATAAAATACGGAAATGGGGCGGCTACCCAACATCTCAACAGAGGCCTATCAAAAGATATAGTGAGAATGGGGCGAAAGCTACCAGTGAGCCTATGAGAGGCCTATCAAAAGAGTTAACGAGAAATATACATCAGAAGAAGTCAATGGTATCGATGTCTACATCGTCGATCCTGTCCACCTGATGTAACTCCTCCTGAGTCACTAGATTTCTATCTACAGGGATATCAGGCCTATACAAGGGAGGATCTGCACTGGAAAAACCATATGGGTCACCTGAGGGGCCAGCGCCAGAGCTGGAAGGATCAAAAGTATCTGCCTCTGAAGGATCTCTACCCAAATGCCGGATGAAGAAATGTGTCCGGTCTAACTGCCAGGTCAAGCTGTCAATCTAGGTCACATGAGTCGGGTCTCGGACACATGCTAACCAATCCGTCATCATCACGGATCCTGGAACCATATCCCCCATAAACTATGTGGCGCATGTCTGAGCTTCAATGATACGAGGGAACCACCAATACTGGAACATCTCCTGAGTGTAGGGACCCTCTGAAAATGTGAAACCGTCAACCCCCAACAATGGGATATCAATGACGGGTGACTGCAAAACAGGCCAATAACGCCTGGTAGGAGGCAAGACCGACATGCGAATCTCTCTTGTAGTGCTCCTGATAGCACGCTCTCCTAAATAGAGCTCTCATCCTCCATCTGTGAAGAGAGGAATCCTGCGGGTGGACATAACGTACTCAACTCCAGTCGGGTACCCGTCCTCGAACCCAATACTCAAATGCTCCCCAGAATAGGGAACCCATGTGATGACATCCGCTGTCAACAACTCCAAATTGTGTAAGCGTGAATGGGTGAAACCTCACCATTCTGGGGACCTCGCCAAGTATGGAATGATGCCATCTCCGTCCTTGTGGATAGGTGTCTAAACCTAGTATACTCAAAGGACGTAAATATGGAAGCCTCTTATAGGCCCAAAACTGCCAACACAAAGGCAAACATCTGCTGTCAGTCAACGCTCTTAACCTGTACATGGGAAAAGACAAGAGAAATACTCACCAGCAGAAACGGGTAGAATCCTAACCACGCCTCGGTTAAGCCTTGCGATCGCATGCGCATTCCCCTGAGGAAGTAGGCAAAGGTGTAGGAACCCCAATCATAATCTCCTATACGGTCCACGTGTCGAGTGGCGCTGATCAAAGCGAAGGACACTGTAGAAGAGTTATCTGCAATGAAGCAGCCCCTAATGATCATCATGAACAATTGCCGAAGAATGTGATCCTTAACTCTCACATCATCGGGTATAGGCTCACTCAACAGCCCGCTCATAGCATCTATGCCCAAAGGACCTATACGTACAGTCCTGCCCTTGAGCGCCTCCGTCGGAACTCCCAACAAGGATCTGACGGCAGTAGGGGTAATATCTGCTGTGCAAGGCACTAGATCCCCTCCAAACTCCATACCTGTGATAAATTGTTAATCCATCGGTGTCATCATCCTCACAGTCCAACAAATAGAGTGACTGATTCTGGTGAAACCACCACTCAGACAATGCCCTGAGGTAACACCAGGGACAATGACGGAGAAGAATGGAAAAGAACATCCCGAACCCCCAGCCATGGAAAATCTCTCTATAGTCATCATGCAGGGCCTGATACATAGAGTGGATGCTGAACCAGTTCCCTCGAGGCTGTGTAAAGCCGGGAACCTACATCAAATACAAATCAACATCAGAACCCTTTACTCCTCATCAATAGGAAACAAGGAAGATTAAGATCTAACTTCATACCTCGTTTGCATGCGGTATCTTTGAGGATCTTGACTCAAGTCACCCGGTAAGATCCAGGTTCGCCACTTGAATTCCGGTAACTCCCTACGGCGAACACGTGCAGCAGGAGCAGGAACCTCAACAAGTACATCCTCCTCCTCATCCTCGACATCCGGCACTTCAACCCGGATAGGATGAATCACCGCCTCCACCAAACGACGCGGCTGTCTAACAGAACGGGGTCGAGGTACTTCAGAAGCCTTTCTCTGTACACCAGAAGTGGTCCTGCGGGAACTACTTGGCTGATCCGGATCCATAATATCTGGACAACAAGTCTCCAAATCACCTCAGAAAGGGTGTGGTAAATTCTTACCTGGAGCTTTTCAAAATGCATTTTATGATTACATGCATGCATGCATTATTTTAACATATATTTACAGTAGAGTTAAAAATGCATGACTACCCAATGCCTACGTTTTGGAAAAATTTTTCCATAGCCCCCTTTGTAAATGGGACTATCCACATGCACATAGGCATGACTAGGTGGCCATTCAGTAGCACACCTATCCATAGTCATATACATCATACATGCATTTAATACATCACAGTAAAAAATCCAGAAGTGTGATCTAATTACCAGGGTTATTTTACTTTTCTACCTTTACTCATTTGTCCTCAAATAGGATAAGAAATGACAGTAAAAGTTACAAATTTGACTATTTCAAAAGTCAAATTTTTTCACATCATTATGTTTAGCATGGTTTAATACTAACATTTGCTATGTTGAATATTTTTTATCATATCATATCAGCATGCATATTCACTACTATGTGTCTAAATGCATTTTATGTGATAAGTCATTTTCCAACGGATAGAAACTGGAAAAGAATACATGCATATGTTACCAGGACAGTGAAAAATGCTTGTACGGTGACAGAATATGCAAAAAGTTTCTCGAACTCAACAAGACTGAAGAAGAGCTCTCAGATATCCTTCATCGCGCAGCTTGAAAATGACTTATGAAAGAAATCCATGGGCTTTGTATAGCCACGGTTGGCCATGAGTCCACTGCTGCAATTTCATGAAATAATACTATGGCACTCTTCTGTGGGTCCCACACCTCCGGATCGCTCCAGTTAGAGTTGCAAAGAAGGTCCCGTAAGCTGAAAAGGTAAAGTCAAGAATAAAAATGCTATGCTATTGAGCGAAATAGCCTGGAATCCTGGTTTTCATGAGCCAAATTATGGCTCCACATTGGTATTCGCCTGCATACAAGGTATACGATACCAGTGGCCTCAACTTTCACAAATCATGCTCGGCAATACCTCATAAAGGTCTGATGCCGTCAATGAATGTCAGGCAGCCCTAACGTATCCCTGACGGGGGTTACAACGCCGAAGTTATGAAAAAGACGTATCCCCGGCGGGGGTTACAACGCCGAAGTTACAAATTAAAGACGTATCCCCGGCGGGGGTTACAACGCAATTCAACCATTGATACGCAAATCAATGAAGGTTAAGCAACCTTGACATTACTTTAGCCAATGGCAAGTAAACCCATTGAAGCAGCTTATCTATGTCTACATATCCCCGACGAGGGTTACAATGCAATTCAACCGTGATATACGCGTCAACGAAGGTCAAGCAGCCTTGACATACATCCCGGCAAGGATTACAGCTCAATGCAACCATTGATACACACATCAATGAACGTCAAACAACCTTGACAATGCATCCAAACAGGGATCTATCTGGTGATACACACATCAGCGAAGGTCAGGCAACCCTGACAAGTTCATACTGTTGGCAATAACTCTGACAGGATGGTGGGATATGTTATACACATCCTCAAACAGAAAAAACTTTGTCCCCACGGATCTCTTATACACAAGAGGCACCTCTATGGAGAATGAAGTCTGTGTCTAGGATTCACGACTTTGGTGATAGCCCCAATGTCAACATCCTTGAAGACTTGGATCGCATGTCCAAGGCATCAGTGATTGTCATCCCAACAGGATTAACTAACAATCATGCATCATACATTTGCATCATGTTTTACCTTGTTGCATTTCAAGTGTCTAGGATTCTTTATCCTATCCATGCCTCGCGTTGCATGAATATGATAAAGAGGGGCATTTGTAGACACTCGAAATTTTCTGCACAACTGTTACTAACATTGCAGGAGGGCAGAATCGCCTTTCGGAGATAACCCTGGAAGACAATTCACATCCATTCCGGATACTACTGGAAGTTCAATCTCAACCCCGGAACACACACCGGGAGTATCATTTCCAACCCCGGAACACACACCAGGAACATCATTTCCAACCTCGGAGATAACCGTGAGTTTCGTCCTTGGCGATAACCCTAAGGAATGTTGTAGCAGTTTCGGCGATAACCCCGGAAATGCTTGTTTCAAGTACATGCGATCAGCTTCAATCAGACCTCCTACCGAGGCACTCATACCTCATACCCAGAGCTAACACCGGGCAGACAGGCATCCACAAGATGACATTGCGGCATTCTACACTTGCAGCAGTCCAATCTCAGATATAGTCCTGAGCAACGTCTGCTTTCAACTCAAATCGGCGATAACCCCGATGAGGAGTCATAAGTCATCTTGCTACCTCAACACCTGCATGTCGTCTCAACACTTTATACATACATACATACAACAATGTCCTTCAAGAACCAGGAGTTCCAATCCCGTGTGACTATTACGCGTGGCAGCACACCGGATAGAATTTGAAGCTTGAAGACCATGGGCATGGTCCCCTCTTCTTGACTTCGTACAACCTCTATTCCATGTCATTGCGTAACTCTCGACACAAGCAGTCCGAAGAAGGTCGTATATACCTCGTTTGGATGCTCGGATTGAAGTTCTACAAGTTTGAGCAGACATTATAGTGCACTTACTTCGAGAAGACGGGACCCACGGAACCCCGGGCAGCCACAGGTGCACCTGCGGCTAGCATCTCTATAAATATAGAGCTTAGGCTAGCCATTTTAAAAAAGAAAAGGCGAGGAAGCCCTGTCCAATTTATTTTATACACACCCTATATTGAGTGTTTTCTCTTTTTAAACACCTGTTAGCCCACATACAGTTATAAATTTACCTGCAGGAGCTGAGTGTTTATCCATATAGAGTCATAGAAGTCTGCATTGGCAGCCCACTGCAAGCCTTCTTACACTCTATAAAGCCTTTCTCTTCATATTTGCACACACTATTCTACACATTGAGAGTCGTATTGTGTGCAAGTATGCGAGACTTGATCCGTGGTTTTCATTTCGTCAGTATATATATATATACTTATATATATGTATATATTTTATATGGACTAACATTATCGAGTTATGCCTCGATTGAGCCTGAACTTTATATGCGGAGCGTTTATTTGCTTTCATATATATATATATATATATATATATATATATATATATATATATATAGATAAACTGCTATCGGACTTTCTATCTCGATGAGCCTGGATTTTATATCCGGTGCGTTTAATTGCTTTTATATATATACTTATATATATAATTGTTGCCGGACATATCCGATGAGCCTGGATTTTATATTCGGTACATTTACTGCTTATATATATATATATATATATGTATATGTATATATGTATATATGTATATATATATATATATATATATATACATTTCTGTCAGGCCTGGAGTTTACTTCGTGGCCTTTTACCGGTTTCTTTACATTTCTTCCTGCCTGGAGTTTACTTCATGGCAGTTGATAGCTTTTATAGCTTTATTTACATTCAAGTCCCGCCTGGAGTTTACTTCGTGGCGGTTGATAGCTTTTACTGCTTTATTTACATTTCTGATCCCCCATGGAGTTGCTTCGTGGCGGCTGATCATGCACATATATATATATATATATATATATATATATATATATATAACTCTTCCAGCTTTCCATACAAACTGCAGTATCATGTGAGCCTAGGAATCATGTGATCACAGATTCAGATTCTTCAATCTAGATTCGTTCCATGATGGACTTTTTTCAAATTGTAAAGCAACTTGTACATTATTTACAAAGTACGAAATTCCTTGGATGGTCACATGCCCATAAGGAGTTCTTAAGATCACTTTGATATTATTTTCTCGAAGATGCCTCACATCTCGAAAATAAAAGCAAACATGCCAAACATTTTAATAATAAAATGGAAATATAAACAGGTCTCAATTCCTATTGAGCATAGGTTTTGAAAAACCTCTTTTTACAAAACTTAATTGCTATATCTTGGTTAAAACTGAATTTTTCTATAAATTCAAACCTTGTGTATATAGGTGCGAATGAGGCCTCGCACTATTTTTAAATAATTGCACATTGATCCACACACATACACACACACAGACATTCATATAACAATTTCTTTGAGAAGTGGCGGTCACCGTGGCAACACGGATGTCGGGGGGAGCCTAAAACCTTCCCTCCGCATAATCAAGCCCCCAAACACTAATGAATCTTGGTTTCACAGACCCATTTAGCAGTGTCACATCACTGGGTCAATGTGCAAACCTTTTCAGTTGCGTTGGTGCAACCAGTTAAAAATACCAACTGGCGACTCTTAAAGTCAAATCGTCGACATTACACATGTCGGACCTTTTTCACTTGTTTTTTCAAATAAATCTCACATTAACATGAGAACACCAAAGAACAAGTAACGAAAAGGGACATTAAAAAATCCCGACGTCGATAATTTTGTTTCATAGAAATAAGGAAACGCTAAAATCAAAGAGAAGTTATTACCATATGCGGCAGTTACCATGTGACGCCCCCAAAACAGGTATACATCACCCATCTTGAGTCGCCAGATACATGGTACAAAATTCAAATACAACTGTCGTGTAAAATACGACAAAACATAAACTGAGAGTTTTAATAAGAATATTGTCATCTAGACAATATCCACACTCAATGGAGTCCTCATTACATTTATTGTCACACTATTTAACAGAATAGTGAGGACTACTAATACTATCATCTGGATCGTCACTCTAATCCCCGACTCATCCCAGCTATATTCTCATTTCCTGAAGAGAACAGTGAAAGAAAGGGTGAGCTCAACTAGCCCAGTAAGAAATATTATGACTAAGATAATGCAGAATAAATTATCCTTAGCCTTCAACAGTATAACAACTGATAGAATACAATAGACAACAAGATTTAGATCAACAACTGCAGCAGAATAAGCAATCCATTAGAAGAGTCAAGTAGAGCATAAAATATACTATCTTATATGATTTAAAAGTTTATCATCAATTTTATCCCTGTAATACCCATCAACAGTTCTTTATTATACCCAAGACAAATAGAACTTTCATCACCTATCTTCACTTGAACCACCGAAGATGTTAGTTAAATTCACAATTCATATTTATAATAATGTGAATCAACAGTTTCTCCTTACCACAAAGGCTTAATAGAATATTTACTCAATATCCTTACCCCCAAAGGCTAAAGATATTCAAATGTAATAACAATGATCATACCAATCAGTTGTCTACCTTTGCACTACGGGCCAAAGATATTCAACTATAAAACCAATGGTCATGATCATACCAATCAATTGTTCTGTATCGATTACACTACTACCAAAGACATTCAATCTGTTAAATAATGGTCATGATCCTCATTAATCACATCATCGAATTATCCATGCACTTACGGGCCAAGGATATTCGTTATTATCACCGATGGTCATGATCATGTCATACACCGCCCATCTTTTGCACTATGGGCCAAAGCTTTCAATCAACAGTTAAATGTCTTTGCACGTAAGCCAAAAGATATACAATTGTAAAATCAATAATCAATACCCATCTTTGCACGTAAGCCAAAGATATACAACCATAAAACCAATAATCAATAAAACCATCTATGTACGTAAGCCAAAGATGACTTTCATTACAATATAAGCATGAGGATGATGACAATGACATAATAATTCAATAAAACAAGTTCAAGGATAAATTTTAAAGATTTATAATTTAATATATCCAGAATCAATAACGTCCAAATTGTCAACATGATCTCGCTTTGTGAGTAAAATTCAAGAATAATATTCATGTACCAAAATAATTTGGACGGAAAAAGAAATATATTTTTCGGTGAATAATTACTCTCAGTGAATAGTACTTTGGGAATAGTATCCCGTGAATAGTACCCTGACACGAAAAGTGTCCCGAATACCTGAGTGAATGATACTAGAGTGAATAGTAATCGGGTGAATAGTAACCCATAAATAGTAACTTGTGAATAGTACTCCGGTACAAAAAGTACCCCGAATACCCGAGTGAATAATACTAGAGTGAATAGTAACCAGGTGAATAGTAACCCGTGAATAGTAACTCGTAAAAAAATACCAAAGAAAATGATATTCCATGACGAGTACAAAAGAAATGATATCTCGAATAAGTATAATAGAATATACTGAAATTGTAAATGAATTTTCACACTACCATGCAGTAATCCACGTGAATGGATCATTTCTGAATTTAATAAAGAATGAATACGAAGGATAATTCACCATGCATGCGGTAATCCACATAGACGAGTTATTCCAATGTAATAATAAAGAATGGAATAATGTAAGAATTCACCGAGCATGCGATGTAATCGCATGTATAGGAATAGAATAATAAATAATGGAACCCGTGTCATGCGTAATACTGCATGCAGAGGATATTCCAACGTAATAATAAAGAATGGAACTGTGTCATGCGTAATCCGCATGTATGTGAGTTATTCCAATGAATAAAAAGAATGGAATAACGTAAGAATTTCACCATGTATGCGATACTTGATGAGCGAGTTATTCCAACATAATAATAAAGAATGGAATAACAGCTCTTACGAGTATTGAAAGAAAATAATTCTCTTCATGAATACGAAAGAAATAATACCCCTTACGAGTATTGAAAGAAAATAATTCTCTTCATGAATACAAACGAAATAATACCCCTTACCTTAAAAGAAACTGGATACTGAAATAGTGAGGTAGCAGACTTCTCTTCTTCTTTCTCTCTATAATTTCTCTCTATAATAATTGCTCTATAGCTTTAGTGAATTAGTGAAAAATAATGAAGGAATGAGCTTCTATTTATAGGAAAATATAGTTTCAATAAATGCACATTTTGGGGCTCAAAATATTACAGTATAATACCTTCCTCTTTTTCTTCATTTTTAATTTAGTCCTGCAAATATTATCAAACTTGCACCACCTCCCCTAATAGTAAATCATGTGAATCAATAGTAAATCATGTGACTCAATAGTTCTAAACATGTGAAAAAATTAATTATAGTATAGTACATTCATCTATACCTCCATTTTTAACTTAGTCATGCAAGCATTATCAATCTTGCACCAACTCCCCTAATAGTAAATGAATGTGAATCAATAGTACACACATGTGAATAAATAGTTATAATAATGTGAATCAATAGCAATTAATTGCTCATTTATTCGGTTAATTACCCGATTGGTCAATATAACCTCCAAACATCAATTATTATCGAAATAAATGTCGATTTTCACTAACACTAATAATTCCAACACAATGGGACTATCAATTTCATCTTTAATCAACACGAACTTATTCATCATTAATATTATAATTCATAATATTTAACAACCAAATGTCGTTCCTGTGAAAGAGGGGCTTTCCGATAAGATTTTTCCTTATCATGCGCAATTAGGTAACCAAACCTCTCCTCGATGTAACTTCTGACATTGTCAATATTGCAAATAATAATATGAATAACTTTGTCGCCTCAATTATTGATTTAATACTATAACATATTATGCAGATGATACTGTGATAACAATTGAATCAATAATATGAGAGATATGATGCAACAATTATTGTAGCAATAATTGAGTATAACTGAGTGACTTCTCACGTAAGCATCAATAGTCAAAGATATTGTACAATACTGTGTGCTATTATGCAACCACGCGTATTACTATACTTTTATCACCGATTATTTTATGGCAACTTGCTTACTTTGAAAAATTTTCATATATCACCCTTAACTTTAACCTTTTATCAATTTAACCATTTACTAAATAGAATAATTATAAGAAAATTAGATACTTTCATTTCATAAAATTCGGGGTCTCACAATCTCCCCTTCTTATGAAATTTCACCCTCGAAATTTATGTACCTGGTAGTTCAAAGAGATGAGAATACCTTGCTTTCTTTTCGGATTATACCTTCCCGGTTATTTCCTTTCTATCACGATTTTCCTATTGCTCATCTCCTGTATTTCAGATATCATTCTAGAATACATCTTCAAAATAAAGGTTAATTGACATGTCACATATTATCTCTATATTCTGACCGACCAATTAAATAACACATAAGCTTAGGTAGGTCATACTAGCGAAGGATTAACCAATCTCTCCCTTCCTAGTTCTAGTCTCACATCTTAGCCAAGGATCATATCCCTAAGCTTTGATACCAACTGTGATGCCCCCAAAATAAGTATATATCACTCATTTTGAGTCACTAGATACATGGTACAAAATTCAAATACAACTTAATAATACAACTGTCGTGTAAAATACGAAAAAAACATAAACTGAGAGTTTTAATAAGAATATTGCCATCTAGACAATATCCACACTCAATGGAGTCCTCATTACATTTATTGTCACACTATTTAACAGAATAGTGAGCACTACTAATGCTATCATCTGGACCGTCACTCTGTTCCCCGACTTGTCCAAGCTATATTCTCATTTCCTGAAGAGAACAGTGAAAGAAAGGGTAAGCAATCAATTAAAAGAGACAAGTAGAGCATAAAATATACTATCTTCTATGATTTAAAAGTTTATCATCAATTTTATCCCTGTAATACCCATCAATAGTTCTTTATTATACTCAAGACAAATAGAACTTTCATCACCTGTCTTCACTTGAACCACCGAAGATGTTAGTTAAATTCACAATTCATATTTATAATAATGTGAATCAACAGTTTCTCCTTGCCACAAAGGCTTAATAGAACATTTACTCAATATCCTTACCCCAAAGGCTAAAGATATTCAAATGTAATAACAATGATCATACCAATCAGTTGTCTACCTTTGCACTACGGGCCAAAGATATTCAACTATAAAACCAATGGTCATGATCATACCAATCAATTGTCTGTCGATTGCACTACTACCAAAGACATTCAATCTTAAATAATGGTTATGATCCTCGCTTGATCACATCATCGAATTATCCATGCACTACGGGCCAAGGATATTCGTTATTATCACCGATGGCCATGATCATGTCATACACTTTATCCATCTTTTGCACTACGGCCAAAGCTTTTCAATCAACAGATTCGTCTTTTGCACGTAAGCCAAAGATATACAATTGTAAAATCAATAATCAACAGATCCATCTTTGCACGTAAGCGAAAGATATACAACCATAAAACCAATAATCAATATTCCATCTATGCATGCGTAAAGCGAAAGATGACTTTCATCACAATATAAGCATGAGGATGATGACAATGACATAATAATTCAATAAAACAAGTTCAAGGATAAATTTTAAAGATTTAAAATTTAATTTATCCAGGAATCAATAACGTCCAAATTGTCAACATGATACTGCTTTGTAGAGTAAAATTCAAGAATAATATTCACGTACCAAAAATAATTTGGACAGAAAAGAAATATATTTTTGGGTGAATAGTACTCTGTGAATAGTACTTTAGGAATAGTACCCCGTGAATAGTACCCCGACACGAGTGTCCCGAATACCCGAGTGAATGATACTAGAGTAAATAGTAATCGGGTGAATAGTACTCTGGCACGAAAAGTACCTCGAATACCCGAGTGAATAGTAACCAGGTGAATAGTAACTCGTAAAAAAATACCAAAGAAAATGATATTCCATGACGAGTACAAAAGAAATGATATCTCATACGAGTATAATAGAATATACGAAATTGCAAATGAATTTTCACCACATGCAGTAATCCACGTAGATGAGATCATTTCCACAATTTAATAAAGAATGAATACGAATGATCATTCACCATGCATGCGGTAATCCACATGACAAGTTATTCCAATGTAATAATAAAGAATGGAATAACGTAAGAATTCATCGCATGCGATAAACCGCACGCAGATAAAAGTTATTCCAATGTAATAATAAATAATGGAACTAGGTCATGCGTACGCACGCATTGAAAGATATTCCAACGTAATAATAAAGAATGGAACCAGATCATGCGTAATCAAGATGGATAAGATATTCCAAATGTAATAATAAAGAATGAAATAATGAAAGAATTTTATCATGATATGCGATATTGTCGCATAAACAAGTTATTCCAACATAATAATAAAGAATGGAATAACGTAAGAATTTCACCAATGACGCATTAATTTGCATGATGCGAGTTATTCCAACATAATAATAAAGAATGAAACAACATAATTAAATTTAAAGGATTATGTGGTAGACGATATGAATTGGCATGTTATATGCCACATATGTTGATATTATAAAAAGTTAATAAATAAGTTGGTGCCCGTAACATTATTGCATATGGATTGACATGTCATGTGACCGTAGCAGAAGCAATGTTTGACATTGCCAGTGTGAATGTTTTAATGTAATTATAGTGTACATGTGTGCATGCGTATACGGTTTGGAGACTTGAGTTTACACAGTCAATTGGAAATTTGCAAAAGTCTACGAGTTCACATTGCAGGGGTCCAACCGTACGTAGGTTTCTGTCTTTCATGGAAATGGAAATCGGCAGGCTTGTTTGACTAGCTAGTTAGCCTTTCCTTTTATATGTAAAAGTGTATTTCTTCTTTAGGATCACAATTAGAGTGGAAGGCAGAAAATTTATAAGAGGGACTGATATTTAAAAAATTATAAGCCGAATTTTTTTTTAATAACTAAACAGCTCACAATTAAAATTAGGATTCCAAATTTGCCTAGGCTACACTTGCAACGTCGCAGTTTTTTTTAGTGGATCACTTAAATTTGAACTAGAACAAAATTTGAGTTTAAGAGCTCAAATTTGTAGGGAAAAACAATGTTGGAGGGTTTCTTTTTCTTTTTTTTCCTTTTTTTTTTCAGATCACTTGAATTTGAACTAGAACAAAAAAATTATGAAAAGAATTTTGGGTTTTAGAAATCACACTCTCATATATATATATATATATATATATATATATATATATATATATATATATATATATATATATATATATATTTGTTATGTTTTTTTTTTACACTTTAAAATGTGGAATATACAAGGAGATTTGTGAAGTGCTAATAACACTACTCATTTTTTTCAGTCAATTTTGATTACTTGAATTTGAACTACAGTAGAATGCTTGATGAAAAGAATTTTGAGTTTTAGAACCTAATGGGGTGTTTACTAATCAGGTATGGATTTCATGGTTATGAATATCATACTCATACCTGATATGTATGGCTATGAGTCTGGTAAGAGTCATTCCTAGACATTTGTTTACTAACAATATGGAATGAAAACAAGAATAGAGTTCATTACCTTATGAGTAATTAATTTGTGATAGAGGGTATGAGTATGGGTACCCATACTTTCCAGACTCATACCTGATTAGTAGTAGTAAACACCGCATAAATGTGTACAGATTAGTATGGTTGGATTGGTCAATTTTATTAAAAGATGTTTTTTTTTTTTTGGTTTTTTGATACAATATTAAAATATGATTTTTCTTCAAACCCACCTGTGCCAGTTTTACTTTTGGCCAATGGTTTCAAACTTTCAATATTGAAAAACTCTTTTCTCCTTTTTCTTCCCAGCCACGCGACCTCTTCTTCTTCGCCATTTCCAATCGCATCTTCATCCTTCTTCTTCCCCCCTGCCCCACAAGTACAACTCAGTCTAATTTCTTTATTTCAAGAAATTTCGCTCCTAGGCTGCAGCCACCGTTCCAACTCAGTCCAACTTTCTTCTTCCTCCGCAACTGCTCTTCACTCAACCATTTCATCGAGCAGGTGGTGTGCATCTTCATCTGGAGCAGTGGAGCAACGATCTCAATCTTAGCTTGAAATTCCGGGGAGGGCGGGAGCAGTTGCTAAGGGTTGCTCTCAAGTAGCTCCGCCTTTCACAATATTCATATGGTGCTAAGCTCTTTGATTGATTGCAATGAAATTCATGGGTACTGCTGCTGCTCCATTTTTGTTCCTTTTTCTGTCACAATGTTTTCTATCATCATCATCAACAATACCAGATAGTTTGAGCATAGGCTCATCTCTGTCAGTCGAAAATCCAGCTGATAAGTTGATGTCACCAAATGGCATTTTTTCAGCTGGGTTTTTTCCGGTAGGCGAAAATGCATATACCTTTGCCATATGGTTCACCCAACAAACCTCCCCCATCACCATCAATAATAATCTCACCGCCGTTTGGATGGCCAACCGTGACCATCCAGTCAATGGGAAGCGCTCCAAGCTCTCCCTCCAGCAAAATGGCAATCTTTTTCTCACAGACGCTGGCAAATACATCATTACCATTTGGTCCTCCAACTCTGTCTCAGATTCACCGTCACACTTACGTCTCCACGACAATGGCAATCTTGTTCTGCTCACTCCGGAAGGTCTTTCTTTGTGGGAAAGCTTTGGTTTCCCCACAGACACCCTTTTGCCTCAACAGCCACTTACCAGGTACACGAAGCTCGTCTCTTCAACAAGCCCCACCAACTATTCCACTGGCTTCTACTCACTTTTCTTCGACTACGACAACATTCTCCGTCTTCTCTACGACGGTCCCGGTGTTTCAAGTACTTACTGGCCTGCTCCCTGGCTTACCATTTGGGACGCTGGAAGGTCGCCCTTCAACAACACTAGAATTGCAAGTTTTGATCATTTGGGCAATTTCAGCTCTTCCGATTTTTTTACCGCTGTATCCACTGATTACGGCGCCAAGTTGCAGAGAATATTGAAGATGGATCCCGATGGTAATCTTCGATTATACAGTCGAGCACAACCGCAGGAAGATGATTCAATTTCATGGGTTGTTACATGGCAAGCCCTCTCTCAGACCTGCCAAACTCATGGAGTTTGCGGCCTTAATAGTTTCTGTAGCTATGTTCCCGGTTTCGGACGGAATTGCTCGTGTCTTCCCGGCTACGAGATGAGAAATCAAATGGACTGGTCTGATGGTTGTCGACCAGAATTTGATTCCAATCTGTTCTGCAACAATTCTAAGCCTTCCAACCTGGTTGATTTTATGGACCTTCCTCGTGTCGATTTTTACGGGTACGATTACAAGTACTACCCTAATACAACACTTTCGGGGTGCAAAGCCTTGTGCTCTGAACTGTGTAACTGTACAGGATTCCTATACAAATTTGACATGGCTACTGGTGTTCATGGTTGTTATCCCAAGGCACAATTAAGAAATGGATACCGCTCGCCTGATTTTCCAGGAGACCTCTATGTGAAACTACCCAAATCCGTCATTTCTTCGTATAATATTAACGCCAGAGAACCCAATATGTGCGCAGGCAAACTTAGAACAAGAGAGATTGACAGAAGGTACGAAACGAGCAGAGCAAAGGGTTCTGTCATTCTCCATTTCGCAGCTGGGCTGGGAGGGGTTGAGATTATTTGTGTCTTTGTCGTGTGGTATTTTTTGAGTCGAAGAAGTGGCAGAGAGCGAGAAGATTCAGATGTGGTCGTGCAAGGCTACATCCATGCAGCCTCTGGATTCAGAAGATTTAGTTACTCGGAGTTAAAAAAGGCCACGAGGGGTTTCACGCAAGAGATTGGAAGAGGCGGTGGTGGAATCGTGTACAAGGGTTTATTGTGCGATCAAAGAGTTGCAGCAATCAAGCAACTGAATGCTGCTAGTAACCAAGGAGAAGCAGAGTTCCTAGCAGAAGTGAGCCTCATTGGAAAGCTATACCACATGAATTTGATAGAGATGTGGGGATATTGTGTGGAAAAGAAGCACAGACTGCTAGTGTACGAGTACATGGAGCATGGTTCCCTGGCAGAGAAGATATCTTCCAATGTGCTTGATTGGAAGAACAAGTTTGAAATCGTGTGGGCACGGCAAAAGGCCTAGCCTATTTGCATGAAGAATGCTTGGAATGGGTTTTACATTGCGATATCAAGCCTCAGAACATACTCTTAGACTCGAATTATAATCCAAAAGTAGCAGATTTTGGGTTGTCCAAGCTATTAGACAGAAGTCAGCTGATCAATTCAAACTTCTCAAGGATAAGAGGAACACGAGGTTACATGGCTCCAGAGTGGGTTTACAATATGCCCATCACTTCCAAAGTGGACGTTTACAGCTATGGGATTGTTGTGTTGGAGATGCTGACCGGAAAGAGCCCGGCTGAAATTTTTCAAGCAGTAGAAGGTGGAGCTGAGACACAGAAAAAGATGACTGTTACATGGGCGAGGGAGACACAAATGGGGGCCGAATTTGAAAAGGGTAAGCTGGAACTTCTTGTGAGAGTGGCTCTTCAATGTTTAGAGGAAGACAGAGATGCAAGACCCACTATGAGTCAAGTAGTTGAGATACTTGTGCGTCATGAAAACAAGTGATTGGTATCAAGCCGGGGTTATAGCTCTGTTAATTTCCGTTGTAAATTTCTACTGCGTCATTGTATGCGGATAACATATAATTTCTACTATTAGCAGTAGTACTACATCACCTTTGGGCTGAAATCTTAGTGTCGACATTGGTGCTGATCTAGTCTTGTTTCCTTGATTGGAAATTCCACTCTATGATCAGATTGATGAAGATCATGGAAACTGATCAAGTTTGGTTTTTGTGTGAACTTACTTTTAACTATTTCATTAACGAGTAACGACCCATCGATCTGTTCATACCAGTTAAGATTTTTTTGGAATGTTAAAGGACCCTCGATCAAGGTGCAATTACAAACTTGGATTGTTTCTCATTACAAAGTAATGCTTTACTTTGGTTGTTATATTAAGGAAAGGAATAACATATTTCTGAGGATAATTGTGGAGACTGGAGAGGAATAACATGTTTATTAGTAGTTGTTTTTGTTGTGTTTTTTTAATAATTAAACCATTAAAGAGAGAGACAACAGATGGAGGAGAATTGCCCGATCTGATACTATTATGATCTATTGGTATTTCTCTTTACTTTTAAGTGAGAGGTTTTAGGTTCAATTCTCGGTAATGCCCATGATATGACTTTGTTCAATTATCCCCTCACCCCCCTTTAATATAATTAATACCGTTGTATTAAAAAAACAAAAATTAGTGCATCCAACCTAATATTGGTAAATGAGTGACGTGGCCTAGCTAGACTATCTAATTACGAAGCAAGGCTTGGAATTTCCAACTTGCAACTTTATCTTTTAAATATCTACTCTAATATATTACTACTATTATATATAGAGTTAATTACATTTTAGTATCCCGTGGTTTTACTCGATTCACAGTTTTACAACTGCATTTTTACTTTTCACATTTCAGTACCCTAGCTTTTCAAAACTTTGACATTTCAGTACCCTAGCTTTTCAAAACTGTTGCAATCGAATTTTACCGTTATTCTGTTCATTAGAATTTCAGTTAAATGCTAATATGATAACTGAGAGACACAAACGTTTTGCTTATAAAGAATAAAACAGTAACAAAAATGATTATATAACTTAAAAATAAAAAATTAAAAATAGAGAAAAAAATTAAAAACTTTTACGACATCATCAGTTTTATCTCCCCTCCAGCCCCGAGTGAATGTGCAAGCCGGTCCAGCATATAAAATTGAACCAACTATAATTTAAGACGGTAATCATACTAGCTGGTATTCATATATTATTAGGAATAACAACTTTACAACCACAAATCATGGAACTCTGTTGAAGGTTTGATCCCAAGACTTGGTACATCATGTATACAAGTGTTTCAGCTGCTGTTTTTGGATATACGAACTGATGTTTGTATACTAAAACTAGAATTCCATCCCATTCCTATGTACGTCTATGAAACTAAAATACCCAAAACTGAGTAACATTCCACCATTCAGCCCGCAGCAACAAGCTGAAACAAAAACTTCTTTTTGATATAGTTAAAATTCCATCTTGCAGCTCAACTGTTGTGAACTAAGTTCCCACTGCTGTTTTAGTCGCTGCCTCCTAATGGTCAACCTGCTCTTGTTGAACTGGGCATTAGCTCATCTGGTAAACATCAGCAAAAGAAATATAAAAAGAAAAAAATTGTTTCAATTTGAGTGAACAACTAATTACAAGACACTACATCATTACAAAGAAAAGAAGTACCATCAATTCAAATATAAAAACCAAACCCAGTGACCCTGGCTCCACGCCTTGATAGAAGTCTAACTAGAAAAAAAATCTCTATTACTTTGAGAAGAGAATCATTGGTTTGACCGACAAACTACGTGGGAAAATGAAAACAGAGTAAGGGGAAAAAAACCCCATCACATGTGCACACAAACACAAAAATGCTACAAATGGAGCACCTTCTGATACAAGCAAACTCATCCTGAAAAAAAATCTACTAAATTGCCAGACATGTATTAAAAGGATGCTTTCACCTTTAATACCAGGATAGTTTACAGATTCTCACAAAGAAGTTATGTCAAAAAATGCATCTTTGGCTCTAGCAAACATTGGCTTAGTTCGTTTACAGGGCTTTTGTAGCTGATGATGCAGCGGTAGCTCCATTATGTAAATGAAGCTGCATTTGAAAAAATTAGAATCTTGTTGGTCTTATACAAGCTTATGCAGCTGAAAGAGTAGTTGTTGTTCGACTAAAATTGTGGCTGTAAAAACTTATATTTTTTACATTTTCCAAATAATTTTTCAAGTTAAAACTTTTTTTACAATAAATTAGCTTCTTAATTCATTATCATAAATTAATTAATGGTATCTATTAAAGTATGTTTAATTAATGGTATCTATTAAAGTATGTTTTATAAAGTAATAGAGATTTTATTTTTGAAATTTTATGTACGTGTATATGATGCAGAGTTATGTAGGAAATGAAATGTGGTAGGACATAGTTCCATTTTGATGGAGCAATTGATGGTGTCCAATAACCTCAATGGGCACGTGTCTGATGACCAAAGGGCGCATATGATTTTCCTGCAACAAAACTTGGTGAATCGAGTAGAAACATAATGAAGATATTGGGAGAAAAGAAAGATAAGAAATGGGAGTCAGGGTGGTACACGGTCTACCGTCCCTCTATCTCTGCACTCAGTTAGTGATGTAGGACAAGCCCGACACGAGATTTGTTTAGAACAATATAAAAGGCTTTGGAAGCCCATGAATTAGAAGTTGTATTTTAATTAGTTTCTTTAATTTGTAATTATCTTATTTAATTTGTAGTTATCTTATTAGAGTCCAATTTTGATTAGGAAAGTTGTCTAGGAGTATTATAAATAGTGATGTACTTTATTAGTTTGATACACTAAATTCAAGATTTGTGAGTATTGTTTGCGTGGAAATTATCGTTCGTCCCAAAAGCCCTATTCCCCCATCAGTTAGCTTCCTCTCTCTCACTCTTTGACACGTCACACACACTCATCACGCTATACACATAATTAATTTCGGTGAGCCAAATTTTACTATGCTTGAATGATTTGGGATCAAGCACGACGAAATTAAGAGCCATGAGTGCTCGTATGGTTTGGAATTTGGATCAAATCTTCTAGCTTATGCTTGGAGAAGTGGGAGAGATGAGGGTTTCATCAAGAAGCAGGGGTTAAAGTCCAAAGTTACTGCATTTATGCTGCGTTGAAGTAGCTTAAACGCAACATTTTTTGCATTACTTTTCCAGCAGAAATGCACACCACACGCGCGCCAGGCCCATTTACGTTTGGACTGCTGCGTTTGGGCTACCAAACACATTACCATGGTGTGTTAGCACTTTAATCGCCCCAAAAGCCCCAAAAGCCCCAAAAGCTCATAACCAAACATGCACATTGATGACTACAGAAAAACTGGTTAACTCCCTTCTATTTTAGAAAACAAATCTATTCATTTAAACCACAACTACTTTCTAACTAACTTTTGCAACAATAAGAATGTTGTCACCCTTATGTTCTTAATAGGACATGTCTATGATATGCGTGAATAATCTCTATCACTAACATACCACCATTGGAAAAAAAGAGCATTGACAGACCACCTGGACCGAGTGATTTGTCCCCACTCCCCACTACTAGTCTGAATAGCTTCCATTACTTGCTCTCTTGGAACGGCTTCTCCTCATACAGGCCTTCATAGATCTTAAAAATCTCACGTTGTACCGCCTCTGTCTAAGAATCTCTGTCCATCAATCACTATTTTCCCAATGTAAATAGCCCATCGATGAGCATTCACTATTCTAGAAGGAAAACTTGGTATTACCATCCCCTTTTGAAGCCACAGGGCCCTCGATTTTTACCTCGAAGTAATTTCACCTACCAAACTAACTAACTTCCCCTTTTTAACTCATTCCTATGACAAGAAGCCTACATCCTCTGGGGCCTGCCTCATCAAGATTCTTTATCTTATTCAAAGCACCCTTTTCTCACTTTTGCTCCCTCCACCATCATAATTAATGGAGCTTTCCAGTTTCATTAGTTACATAGCCAATTTACTCTTCACCCGACTCCTTGCCTCCTTGCTGGTCTAGTAGTCTACAACTGTCTCTCTTACCTCCCTAATGAGATACAAAGCCTTGATAGTTTCTAGGCTTCCACACTAGTTCCATCATACCTACTACCCTAAGTTCTCCTCTATTCGTTCCTGCCTTTTTTAATCAGCAATGGAGACCCAACTTGTAACTCATACTCCCTGGCCACATCCGCTGGACCCTACACCACTCACAGCTCTGCAGCAAAATTCTCCATGGCTGGTATCGACGGCACCAAACAAGCCTCCCTCAACTCCTGCATCACACACAACGCGCATATTATAGGAGCTCTCATTGATGCAAAGAAAAGATGTCTTGATCACTGATTGCTTCATGGCTCACTTTATGGCTTCCAAATTCAATAAATATCTCATCAATATTGTTCAGTTCTTCTACTCAACTTGGGCTTCTTATGGATCTTCAATGATTTCTTCAATCTGCTCAACAAACTCAAGGTCCTCTTGTTCACTGTTGGTTATCTTTGGATCTTCAATTTGTTTAAAATTCTCAACTTTCACCTTATCAATCTGATAGGGACTGGGGTTAAAGAGCAGAATAGAGTGGAAGAGATAAAACTTATATTGGCAGCAATTCATGCAAGAATCTTAAACACAATTACAACCAATAAACTTGTCCGTATGGAGAGGACAAAGCTCCTAAAGATAACAATAGCAATAATCTGATCTGCCTTTCTAAAACAAATTATATGGGTATTTATACTAAACATCCAGAGTATTCTTAGCTAACAAACTGAAATAAACTCCTAGAAAGTAGGAAATAGTTGTTGAAGTGGCTTGAGTGGAGTGGTGGAGGTCGTGGGATGCCTTTATGGCAGGACTTGAACCACTTCTTCAGGAAATTGAACTTGTAGTCCCAACAACTGGCCAAATTGGACTGGGTCAAGAAACTGATTTATACCATCATCATGTTTTCTCCACCTTTTTCGTGAATAGGTGTGTAAGGGTGGTACTGTATCACTACATCCCTCCTTGAAACTTGCCTTGTCCTCAAGGCGAAAAAAAGGAAATTGACTAGCAAGAAGGTCGTAATCCTCCCAGCTAGCTTCTTCAAGAGGACGACTTTCCCATTGAACCAACAGCACTAAAGCAAGGACACCTCCGTCTCTTACCCAACGATGAGCTAATACTTTGGCAGGAGCACTCTTTTAAAAATCCCCGCCTAGGCGCTAGGCCCCCCCTTGGCGCCCCGCCAAGGCGCTAGACCCCACTGGCGCTCCGCCTAGGCGCTAGGCCACCCCTGGCGCCTCGTCTAGGCGCTAGACCACCCCTGGCGCCTCATCTAGGCAGCAAAAAAATTCCTCCAAAAAATTAAGCGGGGCCTAGGCGGAGAGTTTTTATTTTGTTTTAATGACTACTCAAATCAGATTTTGATATATTTATTTTTCTAATGATTTACCATATTCATAATACAGGTTGTAATATATCAAATCACAACAAGAAGTGAACAATATCAAATCAAAATGGATAATTTTATTATAGTTGTAATTTTTTGAACTTGTACCAACTTCAAATTATATAAATGATGATACATTTGTAATATTTAGTTTAATTCAATATAATTCTTTAATTTATGTTTAGTTTTTTAAGTTTTAATATTGAATTAAATTCTTGAAATTTTAAATTTTATTATTTAATAGCAATCTTGTTTATGAATAAAACTAATACGTTAAAAATATGTTTGAATTTTGAACAATTGCATGTTTGTGTTTGACTTTTGACATTAGCAATATGGATATGTGTTTGAACTTTAAGCAAAGGCCTTTATTATAGATTGTTTTGCTTTATATTATTGTTTTGTTTGAATAAATATAAGATAAAATATTAAAATTGGCTTAAAATAAAAAATCTCGCCTGGAATAAATGGGTGAAGTGTTGCTGGGTCTCTCCCATAGACAATCTTGAAAGGGGTAGTTCCTGTGGAAGTATGAAATTTGAAGGAGTATTCTGCCCAAGGAAGAAACTTATGCCAAGCACGAGGCTATTCATGTGCAAAACACCGCAGATAAGCTTCCAGACATCGGTTAACCACCTCTGTTTGGCCATCAGATCGAGGGTGGTAAGAGGTGCCCATTCAAAAACTAGTGTTACTAGATTTGAAAAGTGTCTGCCAAAAAACACCAAGAAATATGACATCCCTGTCCGAAAGTATTGATCTGGGGATGCCATGGAGGCATACTATCTCTCTGCAAAAAAGGGATAAATCAACTTTTGGTAACTGTACTGGGACACGACTTACAATTTGGTACCCGAAGTGAAAAAAGTTACAAACTGGTGATTGTACTCGAAAAATATTACTCCGTTAAACATTAGGGACATGACTTACAATTTAGTATCCGAAGTGAAAAAAGTTACAAACTGGTGATTGTACTTGAAAAATGTTACACTCCGTTAAACAGTAGGGTTTCATCTTTATTCTGTTTGAAAATTAGGGTTCTCTTCTTCTGTCCTTCTCTCATTCTTCTTGTCTCGATTCTCCATTGATTACTGGTTCCCATATATTTATTAAAGGGTTTTTAGTGTTTAATTGAAAGGATGAGCTCATCTTGGAGTGGAATCGTAAATGAAATCGGGGAAGATCATTGTAGTTCATGCAATAAAAATGAATGGATTACACCAGAGTTCCCAAGTCGGTGCCACTGTGGACCAATGGTGCGAATGTGGGAGGCACGGAAAGATGGAACAAAACATCGAGGATTTTCTTCGCGTCGACTTTGCTTCTCTCTCTGTATGTTTGTCTCTCCCGTTGTGTCCCAGAGCAAATTTTTCGTTACAAACAGAGGCCCTTGGCCATTCGGTTCTGTCTTTCCGCTTTCCATAGTCGGAATTGTAAGGGTTGGGTCGTCGCTTGGGTGGCCGAAAAATTGTTGCGTGGTTTTGATCGCGAGCAGCCGATGTTGAATATGGGTTATTGCGATGTTGAGGAGCTCGTACGAATGAAGTTTGGGATAGTGTGGGTCGGCTGGATGTGGTCCAATTGGTACCTCTGGTGCTGTGATTTGGGCCTAGTTTGGTCTCAAATTCAAGAGCTACATGCATGGCTTTGTAGACTGTTCTGGGCTTATGAATCCTAACATCAGCCTTTAGCTCCTCTTTCAGTCCATTTAAAAATACACCCAATAAGCAATGGTCTGACCAATTTATGACTCGTGATGATCTCTTGGCGAATTATTGACGGTATTCCTGAACAGATCCAGTCTGTCGTATGCTGCAAAGATGTTCATCAGGATTTTGAAACTCTGTCGGGCTATAGTTTTCCTGCAACGCTTTGACAAGTTCCTCACAGTATAACAAGGTCGCTCACGGTTAATCCAAGATAATAAGTCGAGAGCATCACCTTCCAAATACATGGCAGCAATGTCGACTTTAAGTTCCTCCGGAGTCTTATAATATCGAAAATATTTTTCTGCTTATAGGATCCACCCACGAGGATCTCCACCTTCATACTTTCGAAATTCCATCTTCGTATGAGGGCGCCGTGAAGGACTCCTAAACCACCAAGGATTCTCTATGTCGTCGTCATCTCCCTCTGACCAAGTCGTCCTTCCCTGCTCACGTGGTCCCAAGGGAATTTCTTTGTGTTTTCCTTTGTTGGATCCACCAGTACTGTTTTTCATGAGTGGGACTTTGAGAGCTGCGACATTAGCTGCTAAAGAATCTAAGGTGTTCAATTTGGAAGTAATAGCTAATAATTGTTGGGTAATGGAATCAGGATTTGGGTTGTCTGGTGGAGTGGAGTTTGGGTTAGCGGGTTCAATTTGGAGGTTAGATGATCTAGTGTTAACCATGATGGATCAATGTGCTCTAATACCAAAATGATAGGGACTGGGGTTAAAGAGCAGAATAGAGTGGAAGAGATAAAACTTATATTGGCAGCAATTCATGCAAGAATCTTAAACACAATTACAATCAATAAACTTGTCCTTATGGAGGACAAAGCTCCTAAAGATAACAATATCAATAATCTGATCTGCCTTTCTAAAACAAATTATATGGGTATTTATACTAAACATCCAGAGTATTCTTGGCTAACAAACTGAAATAAACTCCTAGAAAGTAGGAAATAGTTGTTGAAGTGGCTTGAGTGGAGTGGTGGAGGTCTTGGGATGCTTTATGGCAGGACTTGAACCACTTCTTCAGGATATGAACTTGTAGCCCCAACAACTGGCCAAATTGGACTGGGTCAAGAAATTGATTTCTACCATCATCATGTTTTCTCCACCTTTTTCGTGAATAGGTGTGTAAGGGTGGTACTGTATCACAATCTCTTGAGCAACAGCCGGTACAAGTCTTTGTTCAACCAAATAGGCTCAAAGAGTTAAGTGCTTTGAATGACTCATTAGTTACATAAAAGTACCAAGTTTCATATTCACTTTTCCCATTCCAATTCCTCTTCCTCCTCCATGAGTACTGTAAAATGAATATTTTTTTCCTTTCTTGACAATTTTCTTGACGTTGATTTTTTAGCTTACTTCGACAAACGTAGGCCACAAAATTTGGTAGGCCAGAAAATTTGGTAGGACAAACTTTGATGCAGGACAAGTATGGAGAATATGTTGGAAAGGCCACGAAAGGCACAAGGCTTGAAATCAATATATCAATTAACATAATCAAATTTCCTATTTATATTGACTACCCCGTGGAAAAAGCTCTTTAATGGAACTTTAGCTTTAGCTAGTCGTGACCAAGAAACCACTGGTTTCGCTTGGTGTGCCGGGAATGCCCGACTTATCATATGGGAAATCGGCTTGTGAAACAGAGGTATCAAATCAAGTAGATGTTTAAGTAACAGCAGTTTCTACTCTGTCAAATGGGAAATGTTGTTTAACCGAAAGCAAACAGCCTGGATAACCTACCCCTCTCAAGCGAGGAATAATGGCTACATTTCCGATCCAAGCCAGACGCGCCACCCACCCACCCTTAAGCAGAAGTTCAGCCAACAGTGTCTTCCCTTAGATTTATGTAAACTTAGCTAAGTCTATTTCTCCTCTCCCTTGGTGAGGCATTCTACTTGGGGATTGAACCCAGTGGTCTTCACTTGCATAGTTTTAATAACCATAAACTTGAAAAAAAAGTAAAATCCCAATACGAAGGTAACTTTTCTTATTTTAAAAAAAACAAATCAACTATAAATAAAATTATAGAATAATCTTCCCAACATAAATACTAATTACGATGACAATCTCTAAATGATAATAAAAAATATTTAATAGATAATCCCTTAATTCCCTAAATTGCTCCTCATCACTCATGTCCAATATGAGAACTCCCCTCCAAAGGCTCCAATTTCATTAACACCACCAAATACTTATATTTTCAGGTATTATAATTTAGAATGACACCTATCACTATATTTATGTTATTACTTTGTATGACTACACCAAATTTGAGAGTAATTTCAGCATTAGATGGGCATGTGTGCATTTTATCAAAATTTTAATAGATAAAAATTCTTGATAATTTTTAATGGAAATTTTTTTAGTGATTCTAAAATTTTGTAGAAGTGATCTCAATATTATGAACTATCTATTAATATATTTGGATCAATACTAACAAAGATTTGTTCTGATAAATCATTCTGACTACCGGATGGAATTGGAGGAAAAATATACGGAGGAAAGCCAAATCAAGAAATACTCATCCTTGAGTTTTAAAATAAGGGAGAATCATAAATCCCCACCAACACACCACCGAGGAGTACAAAGTCTAAAGATTATAAAATTCCTTCCAAAAAGCTCATCTCCCTCTAGGCCGATTAAGCCCATACACAGAAGAAAACCACCAAGACCCATGCCCTGTAATCTCTAAATGAGCAACACCAACTAATGCCCAAAACAGAGTATCCCAAATGACAATAATACCTCCACATGCCCCCACAAGATAGAAGAAAGACTCGATCTTTAAATCATAAATCAGCTTCCTAGTCCTCTGTACACATCATGTTCCAATTTACAATCTTCATAAAGAATATTTTGTGAGAGCCCCTCGCTTCGAAATTTCACATAACTTTTCCCATAATTCACTGACCAATGAAGTCATTGCGACTCTTTACTCTGCTTTCTTTTCTTCTTAGTGCCACCCCCAGCTGACTTAGACTTGACTTGCACCTTGGCATCATTCATCGTTGGACAAACCAACCTAATCCCCATTCTATCCATAGTTGTCACGGCGTCGCCTAGGCGTCTTAGCGCAACAGCAAGTAGCAAGACGATGCTGGCCTTTTGGGGAGGTTGCCTTGCACTCGCCCTGGAAGCTAGACGTCCACAAGTCGTCGCCAAGGCAACGCGTGGACCAAGGACTTCACACATGACCCATGACCCATGACTTCACCTATAACCCATGGAATTCAAAGAACAAGAGAAGATAACACAAGTCTTATGCGATTTTTTCTTCTGCCAATCGCGATTAAAAAAAAGTAGAGAAGAAACCCTAACCAGCATCCACGACTTCGACTTGTAGCAGCAACATCACGTAGCAGCAGTAGCCTTGCAACAATCACGCAGCAGTAGCCATGCACACGACACACAGCAACAAAACGCTTCACAATTTCTGCAACTTTTTCTTCTGCCGATCACAATGTTTTTTTCTTAGCTTTGACTGCCTCCCCAATTTCTCTTAATGTACAATCGGACATAATACTTCTCGTCTTATCATTTAGGCAAAATTTCATTGAAGTCCCTCATAATTTGGTATTCTATTAAGTTCAACCCTTAAGTTTTGTACTTTACAAATTTCACCCTGTTTGTGTATTTGTGTTTTAGTTAGGTTCCTGTAATTATTTTTTTTAAAATAGCTGACATAATTGTGTGTTAATGGCATTCCATATTGTTAGTAACTATGTTTTGAGTTTTAATGTATATAAAATTTCATTGTTCAATGTCCTTTTAAAGAAAAATAAAAAATATATAAATTGTACACTGTAAATGACTTGTCGCCATATGGACGCCATGGTGGGCGTCTTATCGCCTAGGCATCCTGGCGGTCATCTACCACCATGCCTTGTCGAGGCGCCGTGACAACTATGATCCTATCCAATACCACCAAAGGATCTCGGCCATCATCCACGTCAAAGAGTTAATGACCAAGATTTCTCCCTTAACCCATCTTTTCCTTTGACCATTTGATATGGAAGAAACAAGCTTATAGCATATAATGGAATTGACAAAATTCCTTTCCCAAGTAGAGCCTAAAGAATCATCCACCATTACATTATTACAACCATTAGAATGAAGAGAAGGATTATAAACATGGGAAAGGAGCATAAAGGTTAAGAACATCATAAGTCATAGGACAAGGTATAGAAGAACGCACAAAAAGAGGCAAAAATAATTAAGCTAAAAGAGAAGGCGGTGTTGTCTACATCTGAGGATTTTAGGCATCGAAAATCTCCTTTTGGCAAATTTCGGGAGGAGATAAATGGTTTCTACTAGTGAGGCTAGAACGGATGTGCAGTGGCGAACCCAAAATTTTTACTAAGTGGGGTCAAAATATTGTGATGCTATAAATAATTTGGCGAGGGTTCGGGGGCAGCGCCCCCGATCCAATTTTTTTAGATAATTTTGTGTTTTTTGGCCGATTGCATATGTAAAACATGTATTTGGTTACAATATTGTTAATATAACAAGTAATATATATATACACACACCCTTTATTAACCTCTAATACGCCTTTCTAATCACAAATTTTGTTAATAAATATTTAAATTTCTTATCTTATAAAAATAATATAAATTAGATTATTACTTATTTTAAAAATATTAGAGGAAGATGCATACATAAAGGAGTAGAAGTAATATGGAATTGAAAAAGTTATAAAAAAATAAATTTGACCCCGTATATTAAAAAATTTATAAAATTTCAGTGGGGTCAATTTATTCATTACACTTAAATTTCTTCTAAATTTATCATATATTATAAAAGAATTATTTTTTTCAGTGGGGGTCAATTGACCCCACAATCTCTAATGTGGCTTCGCCACTGAGGATGTGTGTATAGAAGTATTGATGAACAAAATTCATCAGTGTTTTAGAACTGTTGTCATGAATGAAATTTTTAAAAGCGAGAATTTCATGCAAGTAATCAAGTCTATTTCGGAAGTTCTGAATAATTTGGATCCTTTCCGGGTCAAGTTGCTGATGGGCAGGTTGTGTCAAGTCATCTAGTACTATTGACGAAGGGTCAAGTAGGAATTCAGTCCAAAATCTAGTACTATTGATGACGGGGATGATATCGGTTCAAATTGCAGCTGTGGAGGAATCCCACAATATTGTTGATGATGATGCAGATTAGGATTTGGATGCAGCGTCCGATGAGCTTGAAGATTTGCTTGTTCCTAGTTTTTTACCTTTTGCATTTTTAAGCTAAAGTCAATCTCAAAACTCTTAGTCAACCCTTTCAAGCACCTTAAATCCTAGTAGTTCTCATTCCAAGGATATTCCATGCTCTCTAAATCTTGTAATGTTCTATAAAGAGACCCTGAAACCTCAATTAAATAGCCAAAACCTTGTTGAAATAGGAAACCCAAATCCTAATTGGAAAAGGATTCAAGTTGCATCAGAACACAGCCTACTAAATTTTTACCAGATCAGTTAATCGAATGCATCAGATCAGTTAATAGAAGCCCCATGGAGGAGCCCTAGCAAGTCAATGATCATCAAGTGTTAATGCATAGTAAATGTTTTTGAAACCTGTAGGTATCAATATTTAAACAACTTATAGTAAGATATTTACATGCTCAGCATTTATATTACCTTGCTCGTCATCCTCTCCACTTTGAGTTGTAAAGAACGGTGTAAGGTAGTTTCTATCCAGTGCTGTAAATGATGCGGTGCTGTAATGAAATTTTTTAAAAGATTATACACTACTAAACCAAATACGTGATGGTTCTAGCTAAGGTCGAATTGGTACCTTTTATGAAATTCTTTTAGTTTCATCGTGAGCCTGTTACCTGATGATGATTCCCCATCATAAGAAGGAGCTACGTAGCCATTGTGTTCTTCGAAGCTCTGAAACCAAATGAAATTAAAGTATTAAGCTTTCTCTTCTTTCATAAATACTACTTCTTCTATCCAAAGAAGATGACAAGTTAAACCAATAAACCCTTGCAATCCTAGCTTTAACATCAGCAAGGCTTTATAAACCTTAAAATTGAAAAAGGGTGCATTTTGAGATTGCATAATCAAGGAAATAACGAATTAGGCTACTATGTTATGAAGAGCTTGCTACCGGAATAAAGTACCGTTGACTGAACAAAATTAGGAGAAAGGTGTTTGTATAGATGCGGTACAATACATATTTTAAACAACATCGTCAGTCACCTTTAAGTAATAAAAGTTAAACTTAATACAGTGTTTTTTAGTGTACAATGCATATTCAGGATCAGTGAACGAATTCCTTATAAAAAACTTAATAAGTGAATCATATTAGTTTCGTGCTATTGTTAGTCCGTACTAATTTTATCCAACACCATGATGAAAAGAATGTCAACCTTAAGAATCCTAGACTCGAAACAATTGAAAAAGTAAATTTAAGAATTTCCATTTGCGAAATCTAGAGCATCGTGTTCTAGTTATCAGTGAAAGATTCAATTGAATAATAAAGAAGAGGAAACAGAAGGTGAAATATAAATATAGTAGATTCGTTTCCCAGGGATATCTTACAAGGTTAAGGAGTTAAAGTGACTTTGCATAGTCTCACGAGATAAAAAGACACTTTGCACCGTCCTAGTTTGAACAGAAAAACACTTTATACACCGTAATTAAAATTTTGACATTTCGCACTCAACATTTTATTTTGTTCCACAGTGGTGTTAGACATGTCTGATCCACATGATGTTTTCTACGAGGCAAAATGCTCCAAACACACGAGGATAAGGAGTGAAATTCTAATGCTTTCGATGCTCAAGCTGATACTAGTTAAGCAGTCCTTTAGCGATTGAAAGATGATTCACAAGTATATCGGGCTAACTTATTCCAAACAAGAGTAAATTGTGTAGGATAAGTGTGTTATCTCATGATTGATACTGGAAGGTGTATTTATCCTATTTTATAGGCATTGTAAAAAAACTAAGATTAAAAGTTGAGCTGCACCTGCAGCCATATGATGTAGCATGAATTACTAACACAAAGTTGCTTGTTACCAAGAGGAATTTAGTGACTTTTTTTGTTGGCACGTTTATAGAGACTCAGAGACTACAATGTCCTATGTTTACCACTTGAACCCAGCAAAATCCTCCCAGGGAGCAGACCATGGTTCAAAGTCCGGTAGCGACCTATTTTTCGGAAGGCCTTTTTTACTCGGTTTCGGTTTTGAGCGATACGCACTGTTAGCTATTTACTAGCTTCAAATTTTTTTTACATAGTTATAAGAAAATTTTAATAATAAGAACAACAAAATGAATCAATTAATCTCACAAAAGACACTATCTAGTGCAAGCATTGTCCAAATGATAAAACAGACATCTCATAAAGTTTAATCAATTTTAAGTGTTATAGCTCAAATGGTTGAGTACAAGTGTTTTACAGAATTAAAGTTAATTTAACTTCATATTTTAAGTGTAATTTTTTTTCAAGTTGTTCTTGACTAGGTACTATATAGGTATAATTTAATTGTAATTTAAGTACAATTTAACTTTTAACTAATTATATATTAAGTACATTTTTTTTAATATACTTAACTAGGTGTCATATAGGTACAATTTAACTTAACTAAGTATATTTTAAGTAGAATATTTTTTCATTTTTGTAAGGTATAATTGATTAGGTATTATATAGGTACAAAGTATAATTTATAGAGAAAGATTTGTTTTTTTTATCATCTCCCTGTATAGCTTTCAGCGTGTTTTATTTATTTATTTATTTATTTTCTTGTAGCGTTTCTCCCCTTTACGCAATGATTTCTCGTGTATTTGGTCCAAAACTATTATGTTACACCGAATTGCCAAAATTTCACCGAAAATTACCCTTTACATGAACAATTCCTAATTCTACGACTCGTGTCAAGATTGTGGTTCGGCATTGACTAATACCTATTCGATACGCCAATATTTCAGTGTAAAGGCCGATACTTTGAACCATGGAGCAAAAGGTTTCAAGAACAGGATGCAGAACATGGCGTGCCAACATGTAATGTGTTTTATCAAGGACAATACTAACTAAACTCTTACTGACATGCCAACTTTGAAGCTCAAAAAGAATTCCTTGTTTGTTCAATTTATCTTTTCTTTCAATTGAATTTTGGCTATTCTTCAAATCAAAATATCAAGTTCTTTTGGGATAGAGAGAACCAATGCATGAAGAGCCTCCAAGACATGGTTGGACCAATAGAAAATACTTTGGAAACCCATGCCGAAGAGTCCAACAAATAGAATATTCTAAAATATTAACTTTAATTTATTTTGATTTGTAATTTTAGTAGTTATCATATTAGATATAGTTGTTAACATATTAGAGTTTTAGTTGGTTGGGAAACTTATTAGGTTAGTATACATGATTGTAATGGGATCATGAGAAGACATAACTAACAGACAGATCATTTGAGTGTATTCATTTCCCTCGTCATCCTTAATTCTTCCCCCATCTAGTTATAATCCCTAATCCAATCCCCATGCATTATAATCCCTAATCCCCAGCAAGCATGATGAACTCCATTATATAAATGATAGACGATACCAAATAAGATGGAAATAACCAAAAAAAGAAAGAATATGGAAGTTAAAATGAACAAATACAATTAAAAATTATACTTTTTCACATTTTCAATACACTTAAAAATGTTCTACATACACACACACATGTATCCATACTATAATTATATAAACAATTTGATTCATCCTCCTTTTTTGCGTCTTTTTTTGGTACGACCTTGTTGAGAAATCAGGCTTACACAAATACACTAAGATAAATACAAACACACTACTGTATGAGATATAAAATAATAACACCAGAAATTTACGTGAAAACCCAACTGGGAAAAATAACACCAGAAATTCACTATGAAAATAATATGGAGATTACAAACTCTCAACTAAGAAATAAACTAACTGTTTATTTCTCTCTACACTCTCACTCTCAGAATGCTCTAACTGAGCTTCTTACTCTTTAACCCTCTTTGCTTCTCTAGGCTTCTTGTTGTTGTGGTGTGTTGAAATGAGGAGCACAAGCTTCCTTTTATAGGAGAAATCTAGAGAGGAGAACAAGAAATGGGGAAGGCTAATTTCCAAAGTCTGAGGGGAAGAGAATTTGAGGAAGGCTAAATTCCAAGGTTTAAGGGGAAGAGAATTTGGGGAAGGCTAATGCAAGACAACTTTCAATAATCTCTACCTTGGCTACCATTTTTCAAATATTGTGAACTTCTTCGTGTCTGTGAATGTATCACTCTCCCTGGATACTCCACGAATTCAACATTCGACGAAATGAATTAAGTCCAAGCAGTGCTTGAACTTTTCTGCTGTAACCGACTTTGTGAGCATATCTGCGGCATTCTCCTTTGTGTGAACTTTGCGAACTGCAATGTCACCATTGTTCAGCCACTCACGAATCTTGTGATACCGAACATCTATATGTTTGGTCCTGGCATGGAACACCTGGTTCTTTGCTAAATGAATTGCATTTTGACTATCACACTGAATCTGGATGATGCCCTGCTTGAAACCTAGTTCTTGAACTAGTCCCTTAAGCCACAAAGCCTCTTTGCTTGCCTCTGTCAATGCCATATACTCAGCCTCTGTTGTTGATAATGCTACCGTAGACTGCAACTCTGACCTCTAACATATACATCCTCCACAAAAAGTGTATACAAACCCTGTCGTAGATCTCCTTGCATCTAGGTCTCCAACATAATCTTAATCAACAAACCCTGTACCTCACCTCTTGCGGTATCACGGTCAAACATAAGACCGTAATTGGTTGTACCAGCTAGATAACGAAAAATACATTTTACAGCATTCCAATGTTCGGAGTATGTAACCACACTGACTGCATGTGAGATGTCTGGCCTTGTACATACCATGGCGTACATGAGACAACTTGCCGCATTTAAATACGGTACTTTGGACATAAACTCCACCTCATCCTCTGTCTGTGGGCTCAACTGTGAAGACAACCTGAAATGTGTTGCCAACGGAGTGCTAACTGGTTTAACATTGTTCATGTTAAACCTCTCCAAGACCTTCAGCACATATCCTTTCTGAGTTAGCCACAACTTTCTTGCTTGACGATCCCTGTGAATTTCCATACCTAGGATCTTCTTGGCCGACCCAAGATCCTTCATGTCACATTCACTGCTCAACAAATTCTTCAGCTGAAGAATATCTGACTTCCTCTTTCCTGCTATCAACATGTCATCAACATATAACGTCAACAATACTAGAGAACCATCATCAAGGGATCTAAAATACACATGATCATACTCCGAACGAGAGTAACCATGAGCCACCATGAAGTTGTCAAACTTCATGTACCACTGTCTTGGGGACTGCTTCCCCTCTTCCCCTGATTCAATAAACCCCTCAGTCTACTTCATGTAGATCTTTTCTTCTAAATCACCATGGAGAAAAGTTGTTTTCACATCAAGTTGCTCTAACTCCATATCCTGTGATGTTACAATAGATAAGATCAACCGAATCGATATGTGTTTCACAACTGATGAGAAGATCTCATTGTAGTCGATTCCCTCTCTCTGAGAGAATCCCTTTGCCACTAACCCCTGACCTTGAATCTTTCACCTTTATCAGACTGAGCTTCCTTTTTCTTAAACATCCACTTGCATTCAATAGCCTTCGATCCTTTTGGAAGTTGAACTAACTCCCAAGTCTGGTTCTTTTGTAAAGACTCCATCTCTTCTACCATCGCTATCGCCCATTTATCATTATCCTCGAACTGAATAGCATCCTGATAGTTAGTTGAATCTCCACTACCAGCAATTAAGGCAAAGGCAACCATGTCTTCAAACCCATATCTCTGCACTGGTTTGTTGACTCGCCTTTCCCGATCTCTAACAAGATTATAAGACCTCTTGGGGATCTGAAGGATGATCATCTTCAATCTCTTCAGGAAGCTCCACCTCAACTGGGTGTTTCTGCAACTCATCTGCTGCAAAATTTTAATTCTCGGACTTGTTCAGCATGTGTTTCTCATCGAACACCACATCTCTGCTGACAACCTTCTTCTTGGATACTGAATCCCATAACCTGTATCCCTTGACTCTATCTTCATATCCAAGGAAAATACACTCTTTTGACCATAGATCAAGTTTGGACTGTCGCTCTTCGACTGGCAAATGAACATAAGTTGAACAACCAAAGATTTTCATCACAAAAAAATCTACAGGTTTCCCACTCCATACCTCTTCGGGAATTTTGTAATCAATTTCAGCTGAAGGAGATCGATTTATCAGATAACACGCTGTGTTGATTGCCTCAGCCCAGAAACTCTTGGGCAATCCTACATTCAACCTCGTACATTTGGCATGTTCCAATAGAGTTCTGTTCATCCTCTCGGCAACCCCATTTTGCTCTAGAGTTCTTTTGATTGAGAAGTGCCTGGTGATACCTTCATCCTAACAGAACTGTAGGAATGACCTGTCCTTGTATTCTGTGCCATTATCTAATCTGAAATACTTCAACTTCTTTTCGGTCTGGTTTTCTACTTTAACTTTTCACTGCTTAAAGATTTTGAAAACCTCAGATTTTTGCTTCATAAAATACACTCACCTTTCTGGAGTAGTCATCTATAAAACTAACAAAATAATGGGCTCCACCCATTGACGCAAGACCCCATACATCCGAATGTACATAATCAAGTACATTCTTACTGGTATGTGCTCTTGCCTTGAAGCTGACCCTCCGTTCCGTTGTTTGCCGTACACGCAAAATTTGCAAAATTCCAAACTGCACGTTTTGACACTTTTCAACAACTACCTTTTGTGAAGTTCTTTCAATCCACCTTCACTCAAATGACCAAGTCACATGTGCCATAATTCTGTGTTATCACTGTTGGAATTATCCTGTACAGAAATTGCTGCTCCACCAGCAACTGTGTCCCCAATCAGCTTGTAGAGGGTTCCCTTCTTCTGACCTTTCTCATGGCAATGTTAACACTCAACCTTTGATTTATTCTTCTTGTCTGGTCTCGCCTAAGACCTTTCTCATTCCTTACCGAAATACTTCTTTGGATTAGGACCCCTGCCACGCCCATGTTAAAATGCAAGAAGACTGTCTCCTTGATCTCTAGAAGTAGTGCCCCTGAACTTATCCTGGTCCAGGACTGCTGACATCACATCGTCAACTGCAAATCTGAGGTTATGATTTTTATAATTATCCTTATACTTATTAACAAAATAAGTATGTATAAGAATAATTACTGATTATCGTCTTATGATTTTTAATTATAAATAGGAAATAGTGATTAAGTTTATATATTTGAGTAGGAATATAATATAAATTCAATCACTATTTCCTATTTATAATTAAAATTATAAGAGGATAATTATTAATTATCCTTATACATACTTATTTTATTAATAAGTATAAGGCTAATTACTAATTATACTTATAATTTTTGTTATTTTATTTTACCGATTAATAAGTAGTATGTATTTAAGATAATCGAATAATAATCGATAATTAAGCGAAAAAAATTTGTTGTCATTATTCCCTCTCAAATGACGGTTAAAACACTGATCGTTTTTTGATTTCGCTAGAGGAGAGTAGCGACCAACAAAAAAATTTTGTCAGGCCATTAGAGGAGTAGATTGGGCCCTCATCTCACCCATTCAATCTAATTTTGGACTATTGGATGAGCGTTAGTTAAAATAAATCCCTCCGGCTAACGTATTCTATGGATCATTTCCCATTCAATAATATGTATATAAAAATGCAATAAAAATTTAACAATACAATAATTTTTTTACAACGATCATCTACTCAACTCCAATTTGCTTATACAATAATGCAAGTTTTAAGTAAAATTATATTACTACTTAGATTATAATAATTGAGAAGGAAACAAAATTATCACAAATATCATCTACCTAACTTAAATTTGTTACTAATATTTTATTATTATTTAAATAATATAACTTTAGAAGAAAACTATTTTCTTATGAAAAATCACCTTACAAATTATTATAAAAATACATATAGGCATAAATATAAATCACCTTACAATTAGATTATTATTAAAATACATATAGGTAAAGATATAATACACTAAACCAATAATATGATTCAATTATTAAATTAAAATTAAACATAATTAATCTACTCTAATATATTTGTAAAAAGATAATAAAAACTTAACAATAACATAACTTTCTCACAAAGATCTACCTAACTTAAATTTGTGAAAATAATTAAAATATAAGTACAATTATAGTTCCTAGTATAGATAAGATTTTATTATTATTTAGATGATATCATTTTAGAAGGAAAATATATAAAATAAACTATACTATTATTCAAATATATATAAGTATAAATATAATACATTGACTAATAATATGATTCAATTATTTAACTAAAATTTGTAATCAAAATTAATTACTCCATACAATATTAGATTATAATAAAAATTTAACAATATAATAATTGTACAATAAGACTATCATTAACAAAGATGAGTAATACAATTTTACCATAAAACAGTTATAACATCATCTTACCTAATACTAATTTGGTATTATTATTAAATGCAAGTATAATTATATTTCAAATATAAGTAAGACTTTCTTATTATTTTTTATAAAATATAATATTAGAAGAAAATTATAATTAAAAGCACAATTTAATTCATTTGGATTAACGAGTCAAACAAGGATTAATACAAAAAAAAGTTTAACGATACCATAACTCTAAAGTAAGACCTCGTGGTTTGCACAGGTGTACATGCTACTAGTATTTATAGGGGGAAATGATGCATAGCATCCATAGGCAAAGTAGGTTATGGATATTTATCCCGCCTATCCATCTTTGCACAGTTAAAAGGTGGATGGTTGGCTCAAACTATGCCAATCACATCTTTTGTCAAATAGTTTGTAGGACGGGTACAATTTGTTTGACGGACTAGAGTCAGTGTTCTAAAAATCCCCGCCTAGGTCCGCCTAGGCCCCGCCTAAGCGCTAGACCCTCCATTGGCGCCTCGCCTAGCTACTAGGCCCCCTTGGCGTCTCGCCATGGCACTAAGCCCCCCTGACGCCTCACCTGGGCCCAAGGCGACAAAAAAATTCTTTCAGGAAATTAGGCGGGGCCTAGGTAGGGTCTAGGCGAAGAGGTTTTTTTTATTTTAATAACTAACTAAACCAGATTTAAATATATTTATTTTTCTAATGATTTACCATATTCATAATACATGTTGTAGCATATCAAATCACAACAAAAAGTGAACAATATCAAGTCAAAATGGATACTTTTATTATAATTGTAATTTTTTAAACTTGTACCAACTTCAAATTATATAAATGATGATACATTTGTAATATTTAGTTTAATTCAATATAATTCTTAAATTTATGTTTAGTTTCTTAAGTTTTAATATTGAATTAAATTCTTGAAATTTTAAATTTTATTATTTAATAGCAATCTTGTTTATAAATAAAACTAATACGTTAAAAATATGTTTGAACTTTGAACAATTGCATGTTTGTGTTTGAACTTTGACATTAGCAATATGGATGTGTTTGAACTTTAAGCAAAGGCCTTCATTATCTTTGTTATAGATTGTTTTGCTTTATATTATTGTTTTGTTTGGATAAATGTAAGATAAAATATTAAAATTGGCTTACAATAAAAAATCCCGCCTAGGCCCTGCCCAGGCCCCCCTCGGCCACCCGCCCGCCTAGCGCCTTATAGAACATTGACTGGAGTAATTACTTTAGTGCCTTTTTGTTTAAAAAAAAATCAATCCACCAAATAGTTTGATGGAATGATAAAAAACTTTTGCACAATTTAGAAAGCAAACTGCAACAGAATCTTTAATGTTCATAAGGATTTTGAAAGCAAATGAAAGGGGAAGCAAACCTGGTTCAGATGGACGATGATAGATTGCGGTTTAAAGTACTGTAAAAAGAATTTACCCGTCCATCAAACACTTTGATAGATGGGTGTGTTGATTTTTTTGAGAAAAAGGACACTAGTAATTACTTCAATCCGTCAAACAGATACCCGTCCCACAGACTGTTTGACGGACGGATTAGCTAGTCATGAGGCCAATTTACCTTTTAACGGTGTAAGATGACTTGGCGGGATAAATGTCCATAGCCCAACTTTGGCAATGGATAATTTCCCATATATATTAAATAATATATTTTAAAAATATAAATAAAATGTGCATTAACGGAATGTCTTAAGATCCACACAATACTGAAAAGAAGGGGACAACCAATTTGATACGAAAAAGAGTAGAAGATTTTAAGCTACTAATGAGCTCAATAAACACAAGAAAAGACTTGTAACCCCAACTTTAGGTATACTAAAAAATTTGTAAACAATGTATAAAGGAACTCTAGAACCAATTGTTTTCCCTTGTTAATGTGAAAAGAAACAACTTTATAACACTAGTATTTTTAAGAAAAAAGCTAGCTTATTAAAGCATTTGATAAAGGCTAACCAATAATAAAGTACATGAAAACCACATCTACAAAGAGATCAAAAACACCCTAAAGCGCAAAATTGGTACTGTAGCATAATACTACTGAATAAAGTTAAAGTGATATATATAGAAATGGTATCGATCAATGGCTAATTTTGGGCACTCAATAAACGAAACTAGCAGCAATATAATCTTAAAAATTCACTTCGCCTAAGTTCCCATCATGCCCATCCTACAGACTGCTTTGCTCCAATCTGTCAAACAGTTACCCGTCCTACAGACTGTTTGACAGACGGTTTAGCGAGTCACGTAATCAATCTACATTTAAACGGTGTAAGATGACTTGGCGGCATAAATATCCATAGCCTAAATTTGGCAATGGATAATTTCCCATATATATGTAATAATATATTTTTAAAATATAAATAAAATGTGTTATCGGAATGTCTTGAAATCCACACAATACTGAAAAGAAGGGGACAACCAATTTGACACGAAAAAACAGTAGAAGATTTTAAGCTACTAATAAGCTCAATAAACACAAGAAAAGACTCGTAACCCCAACTTTAAGTAGACTAAAAAATTTGTAAACAATGTATAAAGGAGCTCTACAACCAAGTGTTTTCCCTTGTTTTTCCCTTGTTATGGGGAAAAGAAACAACTTTATAACAGTAAATTTTGTAAGGAAAAAAAACTAGCTTATTAAAGCATTTGATCAAGACTAACCTATAATAAAGTACATGAAAACCACATCTACATAAAGATCAAAAAGACCCTTGTTGGGACATGATTTCGTGGGCCCAGTTAAGTTCTGTGGGATCTATCCTGCGTGGTGGAATCTTCCCACGTGATGGTATATTCTAGTTAGGAGACTTGACTTTTAAGAAATCTATAGTTCTGATTCTATATGACTTCCTGCTTTTATGGGAACAATCCGGATTGACTTTGACTTCCCCTTTTTAAGGAGATTGATTTCTATCGAAGTATGGTAACTGACTTGATTAGAAGTCCCATTCTAAATAAGAAAGTTATATTCTAACTCGGGGACAAGGCGTTAAGGAGGTGTAATCAGCTATAGATGCACGATTATACCCTAATTCACAGGTAATGACACTTTGTCCAACATAAGCACCAAAGATACATTGTGCCTCCATTGTTAACTTTTTCTCCAGTCTGTACTTATTCTCACACCGGAGTTATTCCCCTCTTCGGTGGCCCAGACCATCATCCTCCTCGGTGTTATTTTCTGTTTGTACAGGATTTGACGCGCCATTTGGTGATTGGACGCATGGACAGATCTTGGCGTTAAAGCGCTAGGAGGCTGATTTAGTGCTACTTTACAATCACCCATTGGCTTTGAGTTGATCGGATGGCAAGTCAGGAAAAGGCAGTTTCTAAGCAGGAGAGATCCTCGATCAATCCATTGATACAACCGAGGGGGGCAGTTAAGGATAAGCTCGATCCCAATAACGTCCTCGTAGGCTAGGCCCAGGCTTAGTCGGCTCCGACCCGGCGACGATTATTTTCCACCAGTCAAAGGACAAGCACGAGCTAATTCGGATGCGAAAAGTCCAACAGACTCGAGATGCTATGGAGGCTCTGCGCCTTCAACAAAAGGAGTTAGATGCACAATTGGCTGATTTGGAAGGGGAAGAAAAGGCCTCCTCGAGTCGGCACCACCATCTGGAGACCACTTCGCTGAGCCGATTCAAGACATACTGTTTGGAAGGATCTTGAAAAGAAAGAAGCAGGCGTATGTCACCGGTCTCGTTTCACAGATAGTGAAGAGTGATGGACGAGGTCTGAGAGATGGCAACGGATGGCCTCTCCAGAGTACGTGAGGGATCGGCCTAGGTCATACCCCTAAAGGAGAAACCCGACCCCCTTGCACAGAGTTAGAGCAAGAGTTGGCAGCAGTGACTCGAAGTTGCCCAACGTCACCCTTCAGCCCTTATGATACGCATGTGTATGTGTATGACCGTCTCATGTGCTATTATGACCATCCAGATGCTGTCAAGTGTCAGATGTTCGTCACGACTTTAAAAAAGGGTGCCCGGCTGTGGATGACTTCATTACCACCTAACTCCATTAAGTCGTGGAAAGAGTTGTGCGACAAATTCCATGATCGGTTCAGGAGTAACAAGTGGAGGGGAAAAGTGATGGCTTCCTTTATGCAAATTAAACAACAGTCGAACGAGAGCTTGAGCCAGTATGTGAAGAGGTTCAAGGAGGCGATTGGCACTGTGACCGATCACAATGCCCCGCAGGCCCTCATATTTTTCACTACGGGGTTAGATGTGGTAAAATTGAAGCAGCTGATGAAGGACATAATGTTCAATCCTCCGAAGGATTTGTCGGACGCATATGACTGGGCAGAAAACTTTATTGCCATTGATGAGGTCATGGGGAGCTTGAAGCCACATGCACGCACACCGGATAAACCCAAGGATCAGGATATGAGTTATAATCTCAGGTCCGAAGCGCAACCATGGAAGGAGTTCAATAATGGGAATTCGGGAGGCGGCTGATCACCTTCCCAAATCGCAACGTTAATAAGATCTACACCCAAATACTGATTGGGCCACAATATTAGACGAGATTAAAGACAAGCCATATTTCGAACCTTGCCCAGCTAACAACCATCCGAAGAGGGGAGATCGAAGTCGGTTTTGCAACTGCCATCAAAACGCAGGACACTCTACCGAAGATTGTCGACAACTGAAGAATTTGATTGAGACGAATGTCCAGAACAGAGTTGATCCAATATGTTACTAGCCGAGAAGGTTCGGGAAGGAAAAAGGTCACAAATCAGGAACGTAAGGATCCACAACCCGATCAGAATCAGCCCACTCGTTAGGTAGTGGACGTCATGACAAGAGGCTCAGTTGGACGCGTGACAAGGAAGAAGCGTAGAGGTTTATTGTACTCAATACTGACAGTGTCCAAACAGCCTGCCAAGAGGGATCGGGCTTATCCCGACACAGTTATCTCTTTTACCGATGAAGATTATCCATCGGAGTCTGTGGAGCCACATGAGGGTGCGCTGGTGATTACCGCCCAAGTCGGTACGGTAGACATGCGAAAGATGATGTTTGACAATGATTCCTCAGTGGACATCCTTTATAGTCATGCATACCAAAGAATGGATTTGGAAGGTCGGAAGATGGAGGTGGGCCAAGAGGCCCCTCTATAAGGGTTCAACAACAATCCAGTACACGTGGCAAGGACCATTGAGCTGCCTGTTACATTCGGCATGGCTCCTCAGTAGGTTCAAGTGAATGTCATATTTTTTTGTGGTGCAAGTCGATTCAGCATATAATGTTATCTTAGGCCGGTCAACGTTGGCGGCTTTACAGACGATGACTTTCATAACCCACTTCAAACTCAAATTTTCTTCACTGAATGGGGTCAGCGAGGTTAAAGGGGACTTAAACATCGCCCGAAGATGTTATCGCAATACCTTGATCTCATCGGGAGTCGGGGTCAGCAAACAAAGACTGGCGATGGCAATCGAGGTGGAACCATTCATCAAAGGTAGTATCGAACCCCTCGCTTCGCCAGCTGAAGAAACGGAGAATATAGAGTTGATCCCGGGGAACAAAGAGAAGACGGTTAAGATTAGATCAGGATTGGAGGAACCCTTCTTCTTGACGGGGGTTGATAGAACTTCTACAGAAGCGTTCTAAAAATCCCGCCTAGGTCCGCTTAGCGCTAAGTCACTCGGCGCCCGCTTAGTGCGCCAGCCCCCAGCGCCTCACCTAGGCCCAAGGACAAAAAAAAAATTCTTGAGGGCATAAAGTGAGAGTTTTATTTATTTTAATAACTACCCAAATCGGATCTTGATATATTTATTTTTCTAATGATTTACCATATTCATAATCTGAGGTTGTAATATATCAAATCACAACAAAAAGTGAACAATATCAAGTCAAAATGGATAATTTTATTATAGTTGTAATTTTTTTGAACTTGTACTCAACTTCAAATTATATAAATTATGATACATTTGTAATATTTAGTTTAATTCAATATAATTCTTCAATTTATGTTTAGTTTCTTAAGTTTTAATATTGAATTAAATTCTTGAAATTTTAAATTTTATTATTTAATAGCAATCTTATTTATGAATAAAACTAATACGTTAAAAATATGTTTGAACTTTGAACAATTGCATGTTTGTGTTTGACCTTTGCCATTAGCAATATGGATATGTGTTTGAACTTTAAGCAAATGTCTTTATTATAGATTGTTTTGCTTTATATTATTATTTTGTTTGGATAAATGTAAGATAAAATATTAAAATTGGCTTAAAATAAAAATCCCGCTAGGCCCCCCTAGCGCTAGTTTCTCTCTGGCGCCTCGCCTTCCGCCTAAATAACTTTTAGAACATTGTCTACAGGTGTATGCAGACATCTTTGCTTGGGTATCTAGTGACATGCCTGGTATCGATAAGTCGGTGGTTGTGCACAAGCTTTGTGTGGATCCTGCCCAGAAACAGATTCGATATAAGAGAAAGATCTTCTCCCCGGAGCGGCAGAAGATCATCAATGATGAGGTGGCCAAGTTGTTAGCGGCCGACTTCATTTTTAAAATTGACTTTTCGGAATGGTTGGCTAATGTGGTGTTGGTCAGGAAGCATAACGGAAAATAGAGGATATGTATTGATTATACAGACTTGAACAAGGTTTTTCCGAAGGATTTCTACCCCCTGCCACATCGATCAGCTGATCGATGCCATTTCCGGGTTCACTCTGCTGAGTTTCTTTGGATGCCTTTTCGGGATATAACCGAATTTTGATGTGTAAGGAAGATATCCCGAAAATGGCCTTTATAACCCATCGGGCTATTTACGCCTACAAGAAAATGACATTCGGGTTGCTTAATGCGGGGGCCACGAACGCATGATGAACTACGTGTTCAGAAAGCAGCTTGGTCGCAACATGGAGGATTTGGATGAATGCTTCCAGGCCATAAAGATTACAATATACACCTATATCCGACCAAGTGCACCTTTGATCTCGGCTCAGGTAAATTCCTCGGTTATCTTATCAACAAGAGAGGGATCGAGGCCAACCTGGAGAAAATTAAGGCTATATTAAACATGAAGTCTCCACAAACTTTTAAAGATGTTCAACGGTTGACCGGTCAGATTGCAGTGCTCGGGAGGCTCATGTCCAAGTCGAAGAAACGGTGCCTACCATTTTTGACACATTTAAGGGACCAAAGTAAGAAAAGACTTTCCAATGGACCTTGAAATGTGAAGATGCTCTCCAAGGGATAAAATGATACATGTCATCGGCGTCGTTGTTGATGAATTCAGTTCCTAAAGAGCCTTTATATCTTTATTTGGAAGCAAGCTCATTAGCAGTTGGGGCAGTTTTGGTCAAGGAAAATCAGGCAAAAAACAGTTCCATGTGTATTACATCAGTCATGCTCTTCGGGATGCAGAGACTCAGTATTCAAACTTAGAGAAGTTCGCCTATGCCTTAATTATAGTCAGTCGGAAGCTTCGGCATTACTTCCAAAGGTCGAATGATAGAGGTGTATACGGATCAGCCCCTTAAGAAGGTGTTACATAAGCCGCAGGTTTCAGGCTCGCTGCGTAGTCCATGAACTCATGGAGTTGGGACAGTATGTTCTAGAATATCATCCACGGACAGCTATAAGAGGTCAGGCATTGGCCGACTTCGTGGTGTAATGTTCGTTTTATGAACCGGACTCTTCGGATCAACCAGTCAGGTGCAGTTGTGAGCTCGATCACGGATGCTCAACCAGTACAGTCCTCATGGACTCTTTATGTGGACGGGTTTTCAACTTCGGATGTTAGCGAGGCTGGTGGGCATAGTTGTCATGGCGTCATCCTAGACGACAAGGCGTCCTGACGTTGGAGAAGGGTAAGGCTACGCCTTGAACGCCGAGCCGTCAAGGCTCACGCATTGGTAGCGGGCCCAAGTTAAGTGATTAAGTAATTTTTTACCATGACTCATCATAACCCATGTACTTTTCCAATTACCCAAGTGACTCAACCCATGACCTTAACCTAACACATGACCCTACTCCTTTGAATGAGAGGACTGCTCGTGTGGGAGACGGAAATGATTTCATAGTTGATGACTTTGTTTGAGCTATGACTAAAAACAAAGTAGAGATTGTGTTAGTTATTATGTTTTGGGTATTAGAGTATATAAAATTTTATTGTATAATAGACTTTTGAAATAAAACAAATAATGTATAAATTGCACATTGTTAACGAATTGTCGTCGCCAAACAGACGCCATGGCAGGAGCCTTATCGCCTGGGCGTCCTGGTGGTCAACTACCGCCTCGTCCCGCCTTAGTGCCGTGACACTAGGTATTGATAAGTCCCGAAAGGCTTAAGGTTCAATAAGTCATCCAGTTTCGATTCAAAGCTACAAATAACAAAGCAGCGTATTATGAAGCAATATTGGCCTGATTGCGGTTGGCCAGAAGTTTAGAGGTTCGACACTTAGTTATCTTCAGCGATTCTCAGCTAGTGGTCAAGCAGATTGCAGGAGAGTATGAGGCTCGGGTGGTAAGGATGACTAAGTATCTAGCTGAGGTTAAGGAGCGGCTGATGGGGGGGTATTGCCTTCGGACCAGTTGTTAGCAAAGAGGATAAAGCACCAAAGTTCGTATTTTTGTTTGATTGACGACGATCTCTACTGACGGGCTTTTTCTTCGCTGTTACTTAAGTGTTAGGTGCCATCCGAAGCGGCTTATGTCCTTCGAGAGGTTCATTAGGGCATTTGTGGAGACCACATGGGGGCCAAAGCGTTGGCGTACAAGGTGGTAAGGCAGGGATATTACTGGTCAACCATGTTCCAAGAAGCTAAGGAGCACGTCAAGAAGTGTGCAAAATGTGTTGAACAACCCTATCCCTCATCAACCTCCGAAAGAGTTGTCTTCAGTTTTGTCCCTGATCCCATTTGCAGTTTGGGGAATCGATATTTTGGGTACATTGTTGAGGGGCTAAGGGTCAAATGAGTTTTGTAGTGGTTGCTATAGACCACATGATCAAGTAGGTGAAGGCTAATCCTCTTCGGTCAATCATTGAATCTGAGTGTTTAAAGTTTTTAAAGAGTCGGCGGTGTTTTGGTTTGGTATCCCCAAGGTTTTAGTATCGGACAATGGGCGTCAATTCGTGGGATCCAAGTTCGAGCAATTTCTGACAAATTTGAATATCCAGCACCGAAAAACGTCTGTTGCACATCCCCAATCTAATGATCAGGTGGAGGTTACGAATCGAACACTTCTTAATACTTCTTAATGGTATCAAAACGAGGCTGGACGAAACTAAAGGTCGTTGGCCAGAAGAGATGTCTAGTGTTCTGTGGGGATATCGAACTACTCCTCGGACGACAACAGGAGATTCGCCGACCAGGTTGGCTTATGGGACTGATGTCCTCATTCCAGTACAGATCGGGTCTTCCTCTCTTCGGGCTAGTCAGTATAAGGAGTTGTACAACAACGAGGGCCTTCGGCTTAATCTGGATCTGTTGGAGGAGGTTTGACGATCAAGATTAGTACTAAGAGCAATCTATCGTCATGAAGATCGCTTCGACACTACAATCGTAGTGTTAAACTAAGGAGGTTTGAGGTCGGTGATCCAATGTTACAGGAGGCTGAAGCTTCTATCCTCAGAATACAGGAAAACTTATGCCTAACTAGGAGGGTCTTTATGAAGTTATTGGTGTCCCCAAGCCTGGTACTTATCGGCTTCAGGGTATGGATGGTTCAGAGATAAAAAATACTTGACATGTCGAAAGACTTCAGAAGTATTATCAGTAATTTATGTTGTTTTATTTTTTGCAGCCATGTAAACTTATCAATTCATCAATAAAGTTAGTTTGTCATTTACATCCTATATTCAAAAAGGTATATTTTCATTCATTGAATGCGCATTTACAAGTCCAATAAAATAGAAACAGTATGAAGTACATGTAATGGTTAACCGTAGTTAAGAATGTTGTGGTCGAGCCCAACTGCTAATAATTTGGCCTTATCCTTCACCCCTGCGCTTTGGAAACCGTCATGGCCCCTGGTCACGATGACCTCAAACAAATGTCGGAGGACCTTTTATATTAATCGATGACTTCTTGTCAGGCAGCTTCAGTCATAGGAGGGCCTTGGCTTTTAAGTTCGGCATATTCCTTCTTTAATGCGTCGTCGGCCATGATAAGTTCATCATCTTTTTGTTCATCATCTTTTTGTGCATATCCTTGACCCGATTCTGGAGGGTAGTCACAGCCTTCTTCAATCTTTCGTTCTTTTCCTTCACGTCGGCTTGATCTACCAAGAGTTGTTTCTTTTGTTTGGCCAGTTGGGAGAACTTCCATTTTACTTCCTTCAGCTCGCATGTCCGCTCCTGGCAGTAGAAAGTGGTGTTCGCGTAAAGACTTCGTTCCCTTTTCAAGGTCGAACATCGCGACTTGAACTCTGAGCTGAAGGCGGGCGATTTCGGCCTCTAGTTCTTCTTCTTTGGCAGTTACTTTGGATAGTCGACGCAGGGTTCGGACAAGAGTGGCATTGGCCTGGAATAAAAAGTATCTTAGAATATAATAAAAAGTTATTCGGGAAGAGTATGATGAATGGTTGTATTTACCCGACCTTAATGCATGGCGTTGGCACAAATTAATTGTTGGGGGGTGAGCTCGTCGAATCTATCATCGTCGTGAGGAAGAGCGAAGTTTTCATAAAGGTTGAAGGGGAAGCTTGTTGGGTCCCTCGGCCATATAGTCATCGAGGCGAAAGCCTCTCGTGCTTGGGCGGAGGTAGGAGCTCCAGTTGGTTAGTGAGTTGTTTGTTGTGCTTGAGGTTCGAAGGTCAATTCAATATAGGGTTTTTTAGTGGGCAGTTTAGAAGACGGCCCTTCATGTTCTTTTCATTTTTCTTGGATCTGTATGGGTTCGGTGATTAGGGGGTAGGTTCGGGTTCAGCAAGTTGAGTAGTTTTGGGTTCAGGGATTTGAGCGGGTTCTGGAGAAATAGTTTGAGACGGTTCGGCAGGAGGTTTTTTGGTGGATGTCTTTACTAACCTTTGTTTCTTTTTAAGTATGGTGTTTCTTTCTTCAATTGTCATTTCAAAGGGGCTTTTTTCAGTGAAGGGGTCGGGATGATGGTGGTTGGTTTTGTTTTGATGGGAGGAAGTTTCGGCATCGGGAAGATTGGTTTTAAGAGTGGGGGTTTGGTTAGCTGGTTCGATTGGGGAGTTGTCTTTTTGGACGAGTCTGTTGTTTCGGGACATGTTGAGCAACAGATGATTGGTCAACCTCGGTGGTTGTTGTCGGTTTGAGAAGGCACACTGTAAATGGATGAAAGTTAGAAAATAATAAATGTGTTTTATAGGAAGGTAGTGGGTTCGGAACTTATGTTTATGGTTGTGTAGCCAGGCCTCGTCGGCTAATAGGCTCATGCTCCATTCTTCTGTAGGCATTTGGCAAAGGACCTGAATTCTTTGACACGATCCTTGGGGAACTTGTCGAATACAAAGTTGACCCTTGAGCATTCGACCCAACTCGGGAGAAGGTGGGTGTCTGGGCCTTTGATGTAGATCCAGTGTGAATGTCACCCCTTGTTGCTGAAGGGGTTTTTTATCCAGATTCGTTTGTTCGGTTGTTTGTTTAGCTGGCGGAATCCTGGTCCTTTGGATCAACCCAGGGTGAATAGAGCAAAAAATAAATCAACAGAGGGTTGGATACCGCATTCGTGACAGAAAGCAATGAAGCAGATGAGGTGGATGTGGGAGTTCGGCACTAGTTGTGCGAAACCAATTTCAACGGAACCAAGGAAGGTGGAGACCAACTCACGAAGGGGGAATCGAACCCCATATTTTAGTATGTAAAGAGGGACGACGGGTCCAACCATCTGGGCAACGATACATCTTCTCGTGAAGTTTTGGTACGCGAAGTTCGTATTGTTTAGGGATGAGGTATTGTTAGCGTTTTTCTTGAAGGGCTTGTTTACTGATGGAGGATCGAGTATTATTGTGAGAATAGGCTTTCTCTAATGAGTACTCCTGCATCTTCATTTCGGCGATTTAGCCATCAATTCGAGCAGGTGATGGAGTGGTTAAGGATGTAGGGGTGGGAGCGATGGTGGCGGTGTTTTGGGATTGTTGAGATTCTGTGTTTTGGGTAATAGTAGCGACAGTGGGGACAAATTCAGTTGTGGGTTAAGTAGAAGATAAGATGGGTTCAACAGTGGGTTGAGTGGTGTTGTCTTGCATTTGATCGGAATTTGTTAAGGTTTGATAGTGTTTAATCGGAGAAAGTTGTTGCAGTGGCGAGAGAAAACAAATCGGTGCCTTTTGGATGATTTTGGATCTGAAATGAGAATGGCGGTTTTTTTAGGAGGAATGGGTTTTTGATGTGACCTTTCGTGTTCGCACGTTTCCCAAACTATGGCTGGTATTGATGATAGTGGGGTCTAGTTTGACAAGTTGTATGGAAGGGGTTGTTTAGCTTCAGCAATAGAGGCTCGTTGTTTATTTGTGTACTCTTATTATAAGTCTATTATAACTAGAGAGTTGGAGGCAATGTTGGGACATGATTTCGTGACCCAGTTAAATTCAATGGATCTATCCTACGTGGTGGAATTTTCCCACGTGGCGGTATACTCTAGTTAGGAGACTTAACTTTTAAGAAATCTTGATTCTGTATGACTTCCTGCTTTTATGGGAACAATCCGGATTGACTTCGACTTCTCGACTTCTATCCAAGTATGGTAACTGACTTGATATGAAGTCCTTAGGGGACATGACGTTAAAGAGGTGTGATCAACTATAAATGCACAGCTATACCCTAATTCACAGATAATGACACTTTGTCTAACATAGGTACTAAAGCTACATTGTGCCTCCATTGTTAACCTTTTCTCCGGCCTGCACTTATTCTCACACTGGAGTTATCCCCCGACGGCCCAAGCTGTCAGCCTCCTCAGTGTGATTTTATGTTTTCATACAGGATTTGACACGTCATTTGGCGGTGATTGAGCGCGTGGACGGATCTTAGCGTTAACAACACACAAAAATTGGTATTGTAGAATAATACAACTAAATAAAGCTAAAGTGATATATACAGAAATGGTGTCGATTAATGGCTAATTTTGGGAACTCAATAAACAAAACTAGCAGCAATATCATCTTAAAAACTCACTTCTCCTAAGTGCCCATCATGCCCATCACCTACAACTTGTAAGGCTCCCAGCATGGTACCCGTTGAACCTCCAATCAGTAAAACCTGAAACATAATCATGAGGTTAGAGGCAAAATATAGGAAGAAGCATATCCAAAAATAACCATAATTTAAGAGGAAAGTACTCAACAAAGGACATTGTCATTACTAATAGACCACCAACACCAAGTAGATCAAGCCAAATGACCTGAAAATGTACACTGGATTGCAAGCTTTCATGAAGATCTTGTTTTTCCTTTTAATTTTTTCCCTGTGTCCTTAATTTGAAATATAACGTGTAAAGCTCGGGTGTTTATATAAAATTTGCCCTAAAATATATCAAGTCAAGTGGTGTGGACAGAGAAAAATTCAGGAAAGCTCTTTGTTTCTTCCTCGTCCTATTCTTCTTCTTTGAATATTCAATCTAAACATAAATTCAAGTCAGTAACAGACGGAGATCTGTCTAGAAAACTATCAAAAAGTCCACCACACACATATTTCGGTGTTAGGATTTAGGACTGATGTTCTAAAGCGTTTTGAGGACACGAATTCATACTGGCTAGGCTACTACTAGACATATTTTTTGTTGGATAATGAAAAAGATATTATGAGAAAAGAGATCCAATAACTACAAGAAACCCCTAAAACCCAAAAGCCAAAGCCCATAATGAAGCTAGAAAATTAATCTTGTCCCAAAAAGTGAAATTGTAAAAGAATAATCCCAAAAGTTAGCTCAAATATCTACAAAATGGTTATAAAATCCAAGTTTATGAAGATCAAAGAATTAACGAATAAAAATGGCCCAGTGGCACATATTAGCTCAACTAACAAACTTTACCATTGTTCCCTACATTTGAATCTTTGATTCTTTTAGCACGTATCCTCAATCTTTTTTAGAAATTCAACATTATAGAAATTATTTTCCGAAAACATCACAGAAGTAACAGCCAGGAAGTACATATTCCAGCTGGAAAAGTAAAACACTCAACAACACATTACAAGCCACAAGTTTGGTCATTTAAAGTTGTGTATTATATAGTTCTCCACTAGAAAACTTATGAAAAAAAATATATGATCTGTATACACTCCAAACTATGGGTATCATCAAGCAAAGTCTAATGGGTCCTGTTACGTTACAAAAAATCTAAGCTACTTGAGAAAACTAACACATAGAAAAAAAACTTTCGGCAACCTAACAGATGAGGGTTTTAAACAAACTCAAAAAGTACATAAATGATCATCAAAAAACGCAAGGTCACGAAGGTAACCTTAAGAAATTACTAAACAGAATCATCCATCAACAGATAAAGTGCATAAACTGATAAACCAAGTGTTAAAGTATAATAAACGCAAATGCTTTGCAACTTCTGCATAAACCAAATCAGACTGCTTACTGTCAGAACAACTATTGCAGTAGTTGCGGAGAATATCGTCTGACCATGCCCTTCTGGAAGATCATGAACTGATTGCAGAGCCAGGGCAAAAGCCATAGCCCCTCGAAGTCCTAATGATACACATTAATATATTATTCATGAATCCCATCAACACTGAAAAAGTAAATGCTCAAACAACCACTAGGTTTTCAACTTACCGCTGTACCACAGTGCTTTCTGATGCTTTGAAGGTATTTTTCGATGCGCAGGCCGAACTAAATTCACCAAATATGCACAAGAAAATACATTTGCCGCTCTGCACAACAACAAAAATATTTATTTTATTAATATACAACGCCAAAAGAGAGCATTATCCCATTACACGGGTACTAAACAATAAGCAGGTGGATTTAAAAATTAAAACAAAAAAAATTAAGTGTAGGTGTAAAGTCCTATAAACCTTGACCCCCCTCATGAACAAATTCGCTGTACCAAATGATCTTCTTATTTCTTACGCATAAAAAACACTTATTCACAATGGATCTTGCCCTTTTCCAAACATTACCATGAGCCCCAGGAAGGTGGGGTGGGGTAAGAGTTTTTTTATGTGCAATTTAACCTTAAAAGTATTGTGCCAACATGCATTTATATATACAATATATATGTATATATAAATATTAAAAAAAAAGTAGGAAGCACAAGGCAGCTAAAAGAGACCCTAATAATCAAGAACTCGATTTTGTAATTAGGGTTCAACTAATGGATAAGAGCTTAAGCATACCTGGCAACTCCAATGAATAACTAAGACAATCATGGAGCAAGTTAAGGAAAAACAACAATTGTCTTCAGTAAACCCGGAAAAAGAACAAAAGTCAGTGGTTATGGTTATCACTACTGGCTGAAGGATACAATTGAGAAAAAGATGAAGCCGATGTGGGACCAGCTATGTTGTTCCATGGCAATATCAAAACCCATGTATATAAATCTGTAGGACAGCCGAACAAATGAAAATAGGAAGTTAAAGTTATGAAAGCAATAAAGATACTGAACAAAGAATATAGCAAAAAGAAAAAGTTTCCCTACACAAATGTTTCAGCCAATGATGATATCAGGTGGAAAAATGCAGATACAAATCTCTGAGAATTGTCGGACAAGTTTGAGAAAGTATAATGCTTCATAACCTAAAACAAAACATCACTTATGTTTCCATCACAACACTCGAACATATAAAAGGTAACTTCGTGCAGCAAAACAATCTGTGCTCACTTACAATTCCAGTAAACAATATTGATACAATACCAGACAGGCCAAGTCCTTCTGCTAGCATGTACCTTAAATGAAGAATGCACAACATAAAACATACACCGAGTGTCAAGAGACGCTTTAAATTTCACAAAATTAAATAGCATTGACAAGGAGAAGCTTTTAGAAATAAGGAAAAGAACAAAGAGACAGCACTCCAAGTTCTGAAGACTGAGCAAGATTAACAGAAAGATTATCATTATCAAATCCAAAAATAAATGCAAATTAAAATACGAACAGATAATAAAAATACTCACTTGTCAATGTCCAAACCTGCATACTTAAAAAGGTTCTGGGGGTCAAGGATTCACAGAACTTTCTAAAAACTACATATTAAAAGTTTCATGTAAAGTTAATGTTCAAATATAATAATCCATTCAAAAGGATATCAAAGCAGACGTAAATCCTACTCCAACACCTATCAAGAAAGATGTAACGCAATGTTAGTGAGCAGAACAATGAACTAAAAAACACATATAATTGGAAAGAAAAAAACAGCTGCAACCAGACAGAAGAATAGCAACAGAGAGAAATCAATAGCAATAAATATCAGCCAACATGTACAACTTTAACTTATATGAAGGGTACCTTCGTACACAAATCAGGATTGAACTTTTTAGTGAATCAGCTCATATAACTATATGCCAGTTTGATGTACTTCGTTTTTATTATATTTTTTTGATAAAAGAAAAGGAGAGATAAAAAATTATGAAGTATGAGCAGGATAAAAAGTCCTCCCAAAAAAAAACAAAAGAAAGCAAAGAAAATGAGCGAAATAACATCCAGCCATTGGTGAAGGTCCCTATGAATCTCTGACAAAGAAAATCCTCAAAAAGCTCCCAATGCATGAGTCCAATGAAAGGGAACAAAAATGAAAAAACAGACACTAACCTAAAGTAAATTGAGATTCATTTTCTGACCACAAAATATCCTAGCATGCCAATTCCTCACAAAATGGCACAAAAAACACATCTCAAAAGAATCCTCCTATCCTTCCCAAACCCAAAACCCCTGAATCAGTATATTACAAGATCTTCCACTTAAGAGGAACAAATCAAACATTCACCCACCACACCAAACAAAAATCACCACAGACGTCCCCATACTTAATGACAAAAAATTACTTTTAACGGGGGAAAAACATCAAAAATGTTAAGCCATTGCCATTAGACAGCGAATAAACATATGAGAATGTATCAGGATCAACCCTAGATCCTAACTCGGTTTCAATCCAGATGTAGTAATAATCTCAACTAGTGATCAAAGTTAGCATATGAATATGGAGCTAACACAGAACTAGAGAGAGTTTAGGAAGAAATTTAATAAGAAAATAATACTCCCTCCATCCCAGCGTCCCAGGATAAAAGTCATGTTGGACTTTTCACGCATATTAAGAAGATGAATGAAATAACAAAATTGCCCATAATAATGTCATTAAATATGAAGAGAGAATTAGAATAAGAAAAGTATGATATATTTAATGCTACGGGTATAATAGGAAAATATGTGTAAAAGTTTGGTTATTAAAGGTAAGTAGACATTTAACATGGGACTACCCAAAATAGTAATAAGGACTTTTATCATGGGATGGAGGGAGTATAATGCACTAGACTAACATACTCCTAAAATAACCAACTCCTGCACATGACACCTACTAAGGGGTTGTTTGATAAAACTGAAAGGCAGTAAGTAGTTGGACTCCCCTTTACTATTGAGAGGGGATAGGCTGCAAAACGAATAGGAACAATAACCAATACTAATTCTTCCTCCCCCTCCCAAATTTCTGTCCAAATCTGCAAATCAATACCTTCTCCCTCCTCTCCCTACTCAACCTCCACAAGTCATTGTCTTAAGTAAAAGGGGAAGGAATTAATATACATGTTTCATTCTCTAATCATCATGCTTTTGGATGATTGATCTGTTGTTTTCCATTTAGATTTTGAAATACAAATAAAGGTAGCCGATAAGAAAAGGAGAAGAAGAAAAACGAGCATGTTCAACGCGGTTGAACAATGTTAAATTGTAAAGGATATGGGGTAGGAAGAAGTGAAGTCTGATTTGGGAAAATAGGATACATAGGGTAATATTTTGATTTGTGTAAAAGATAATTAAGTAAAAATTCATTCAGAGGTTAGCCTTACCAATTCAGCCATAGAAATTTAGCTTTTTCGCACAGTTAAGACCCATTAAGATCATTTTTATTCAAAACAAACAAGCTGAATGGCTTAGCGATTCAGACTTTCGATCATTCAGATACATTAAGTGGGGCAAAACTAAGGATTTAGCCACTATAGTTGGCATCAACTGAACTTTTAATTTTTTAAATTACCTCATTAAATTAAATAAAATTTTACAATTAGATCAGTCTGTTAACTGAAACTCAATTCTGTTAAATTGAACGTGAGATTTTTCCTACGTGGCTTTTTAACACAAAAGAAAAAATGACTCGGCTTTTGAACACAGCTCAGCTGACCAACTGTTCTCTGAATCAAACAAGTTGTGGGCATTCGCTACCTTATTAGAGATTTTGCCAGAGAGGACAAACTCATTCAAACCCTTAACTGAGAGACCATTAGCAGAAATAAAAGATTTTGGTTTTTCTTCCTCTCGGTTACAACATCAATGTCTTACTGAGTTAGGTGCTGAGCAGCACGAAAGATATCATAGACTTGATGACTAGCCAGAGGACCCAAAGTGGGCAAAGTGGGGAGACCATCATTATCAGAAACCGAGTCCTCTGAACCAACTGGGATGGGAAAATTAACCAAGAGCTTTTGAATCTGCCATATCTTCCAACGGAATAGTAATCAAAGGGGAAGGAGCAGAAACCCCAAAATCAGAAAACCCATCACGGGGTTGGCTACTGACAGAGTTATCGTCCGAAAGGTGAGAGTAATGTACCATGGGAAGGGACAGGCTGAAGAAGAGAAGAGAATAACTAGAGGAAGAAAGAGGAAGGAAAGATGGAGGCAAGACAGCAGATTAAGGAGAGAAAACTAGACAAACGGAAAACCTAGAGAGGAGGCAAAGCAAAAAAACGAGAGAGAGAGAAACATCTTTTAGATCTGACCTATGTCCTAATTTTCCCCTTTGATTTTGGCCGAATCACCCTAGTTTGCAATATTAAACAAATGAAGAACCCTTTTTGCAGCAATCGATGACGATCGACTAAGACAAGATGCCATTAACGTTCCTCTGGGTGTTCGAATGCTTTGAAGAGATGAAATATAACAGTAATCCTAATTTCCCCTTGCTGATTTTGGGCGAATTGATCCAAGTTGGGTGTGTTCAACTAGAACCCTTGTTTGCAAAAACCAAATGCGTGAGTTTATAATGAAAGAGAGAAGTTGAGCTGTTTTGCCTGGTTCAAAAGTTGAGTCATTTTTCTTTTGTGTTAAAAAGTCACGTAGGATTAAACTCACGTTCAATTTAATAGAACTGAGCTTCAGTTAACAGACTGATCCAATTGTAAAATTTTAATTAGTTTAATGGGGTAATTCAAAAAATTAAAAGTTCAGTTGTGAAATAAGTAAAACCTGCCAACTATAGTGGTTAAATCCTTAGTTTTGCCCATTAAGTGGTAATCAAACATCCCCTAATTTGATAAACCTCTTATTAACTTCAGCACTTACTACTACTTTCACTAAGGACCTATCTTCTTCCATCTAATTGATATGTAGTCTGAGGCTGTATTTCCTTTTCCCTTCTTGTAGCTAATGATGTAGTCAGAACCAAGCAATTTACTCAAACATCTTTACTGCAAGCGCGACACCACTTTTTGTTTTAAAAAATATTAAGTACTGATGATCAGACCTTATTGAAATTGCTTCAACCACTGCTAGACTTCAGGCAGTCTCTTTGGAGTATCCAAATTCTTATCACATTCAGCAAGATCAAAACTAGTACCAAAAACTTAGAGATTCTTTCAAACCCCCAAACATCCTTAACACTAGAACCATTGAGGTACTTTGTCCAAATAAAGAATATAACTCTTGATTTGGAGTGGAGGACTTCATTGTATAAATTCTCAACTACCTATCTGTGCTTGGATCCCTTCTGCTGGTAGTAAATTCTAAGTAAGTCAATGGACAACACATTAAAATCATTTTTAATGACTCCTCCAATGAATGCAAGTTCTCCAATACAACTTTGGTGAAACCAAAGTTACCAAGGACTCTTATTCGCCTAGCAAACCAAGTATTGGTACTTGTGTTCCCAAACATATACTCTAACCTACCGATACTCTAAATTTAACGGAATTTTTTTTGTTTGTTTTACCAATAGTTGCACAAATATTAATATTCTAACTTAGTATTGAATGTTCAAACATCATATTCGTACTAAACTATCTAGAGAATAATCAACTTGTTAATTAAACTAAAATCTTCTGCAGACTCGATTTTATTGTATTTAGCATCTAAAAGAAACCCCAAGTATAACAACTCATATAAAGTCACCCTAGCCTACCACGTTTTACCTATGTAGCGTACTTAGTATATGTATTGGTTCCACGAACCGAATGAACCGCATTCCAAGTAATATTGGGTGAAACCATATTCCTTGAGCGCTTCACTTCTATGGCAATTTCAAGTTTTAAGTAGCTATGACAGTGATTTTTGTAATTCTAACTTGTTTGCAAATAATGCTGCAAATTCTTGCATCGGATGTAAACAACTTCTGTAATTTTGAGTGCATCCACAACAATCTTATATAATTTTCAAAAGGCAAAAAAGGTAAATACCCCACTGTAGTTGTCTCTTTTTCAACATTTAACCACTAAATTTTAAAAATATGTAATCAACCCATTGAAATTATTAAAAACATATGATTGTATCATTCTGTTAAATTAATTGAACAGGTGTTAAATTGAGATCCTTATTTTCATAAGTGGCAACAATAAAAAAAGGAAAAGAAAATATTAACTGAAGTGGCCAATTCTTGTGGATTTAGTAGCCACGTATGCAAGAAGTATTTCTTAAGAAAAAGAACTTTAACTTCTTTTCTTTTTTTTTCCTTTACCTTTTCTTCCTCTCTCTTCAATGTAATTTCTTTTCTTTTTTTCCTTGACCTTTTCTTTCTCTCTCTTCAACATCTCCCTGCATCGTCTAAATACAGGTGACCTTCATCTTAACATTTTCCTTACAACTAATTTGGTGAAAAAAATTGGGTTTCAATTTGAACTTAAATCACCAGATTTACTATGCACAACTCCAAATGCTTGTTACTTTAGATCCAAACAGAGTTTTTGAAATTCAAATGGGTGAAGATATATAGATGAATGTACACATATATATAATATGAAAAAAGTTATGATTTTTAGTTATACATCTACAATTATAAAAATATTTAGAAGATGGGTTATATGATTTTAGTTACGGACATTGGCTATGGAGTTTAGATGGTGGCTAGGGAGGAGACGTTAGCGATGAATCTTTGTAAAACACGGTTGGCGATCGTTGAAGAGATCCAGCGGAGCCAGCCACCATTGGTATATTAGGAAGATGAAAGATGAAGAAGATAAAGTGATAATAGAGAGAGAAAGAAGAGATAATATATATATATATACATTCATTTCACATGACTTGGGTTAATTTCTCACATGGCTACCTATTTTTTTCATATCATTTGTTAAAATTTCTTCTTTTTTATAAAAATGTCATGTAGACAATAAACAAACGTACATCCAATTTATTTAACAGAATGGTTATTTATAAAATTTTAAATAGTTTAATGGGTTGATTGCATATTTTTAAAGTTTAATAGCTAAATGCTGAAAATGTGACAACTAGAGAGGGGTATTTACCCTTTTTGCCATTTTCAAAATGATATCAGAATTTGTATGATTGCATTTGTCATTTTACTCTGTATTTAGTTTAGCAACAATGGTTCCATAATGCATCTGCCAATCTTCTTCCTCTAAATCAGACTTTATACTTCACCAGCCTTTTCTTCCAAGATTGATCACAGTTTCCAAATCGAGAAATATCCAGTCTATTGTTAAGACGCTTCAATATTCACTCTTCTTTTACAATGACGGTAACTAGATACACTAAGAATCATGCGTCCAAAGGCTACATGATCACTCCTGTTGATGGTTAGCTCAAGCACACAGCCTAAACTATCACTAGTGCTAGGTTTTAAGGCACGGGAAATGCTACTTCAATCTGGACACATAGAGATTATTGATTACTTCCTTTCATTGCCATGAACCACTTGTGCCTTGCTTGGTTCTACAACATCATGTGTAGAGACTTTCATTCCTTGAACCAGTTCCCCTTCTTCCCTCAACTCATCATTCTTAGTTAGGGTTCCAGGAATTTCCTCAGTTGAACACCTACTTGGTCTCCATTCTTCCTTTTCAAAGTGTGAATTCATCAAAACCAAGTGTTTATTGTCCTTCCAAGGCTCAGGAGTTGCAATCCAACACTGTGTGCACTTTTCCCTCGAGAAGAGCTGAGAAGAAAGGATATGGGTTGGAGATATGGATTCATCATACGGGGATTCAATGACTCACTAAATTTTACAAAATGGGGCTGAACACTCGTTGTCCTCAACTCTTGGTAGTCATCCTTCTGACTTCAAAAATCCAAATTTTGAACAACATTTTGTTAGCACTAATACCTTAATTTATTCCAATGTCTTCATCATACACAACCTCTTCATATATTTGAGTTTGTGGAATTACCCCCTCTATCCTCATCTTCATTTGCTCTCTGAAGAAAAAATCCAAACCTTCAAGTTAACCTTCAGATTGCTAATCAAATTTTGATCCTTCAGAGGATCGATCACTATCATCATTTCTCCTCCTACCATTATCATCCTCCTGCCCTCTCCTCCACTTTCATCTTCTTCTTGCCTCATTTCCTGATGATTGTTTGTATTCACTTCCTTATCTTCATCAAACACTAATTTCATGCATGCCAGTATGCCAAAGGGATTTCCAAAAGCCTCATTTCATTTCCTTAATTTTTCTATAAATCTTCATGAAGAAACTATGAGGATTCCTATTCCTTGATCAGAATCATTTAATCCAATTGTAGTTTTAAACTAGCGGTAATTGCAGCTTGTATTCTCTTAGAGCTGACTATTTCTCCGACAAGTCTAAGCAAATCTAAGAGTGACCACTCCAGTCATTCTTTTTCACTATGTTTGGGATCTCCAAACAGCATTAGTCTTGCTCGTACATCTTCTACCCAATGGGTTTAGTGGATAATCTGAATCACTATCATTTATGTACTAAACAGCCTCATGTCATCATTATTTCTTTACCTTTATTTGGATTGTTCTGTCTTTTCCTTGCAATAACATGTTGGCTCCAACTAAGTTAACTCTGTTGCAATCTAGAAATAGATCAACAATGAGTTACATCCATATAAAGACTATTAACAGGAATGAAAAAGCGTATATTTGGAACAAAAAAGGAAATCTAAAAATAGAGTAGATTATAGTTACAAAAACGAATATAATGAAGAAATTAGCAATGGAAGTAAAGAGTGAACATCAGACTAAAAAATTTTGAGCTTTTTCTGTAAGCTTTTGAATTTTGTAAGATATAAGCTCATCAAACAGATTAAAATATCTAGAATGATTTAGTGACGTGCTGCAAAATGAATATGGTCAAGCAATAGATCATGAATGCAAACTGAGAGTTAACGTGTACGTGAGGAATTTCTACATTTTCGAGTTCAGCTTGCAGATTTGACGAATTTCCACATAAATTGAGCTTGACGAATTTATTTGGCAGTTAATGACTTGACTAGGCTAATCAATGGATTGTCATACTGATATAGAAGTGAATAGGAAATCTGAAAATTATTTCTAGAATTCGAAGAACAATGATGAACAGTTTCATATAAGGATCAAGAGAGAGATTGTAGACATCTTTCTATCCAATCCTTCCCTTGTATTTTTCAATCTCATCCATGTGAATGACGTTTAATCAAAACTAATGATTGGGCTATGTGAATATGATATAAGCATGTGTGATGAGAGTGGAATTCACCTGAAACAAGTACTGTAATTGCATGTTAACCTCACTTGCAGGCTTAACAGGACACCAAGAGCAGTTGATTTGCTAGCCTTTTCTTCTGATTTGTTGATTGTTTTTTTTTGGGGCTGTTTGAACTTAATTTAGACCGAGTTTGATGACTACAAGAAGATATTGTAGAAGAGAAACAATTAGATGAGAGAAGAGAAGCAAAATTGAGACTGAGATTGAGAAGAAAGTCAGGAGGAAGATGGCGCCAGGCTTCGACTAAAGCTACCAAACTGTCTATCCTTAATTTTAGCCTTGAAACAGATCTAAATAGAAACTGTAGGAGAAGACAAAATTAGAGAGATGAAGAAATGAATTAGGTAGAAGAAAGAGGAGAAGAATATAGGGAGCTAAAAGTCACTTTCAGATTCTCATTCACAAAAATAATAATAATAATTACATGACTCCAAGGCTGAAATCTGAATACTAATCACCTTTATCAGGTGTGAAAGCGCCACAAGGCATTATTGCTATACCTTTGTGTTATGTAGAGACAGATTATGGGTCGTATCTCTGATTTATGCATTGTCTTGTTACTGCATATCAGGTTCAAATGTTTTGGGGAAAATAAGGATGCTAAAAGATGCTTTGGGAAGTGCACTATCGTATCCATTTTTTGGGACATCTGGACTGAGTATGGAGCTCAGCTATTTTGAGATGGTTATTTATCTTTCACTTTGTCACGAGCAGTGTTCTAAAAGTTGCTAGGCAGACCTAGGAAGCGGAGTGGGCCCCTAAGCATTTTCCTAGGGAGTGGCTAGACATTTTCCTAAGCAGACGAGTTTTCCAAAGGGAGTGCCTAAACATCTCTCTCTCTCTCTCTCTCTCGAATCTACCTTGTTTCTTCCAAAATTTCCCTTTAATCTTCTTTTTGTAGCAAATCGACAAAAGCTTTTAATTGTTCGGCCACCTTTTATCCTGATTCTTGTGTTTTTCAAGTCTTGCAACGAAAAAAATTATTGGTAGAAGCCATGCATCGGGGGCCTATATCTTCTTGATGAGTCTGATTTGGAGTGACAAAATAGTTGCCTAATCCACTATTGCATCCTAATCCACTATTGCATCACTTCAAGTCCATTGTCGATTAGGACATCCCTCTTTATCTAACCAGAAGAAGTTGATGCCCAGCTTTCATTCCTTGTTTAGTTTAGAGAGTCGTGCCAATTTGGGAAGTATCATCGAGTGACTTCATGGTTCGAAGTATCGGTCATACGTCAAACCATTGGCGTGTCGATTAGGTATCAGTCAGTGCCCAACCGCAACCTTACACGAATCACAAAATTAATTTTCACCAAAATTTCGACAACTCGGCATAATGTAGTGTGTTCGGACCAAATAAAGGAGAAATCATAGCGTAGAGGGGAGAAACGCCACCAAAAAATGAAATTGAATATGTTGACAACAAAAGAGAACAAACTTTTCACTATAAATTTGCCTAAATTATACCTATGTATTACCAGTTAAGTATACCTTAAACAAAATGATATAATATTGTACTTCAAATATACTTAGTTAAGTTAATTTTTCCATAAAATGTACCAATATAGCACCTAGTTAAGTCTAACTTAAAAAAATGGCAATACCAATGATTTAGTCACTGTAGTTGGCACGTTTTACTAAATACACTACTGAACTTTTAATTTTTCAAATTATCCCATTAAACTAATTAAAATTTTAAAATTGGGTCATTCCGTTAAAAAAAATTGGATGGATGTTAAATTGTTTCAATTTTTTCCTACGTGACATCAAAAAAATAAAGCTAAAAGGAAATATATACTGATGTGGAAATTCCTTCACGGCTTTGTAAAAAAAATAAAAATCAAAGAAATGACATGGAAAATAAAAGGCAACACAAAAAAAAAAAATTTGACTCATTTTTAACATTTTAATGTTTTAAAAAGGGCAAAAATGTAATAAAACACAACAAAAACTAATAAAATTAAAACATTTTTTTCATTCATTAAATCCAATTTATTTATCCAGATAAATCAAATCTTAATCAAACAAATATACTCCCTGTCAAACCAAACATACTTTCCTTAATAAAAAGACAACATTAATAACTAAACATTAAAAAAAACAATCAAAATCAAATACTTGTGTTCGATCCTCTCCTCCGCCGTACATCAGCTTGTCTTGGATCTGTCTTGCCGTCGATTTCCTCTCCTCCACTCACGTCGACACTCAAACCCTAATCACTAAGCATACCTCGTCGTTCGGTTCAGTCGACGATTCTCGCTCGTTTTACTAGGATCAAAGTGTCAAGCTTTTTGATATTTGTTATTCGATCTCCTCAGAAATCGAAAAGTTACGCCATCGTCGCCTACTCATCAATTTTGTGCTTCATTTGCTAGAGTTTCCCGTTGATTCAGTGATTCCGACGCCTGATAAGCTCCGGAAAGCTAGTGATTCTCTAGTCGACTAGGAGAAAAACTCGCGAGGTCTCTCCAAACGGAGAGGCTTTTGAGATTCGTGATCCGGATGTTCTGATCTGAGACCTCGTGGCGGCGATTGTTAGGATTGAGCCACGAGGCAAGACACCTAGCGTTGGAAGGGTTGTCCTACTATCTACGTTGTTGGATTGATTACTGTGTTTGTCGCCGAAGTCACAGTTTTTTCAAGGGTCATCAAAGCACCCATGATCTAGTACTTGGCGCTATACTGCTTAATAAATGGATTCTTGGGATACGGCAGGTATCTAAGGCTTTTGGGCATATGGGTCAATCGAATTTTGTCTACTTCACTTCCTAGCCTTGAATCATTGGGGATGGAAGAAGTTTGCATTGGTCTGGGAGTGGAGAGACGAAGAAGGTACTTAGGAGGGTTTGGAGGGGAGGAAGAAAGAGAGTGAGATAGAGAAGTATTTAGTAAAACGTGCCAACTACAGTGGCTAAATTATTAGTTTTGCCTTAAAAAAATTATTAAAAAATGTACTTGGTATATTGTTAGTTAAGCTAAATTGTACTTAAATCATAATTAAATTATACCTATATAGTACCTAGTTAAATTAGTAAAGTTGAACTTAGATTATATCGGTCATGTGTGCTTAATTATTTGCGCTAAGACAGCATCAATATAGCTAAACCTGGCAATTTAGGCCCAGGTCGGCCCGCCCGTAGAAACATTGGCCATGGGCCGCAATATTTCAACCCAGAAAAATGCGGGCCATTTTGGCCCGGCCCGTTTTTGGCCGGACCCGTGAAGACCCGGCCCGCGGGTGGCCCGTGACTTATTTTTTTAAAAAAACAAAATGTTGCTACTTGTGGGTTATGAGGCTTGAGCACAAGACTTGTAAGTAAATAAATAAGAGTTCAAACCAACTGAGCTACAACAACTGTTTGTTTTTAATGCAATCTTCAATATATTATTTCTTTACTTTTGTTCAAATTTTACTATTCTTAAAAAGTAAAACCTAAATCGTGCCTAATGGAATATACAGGGTCATAAGTATCTACTTAGACAAACACACATGGCCATAATTGGAGAAAGAATGCTCTACAATGAGGACAGAAACTCAAGGTGGTTTATGCAGTAAAGGCTGTAAAGCTAAAAAGGAGAAAGGAGGTGTTTGGAAAGAAATATATATATATATATATATGGGCATTTATTTAGGTTCATGTTCATTTTCTGGGTAAATTTTGCAAAATAATTGTTTCAATCACTGATAATTTGAGTAATAAATAAATATTATAGTTCAAAGACTATGAGATATGTAATATAATATAAACCTGTTCATTTATATTAGTTGCAAAGTTTCTATAAATTATGTCATTGTCAAATTTGTGGTTTTTATATATCTCTTGCCTATGGTCTCTCTCTTTGATCTTTCAATTTCTGATGGGATGCGCTGTACGAGGGAAGTTATATTTTAACTGTTGATATTTTTATGAATCCTTTTGGGGCGAACGGTAGCAAGATTTTACAAAATAAAAATAAAAAATAATAATAAAGGAAGAAGCCCGCGGGCCGGGCCGGGCCGGCCCAACCTGGGCCACGGGCCTCACAATAGTAGCCCATCAGCCAGGCCCCACTCTCGGCCCGGCCCGCCCGTTTGCCAGGTCTAAATATAGCATTTATTCAAATGCAAAACTAATTAAACATATAAGTGAGATATTTTTTATGATTTGAACAATGTTATGTGCACTAGAAAGTGTTTTTAGTGAACTTAATTGATTCATTTTCTTGTCCTATTATTTAGAATTTTTTCCATTATTTTTTTACTTTTTTTAAGGTCCTAACAATCTAACGGTGCATATTTCCAAAACCGATACCAAGCCAAAAAATAACCTTCTGAAACATAGGCCGCTACCACTACTTTAAACCATGGACGATTTACCCATTCGTAGCTCGGTGGCGGTCCTGAACCCATTTAATATAGTTCATTATGATGTTTGGGGTCCTTGTCCTATAACTTCTCAAGTAGAATTTAAATATTTTGTTACTTTTATGGATGATTATTCGAGGATTACTTGGCTTTATCTAATGAAAAATTATTCTAAATTATTATCTATTTTCACTAATTTTGTTCCTGAAGTTACCACTCAATTTGGTATTCCAATTCGTGTTTTAAGAAGTGACAATGTACTCGAGTATTTTTCTTTTCCATTTAGTACATTTATGGCACAACACAATATGGTTAATCAATCCTCTTGCACAAATACACCACAACAAAATGGTCTCGTTGAAAACTTGACATCTTATAGAAGTTACCCGTGCATTGTTTGATGCATGTTTTGAAGGGTTTATGGGCAGATGTGATTCTTACAACATGTTATTTAATTAATCGCATGCATTCATCTATTTTAAATGGGAATATACCTCATTTAGTTCTTTTATGTCTCCTTCACTATTTTTATTATCACAAGATAATTGAATGTTTTTTTAATATCTTCGTCCTAATGTGTCTAAAATTGGATCCCAAAACTCTATAGTGTATGTTCGTTTGATATTCTCGAACTTAAAAAAGACTTTATATTACTTTCTTGAACTCAAACGGTATTTTGTTAGTGCAAATGTCACTTTCTTTGAAACCAAATCCTTTACCTTTCAATCAGAACAGATTTAGATGACGACATCCCTACATGTCATCCAATATGTTCCACCTTTTATGTAATCATGTCTTTATCTCGTCCTACCCAAGACGTTTGGTATGTATATTCTCATTGACCTCAATTAGATATAGTCCCTCCTGCCCAGCCGGTTCCATCAATTTCATCTTCTTCATCAAAAGATTATAAGATGCCTAAGTTTATTGCACTTCGAAAAGGTAAGCGCAATTGCATCCAACATCCTATTTCAACTTATTTATCTACTACATCTCATTCTATCCCTAAAACTATCTTACAAGCATTGTCTCATCATGATTGGAAGCCGACAATGGTGGAAGAAATGATGATTTCAGAGAAAAATGGTATTTGGGATTTAGTATGCTACCTCCTCACACATCCGTAGTTGGATGCAAATGTTCCTAATGGATCTCTTGTTCGCTTAAAAGCTAGACTGTTGCTAAAGGATATGCTCAAATTTATGGTGTTGATTATTCTGAGACATTCTCTCCTGTTGCAAAAATTGCTTACGTGCGTTTGTTGATTTCACTGGCAACTTCTTATCATTGGCCCTTACATGTTAAAACTACATTTCTCCATACTGATTTACATGAGGTTGTGTACATGACCTCCAGGGTTATTGATCAGGAGGAGTCTAGTTTGGAAGAAATCTTTGAATGGATTGAAACAGTCTCCATTGGCATGATTTGGCAGATTTACAGAGGTTGTTCAAATGGTACCAATTAACCAAATCAAAAGAGCAAATAGAAAGTTACAAACGCTCAAAATAAAATCCTAACATTGATGAGCGAATGTGAATAAGAACAAGGGACTATGAGTTTTATGCGCCATTGATGAGCTCTTATGCTTGAACTTCCCAGATCCAAGTATATACGGGCGCAAGTGTGGCTTTTCCATAGTTCGAGCACGCCAGAATCTTTTTCATTCTTTCAACAAATTGACTTTTTTTCTTAGAACGGATTTGCAGATGAATTTTAAGGCTTTCATGTGTACTAAATTATGGACGAGAATCTATGACCGATTATAATGGAGAAATGGAGATGATGACCATATATGCTAGTGATCATTCAGTGTTTCATCGGGAAACTTCAGTAGGGCGAATATTACTAGTTATGTATTTATACGATATTGTATTACAGAGTATGACAAAGAAGGTATTTGTGCCTTGATGCAAAATTTTAACACTAGGAATTGAGAAAGTTGCGATATTTTTTAGGGAATGAAGTGGCTCAATCAAGGAGGTTATATGCTTGTCTAAAGAAAATATAGTTTAAATCTTTTGCAGGAGACTGGGTTAGTAGGATGTAAACTAGCTAACACACCCAGGGATACAAGTCATAATTTAAGAACAAACGGGGGAGACCTCTTGGAAAATCCAGAAAGATACAAGAGACCTGTGGGAAAACTTAATTACCTTACGGTCACACAACCAGACATTGTCTTCCCTGTCAGCATGACAAGTCAATTTTTATCCTATCATGGGTCCTCACATTGGGATGTGGTTACAAGGATATTGAAGTATCTATGGTGCTCCAGGGTGTGGATTGGTATTTCATGATAATGGATATAATAGAGCAAGGATTCTCAAATGCAGATTGGGCAGAGGCCCATCAAATAAAAGGTCTACTATAGGGTATTGCTTATTTATTGGAGGAAATCTCGTAGCATGAAAGAGTAAAAAGCAGAATGTTGTATTGTGTCCAATATGAATTAGAATATAGAGCAATGGCTCATGTTTCGTGTTAATTCATTTGGATGAAGCATTCCGAACTTGGATTCAACAAGTTGGTACCAATGCAATTTTTGGTGTGATAACGAGCCAACTCTTCACATTGCTTCTAATCCGGTGTATCATGAAAGGACTAAACACGTAGCAATTTGTTCGTGAAAAGATGCAAAGAATTATATCCACAAGTCATGTTAATACTTGAAAACAGCTTGCTGATGTGTTTACCAAAGCCATGAGAGCTAGTAAATTACATATATTTGTAACAAGTTGGGCACGATTGATATACATGCTCCAATTTGAGGGGGAGTGTTATTTTTATTCTAGAGAAGTCTAGGATATTAAATATCCTAAAGGCATGATTTGGGGATTGCATAACTAATAAATGATTGATATACTTTCTAAATATATTGTAGCCCTTAGACTTAGCCTATATAAAGGTTCTCTATTGCACATTGTAAGGTACATAAACAATAAGCATCTTCACTTTTTCTCTCCACAATTTTTAATTATAGTGGATTATTATTAGGATTTTATTTCCTTATTTTATTTAAATTACTTGGTTCCAAGAATTAGGGTTTCTTATTTTCCTATACAAGCACATGGAACCTGACATTATACATTACATTGAGATTGATTACCTGAATAGTATATTTTAAAGCTTTATTACTATGAAGAAATAGAGAATGGAAGATGTTTTTTTACTATATACAATAGAGCCTTTATTAGGCTTAGAAGTGTAGTATTTTTGGAAAGTAAATCAATCGTGCAATCTCCCTCTAATCGGTCAATCCCCCTAATTATGCAATCCCCCAAATCATGTTACTACAATAATATCCTAGAATCCTAGAATATATATAACACTTCTCATCAGGCTGAAAGTCTTATATTATGACTTGCAGCTTGTTACAAAATATAATTCCAAAATTAAAAAGATTCAAACCAAACTTGAAGGAAAATGTATTATCTTCAATATTCCCCCTCAAATTAAGGACCTCTTCAACTTGCACAAATAAAATATTAAAAAAAATGATATGAATGATCAAAGTTGATTCTCATCCTCAATACGTAACTACACATCCACTTTCCAAGGATATCATGTGCATGCAATAACAGAGAACACTTGTCTCCAACAAAAGCGATGAAGGACCTTTGCCTTCCTCAATAACGGAAAACTCTTAATTAAGCCTCCCAACAAATCGAAGGATGCACGTCTTCCTCAAACCTCTACCCCATGAAGATCCTTTCTCCAATCAACAACCCATTTACATATTTCGACCCGAGAAATTAACTACTCTGAACATGTCACATTTTTAAAAATAAAATAAAATAAACTACAACTCCAACTCCAACAAAAGAACCATAATAGAACTCTAACCACCTAGTTTTTTTTAAGATTAAGTTAAACAATACGATACATGCCGCCAGTTATGTGCTGGTGGCGGCGGCAGAAGTAAGACCTTTTGATTTGATTGACAAGATCAACCTAGCTTTGATACCATGTGGAGAAATAGAGAAGGAAAGATGTTTTCTGTTATATGTCTTACAATGTACAATAGAAGAGTTGATAGAGAGCCTTTATATAGGCTTAGAATTGCAGTACATTTGAAAAGTAAATCAATTATATCCCTTAATAATGCATCTCCCTCTAATCATGCAATCTCCTTAATCATACAATCCCAAATCCCAAATCAGGCTACTAGAATAAAATCCTAAAATCCTCTAGAATATCTACCAACAATTACTTTATTATGTTTCTTATTATTTCTTTTCCAATTCTTAATTTCTTCCCCACCTTTAAACCCTAATTCTAAACTAAACCCATCAAATTTCTTCTTTTATCCACAAAAAAATGACATGACATCCTATTCATACTTAGATATGCTTACACTAGCATATATGCTATCTTAAGAGTTCTTATCCGACAACAACATTAACTAACAAATCACATGGTCTTTAACATTCTTAGAGAATATTACTAACAAATTCCGATTGTAGCCTTAGCTCAACATAGATGATGGAGAACAAGCAAGAACTGCCAATACCAAGATTACTTATGTCTCATATGGAGTAAGAAGAGATCCCAAGCAATAAGCAAATAACTTTACTCAGAAATAATAATGACCTATCTTTTTAAGCACAAAATTCTACTCAAACAATAATCTACCTCTTCCCTTCTACTTAATTAGTTTTCAACCTTAACATTACAAAGGAGATCTTAAATTTATTTACAAAGTGTACTATTATTCCTGTCTACAAAGTGTTAACCTACCAACCCTTGGTCCCTGAAAGAGTTGGAACACTATTACCAGGAACTTTCAGATAACTGAGGACAGTCCTTAAACATCCCTCTTTTCATACTTTACCAAACTTTATCATGTTACCCGCCATCTACCCATTGAAACCTAAGTTCTAATTTATACCTTCAAAGTTTGGTCGTAGAATTCAATGTTGCCACTAACACTAATTCTTTCCTGCTGGCCAATATCAATTTTGGTGCCAACCATTTGGGATACTCTTTCTGAATAGTCCTAAATCATTGCCTCAAAACGCTGATCTTTGGTGGTGGTGGAAGTGGCAGCAATGAATATGAGGGGATATACCAGTTTGAAAGAAGTAATCTGTTTAGGAGAATGACTCGTATAAGGTTTTGGGAATGTCCATATGCACCAATAAGAAAATAAAAAATAAGAGGGCAAAATAATCCCCACCATCAAACCTCACACGCAAAATTTTCAAAAGCAAAACACTAATGTCAATTGCCATTCATCAGAAATAGAAATCAAGCTATGATGCCGATCAAAAAAAAATACCAAGCTATGATATTTCCTAGCACAACAAAAAATAAAACAGCTCATATTTTACAGAAAAATCAGTATGTAAGATTAACCTGATGACATTGAGCCAACAAATGTCTCAAGAAATCTGACAATGACCATGAAGAAATTCTGCCCAGATGACGCACGACTCTTTACCAACGACATAGTCCTGCAAAAAATAATGCACTGCTTGAATCAAATCTAATCTCCAATCGTAGATCAACTGTTATGGACACGCACAATGACTAACCTGTACAGGGAAATTGCCATCTTCAAATTGTGAGACACAAAGAGTTCACCCAGTAAACATTTTCCATCTTTAAGCAAAAGATTTTCCAACATGAATAATGGATATATATAAGTGAAAACATAATCTTACTGCATCATTTAAAACAGATTCTCCAAAGACCAAAGCATACAGATTTGTGTCTGTGCCAAGCTCCTACATTTTACCATATCAAGTAAATATCACTTTTGATTAAAACAAAAATGTAATGTATTCAGAAAAAAATTAGCATGCATAGTACCTCAAGCAAAAACTCGAGTTGATAAACATTCCAGAGAAAAGAGAGTCAAATTTTAATGTAATGTAATATGACATAAACTATGTTACATGGACTATTCTAAAATCCAGAAGTGGTATAGGTGTGGGTGTCGATATCGGCAGTTTGGTGGAAAAGGAACCAAAATGTTCTAAAAATAGGTGTGTCCGTGGTTCGTACTTTTTTAAGATTCTTCAACGGGTTGCAGAGTCCATATTAACATGGAATAAAAATATTAACCTTCACGTGCCCAGTAAAATGACATGCCCAATGACAAAATTGTACCCCATAAATGTCAAAGATTTCAATTGCATATTAAAGGAGAACCCAGCTGACTTTGAACATACGACTGGTTAACAACTTGGACTAAGGTAATGTAATTCTAAGAAAAATAAATTAGAATGATGTGATAAATAAAAATACTAAGAAACGAGAATAACAAGATCAATGATTGGATGAGTGAGAGTCCCACCAAATGGAATATTAAGCAATAAACAAGTACTAAATGTGCATGTAAAGGCCAAGAAAGACCGTTAGTGTTAACTTGACTTGTACCATGTACAGGGTCAAGGTTCAAGCTAGCTTTTTAAGTAAGCTTCACCCACTTTCAATCAGCCCACTTTTGCAATATCGATCTCGTTTTTAATGGATAACAATAGTCCAAAAATATTCCTACCAAGCACCTGTCCAAATGGGCCAAAAACTCTTGTGCTTATTCCTGATCCAACTCAATGTTGATTCTCCGCTCACAGTTAGGTCCAATGCAATCCCGGTTGGACTTGGATTGCTTCACCTTGTCAAGCTAAAGGGCTGAAAGTAACTTGCGTTTGATGAGAGTAATGCTGAAAGGAAAATGGACATAAATTTAAACACAATCATTCCATCACGGCCATAGTGTCCACACATGACCTGAGAAAACCTTCGTGATCATCGCTAACATCCTTCCACAATAAGTGACGGAGTGGATCTCCTTCAAAAACTTGAGAGGACTTGTCCTGAACTTCTTCTCCCACAACACCTTCTTGTGTGTACGTCCACCTCCAACTCCTCTGTTTTTCTCTTTCTTTATCTCATCATCATCCTAAGTCAAGTTCAAGCAAGTTGTTGATTGCTTCAACAACATGTTCAAAGGGTTCTTGCATTTTGCAGTAGTATCTTGGACTTCATACTCCCTTGGACCATTGCCAAAAAGGCTCCCATATTAGCCAGTTGTGTACCCTTTTGATCCATGAACCTCAAGAGGTGGGAGGTAATATCTACACCCTATCATAGTAGCGGTAGCTGACCACTAGGGCGCCTAGAAGATAAAGCACTCATCATGGCGTCTGGCGTCTGGCGACAAGTCGTTCACAGTGTACAATTTATACATTATTATTTTTTTAAAGTACATTGAACAATGAAATTGTATATAGATTAAAACTCAAAACATATTTACTAACAATAATATTTATTTTTTATTGATAATTTTAAAATAATATTTATTTTTTATGAATAATAAATATAATAGTTTAATAGAAATATCAAAATTAAAAGTTAAATTATTATTGACCATCTTAAATAATATTTAATTTTTTATGAATAATAAATATAATATAGTATAGTATAAGTAACAAATAAATATTATACTATACAAAGTATTTAATATTAACTCGCATGTTATGTAACTAATAGTGATAGTACCAAAGCAAATTTAGATATGCACATGTAGATGAAACATTATTTGTATCCTTCCACTCATCACCATAGTGGGTCAGGTGTTGATGTACTAAATGACCAGCTAGTAAAGACCTGGCAAACATGGCTCAGCCCAAATGGACTGCCTCACCACTTGGCCGGGCTTTAAATGCATTTTTTAGCCCACTAAAATCCGCCATTTTGGCCCACCTTGCTTCAGGGCTGTTCTACCAGGCCCTGCAACTTTTTTTTTTAAAAAAAACCAAAATGTTGCTACTTTTGGGTTATGAGGCTTGAACACAAGACTTGTAAGAAAATAAATAAGAGTTCAAACCAACTGAGCTACAACAACTGTTTATTTTTAATGCAATCTTCAATATAAAAGTATATTTTTATACAAAAATATCATATGCTAATACCATACAAAAGTTAACATGCTTCAGATATAAAAATATATTTTTATTCATTTTTAGCCTTGTTTATTTTTAGGCTAAAGCAGATAATTAATGATAGAACACATTTTAAATATTATTAAAATAAATATAAAAATATTGTTCTATGTATATTTATTTTAATAACATAATTATTATTTTGAAATAATTAATTTTTAAACGTTTGTATACAAGTAATTGTTGTAGCACTTGTGTTGTTATGTTGTATAATCAATTAATCTTTTAAGAAATAGTATTTTTAGATAATTTTCTATTTTATAGTTATATTTTCTAAATATTAATATCAATTGTGGGTTTTAAAAATAATTTATAATATTTAAATAAATAAATGTACTAAAGTCTATTAATATCAATTGGGAGTATTCAAGTATTCAATAAATGTCCTGACTACTGAAGTCTATTAATAAATAAATGTACTGAAGTCTATTAAATGTACTGAAGTCTATTAATATAAATAAATGTACTGAAGTCTATAAATAAATGTATTCAAGTATTCAAGTCTATAAATAAATGTATTCAAGTATTCAAGTATGCAAGATTTTTTTAAATACCACATATATTAAATATATATGTGGTGGATTTAAAAAATGTAATAGGAGAACGAAATTAATTTAGTATAAGGAATTGATATCACTTTTAATTTTATTGGTGGAAATGTTAATTGCATGAATTACAATTACAATTACAATATATCCTCTATATATCTTTACTCACGCTCATAAACAATTACAATTGCATGAATTTTCGAAATAGTTCTTCAATTTCAAAGTATAAAACTAATAATTATTAGTTTAAGTTAGATAATATAATTATAAAAATTTAAAATTATCTATATATTAGTATTAATTACGATATTTATTATTTTTAAAAGTTAAATAAATTATATTAATTTTAAAGTATAATTTTAAAAAATCAAATTTGATTATATACTTTGAAAGTAATTTATAATACTATTAAAATTTTAATTGATTGAGATATGTAATTAATGTAGGTAATTAGAATTATTGTTTATTATAAATTATTTTATTATTTTAATATTTATTATTATTACTATTTTAGGTGTAGTAAGATTTTGCAAAAAAAAATAAAGGAAGAAGCTCATAAAATAGAACCAACCACTTGGCCTCACATTAGCGACATGAAAACTTAGGGCCATTTTGGCCCTACCACGCATTAACCCAAATTTTCTTGCTTGGTTGCCACCTCTAAGCTAGTATATCCAACCTATTATCCTAAGTCTTACCTTCACATGTCACTAATAAAATAATAGTAATCAGATCATAGTTGCATCCTTCTAATTATATATGATCCTAGTTGCTTTCATTTTTGGAGTAAAGCCGAGAAGCAAAGAAGCATAGAAGCAGAGAAGAAGAAAGAGAAGCAGAGAAGTGACCAAAGAAGAAGAAGCGTCGCGACTCACGACTAGAAAGCAAAAAGCAAAGAACGAAAAAAAATAAAGCAGCGTCGCGACTCGCGACCAGAGAACAATAAGGAGAAGAAGAAAGAGAAGCATACCTGCAAAGAAGAAGCAATCAAAGCTGTGGGTCATTCGGAGCTATGGGTTGATCGTCGGTCGGAGTTCCAGACTTCCAGCACTCTCTCCCTCTCTCCCCCTCCCCCCTTCCCCCTTCCCCCTTCTACTTCTACTGCAAATCAGCTGCAACGACATCATTTTTTTTTAACCCAATTGGCCTTTGGATTGATCCATACTCACAGCAAATCCAAGTCGCTCGCTTAGCTCGTCTAAGTCGCTGAGGCGTCCATAGCAACGACTTGCTTTACTAGGGGCCTGACTTTCAAACAGCCACCAAGTCGCCGAACCGCCTTATCTTCGTCGGACTAATTGGACGCTTAGGCGACGCCTTAACAACTATACATTCTATGAAGAGGCACAGATTCGTGCAAATCTGCAAAACATTATTGTCACCAACAGCTTTTTTTCTTCTTTCTTTTTTTTTTGCAAGCTCCTATAGTCTAGAGGCAACAGTTTCTCAAACAATTAAACATCTCGGAATGGTTACTTGTTTTCTGAACTTTGTTATCACCCAATCGCCTTGTCTTCGTCGGACGCCTAAGCGACACGCCTTAACAACTATGCATTCTATGAAGAGGCACGGCTTCGTGCAAATCTGCAAAACATTATCGACACCAACAGCTTTTTTTCTTCTTTTTTTTTGCAAGCTCCTATAGTCTAGAGGCAACAGTTTCTCAAACAATTCAACATCTCGGAATAGTTACTTGTTTTCTGAACTTTGTTATCACCACCAACTTTTTTTAAAAGACTAAAAGTTCATGGTCATTTTCATCCAGATAGCTAGGAAGCAGGGATACAGGTGTGCAACACAAGGATATCAGAGTTCGTCAAATCTTAAAATAGGAATTCAGATGCGGTGGGGATAAGGCACATATATATATATATATATACACACACACACACACACATATTAGTAGTAGTAGTATATTATATTAATAGATTAATGTATAAAATATTTTCTTTTATACATTAATAGATTGATCATATATATAACATGTAATATATGAAAATGTTTTGTTAACAGGACTTTATACTAAACATTTGCAGATGAATCATTTTGCCTAATTGATCAAATTTCTAATCATTTAAGAAAATTCCATGCCCTAGTATGCCTCGAACTAGAATCAATGAGAAAATTTTGATTGGTCATGAAGATGATATGGTTTATTATTTTAATATGCTACTTCAATGATAAATACCTAGTGAAAAAAATTAGAAATGATTAGACGAAATGACATGGTTTATTATTTTTATAATCCTAATTTGATAATAAAGTAGCTAGTGAAATTAGAAGTGATTTGACGAGTGTAGCTAAATTCTTTTGTAATATATTTGATACTTGATATGATGAACTTATTGAAACAAAAAAACTTGAAGTTTACGATTATGCATGTGTCATTTTGTGCACCAGGATGCTCATAAGATGTTTAATCAGATATTTAATGTTTGGTTTGTTTCGTATTTATAAAATGACTAAACATGTGTGATCAGAATAAAGATGAAAAACTTGAAGCATAAACAAAATGCTATCGTATCATGGACTGTAATTGTAACAACCCAGATCAAATCCGAATCTGAATCAAATCATGGCGTACCAAAACCCAATGCACTGTCTCACTAATATCTTCTGGGGTCATGTTAGTACACCGCAGGCTCACTCAAAAGGTAATGACTAAAGGTATTATAAGTAATAGATTGTGATTAACTTGGGTACTATATAGTATGTATAACTTTTTTTTTGCAAAGTAGTTTCAGTATAATTTTATGAGTTGTAGTTAAAATGGATACTAGTTTTATTTTACATTACTTTTTAATACCAATTTAGGTACTAGTTAAAAGGTATTAAAAAACAATTTTTTTGGTGTTTCTCCCCTTTCTGTCGAAATTTCTCTACTATTTGGTTTGAAACTGATACACTATGCCGATAAGCCGAAATTTCATTGAAAAATAATTTTTACATGAATATTCACTGATTTTCTGACTCGTATCAAGGTTGCAGTTCGGCAAGGTCCAAACCTGCTACGAAAGCCAAAACTTTGAACCGTGCTACAATAACTTCGAGACCAAGATGACTAGCAGACAAAAAAAGATATTAAAATCCTAACTTGTGGACCAAGATGTTCAATATCAAGATTACTTGGTGACCACTTATATTAAATAACAAAAAGTCCCTAAACTTTAGTCTTTATTTAAATTCTAGTATAGCCCTTGGCCTTATAGTGTAAATCTAAGAATAAAATTTATAAAGCATGATAGTGAATTATATAGTTCTACCTCGTCTCAAGTTAGGAGGTAGCCTGGTAGGTTTACTTGGTGTATACTTCAGCACAAATTTTTTGCTAAGTAAATATACTTCGGCACATATATTGAGACATTAAAAAAAAACACGTCTCATTAACATATCACTTAAATTGGGGTAAAAGGAGTAGGTTTTAAGACAGTCATAATAATTCAAGGGTTGAACTTCAACAAGTTCAATTGAAGTGAAAATACATTTCAGAGTAATGCACGGACTTGATAAGTTTGTCAGATATGCAAGTGTTCTTTAATAACATCAATTGTATCTACTGTATATAACAATAGCAAATCAACAATGAAGAAATCATAGCATGAATTAGTTGATATAGTGCACCTGCGCACCTGAAATATGGACAGAACAGTGACAGGATCTGTTGCTGATATAAGAGCACCAAACATCAGGCATTCAACAAAAGGAAGTCTGTACATGAGATACATCACACCACCAAGGTAACTGTAACAAGAGTCATTCAAACAGACTGAACTTAGGGGAGGGTCACAGATGCAACTCCAATAATACTTCTGGATAACAGCGAGTAAAAGAAGACACTCACACCAGGACGCCAGTAACAATAGAAGCTATAAAAGTTCCAAGAATCGCAAATGTGACAATGGCTCCGAAGTTTGAAAAGAATGGCTTCTGCAAATTGTAAACAAGGAAGCGGATTAAATATTATCAAATAGAAGTTCATGTATATCAATCGGACGGTAAGCATCACAGACTTTAGTAAATTTGAAAACTAAAAAAGAGAGCTTACGGGTGCCAAACTGAAACCTGACTGAGTAAGCAAGACACCAAATGGTCAAGAGAAACAATACGTGGCCACCAAAATTACAATAAAGCATTAAAAATGATCAGGGCTCTGTTTGGAAATCAGAAAACATGAAATCAAGTAATACAACAACTTCAAATTAATCTTTGAGACAATCTTTTTTCTTTCTTTACTTAGTTATTTATTTTATTTTTCCATTGTATCTCCCTAATTCCAAATGTAGCCTAACATTGTGTTTCTGCGTTTATAAAGTTTAAAAATGGACGGTAAAGAAAAGAGAAGGACGGGAAACTTAATTTTCGGACCAAAGACATGAAAGTGGCAAAGTTTTCCTTCCGTAAATAGACAAATTTGGACAGAAAGTTAAACAACATAAGCACATCTTTTATAATCCTTATTATACCCTCTACATTACAAACACTACAAAATTTAATATATGGTAAAATAGTAATCTAAATGCTTAACTTAAATTTTCTTTCCATTTCCTTTATAAACTCAATAAAAACATGAAAGAAAACAAATTTATATTATTTTCGTTTCTATCCTAATTTAAGTTTTTCATTCTACTCTTTTTTGTCCAAAACTAGGAAAAGGGAAAAAAAATAAAAAAATAAAAAAACTGAGTGGATATAATATGATGGGAGGCAACAGAAATAGGAAGAAAAACTCTTCATGGAAGTTGAACCAGGCCCTACAGCAGAGAAAACAGTGACAAGTTATCAATTAGGGTTGCCGGAAAAGACCAAGAAAGTAAAACAAAAAACTAAAAAATAATAATCTGCCAATGTGATACTAAAAACATCGACAAAGGCTACCTGATATTAGTTTCGGTATTGGAAATGTTAGCAAGCCCACCGACAATCAAACCTACCAGAAGAAATATATCAATAATCTGATACCAAACAAACAAACCATACAGAGAGAAGTCAAAAAAATAAATTATTGATATTATAACTATATGGGTATGTATTAAGTAAGTACCAATCAAGAGGGAGGCGCTAGCTTCAGGAAGATAATAGAATCTATGACGGCGCAGAACATGCCCAAGGACGAAAGAAAGGACAAGCATCATGATCTGGAGTAGGATGCCCACCCCAGCCGCTTGTTGCTCCTTTCCCGGACTCCCTCTCGGATCATCGGCGGGAGATATCTGTAGCTCCTCCATTGTTCTACTCCACTCTTGGCGTTTGAGTCTAAAAACGACGGGCGAGTAACTATGGTTTACTGTCTATAGTTTCCTTCTCCAGTCCTTTTAACACCCAGTTTTTGGAGTTGTTTAAAATAAGAGAGAAAAGAAAAAAAAAAAACTTAAATATAAATAATCGGCAAAGGTCCAAAAATTACCCTGACATTTATCCGATGTCTCACTTACAATTTGAACTATTTTTTTTTCAAAAATACACTAAACGTTATAAAATTCAAGCCAATTGTGCCCTTGCTAAAAACGGACCAGCCACATAGACTAACTCTGTTTATACGTTGATATTTTTTGCTAACTGGGATGTAGACATAGACAGAACAAACGTCTTAATCAGTTTTCAAAAGGGGCAAAAAAATCCTAATCAGTTTTCTTTAAAGAAATATACGAAATCGAAGAGGAGATCAAAAGGAGAATAAGAGACGAGAAGAAGGTGAAGCCTCATTCCTGCCATTTCTTTTTTTTAGAGAAGTCTAATTTGTATTGAGGAATCTATTGCTCTGTATTAAGGAAGCCATTGCTCTGTGTGTGTTCTACAATCAGTTCGTCGAACGAACTTGAATGTAATCGAATGCATAAAGTCGAAGGAAATAATTTTAAGAAGAAGAAAAGGAATCCCTTAGCTTTTCATAGGTACTTTCATTTATGCTTTTGATTAATAAAATGCATGTGGTAGGGAACATCACATGTGATCCATGTATAAGTTGGGTGTTGACTGGTAGGGGACATGTGGTCCCCTATATTATTTTTTTATAGATTCTTAATACTTTAGAGTTGGCATTTGTCTTGTAATTTATTGTTTATTGTTATGTGAAGTCTGAGTTTTTTTTTACTAACATAATGGTTGGGCATGTAGATGTATATTTACATCATGGGGGTATATGGGTAAAGGATCATGTGTGGAGATATGTGGGAGGAGATGTTTATATATGTAAGAATTTTGATGTTGATTACTTGTCTATTATTTGCCTTAATAATACATATAAAGAGGAATTGAATTATGTCAATATATCCCAAATCTATTATCTGGAACCTGGAGTAAGTAGTGAAGAAGGACTTTTTATACTTGAGGGTGAGGATTAGGAGACTTCTGAGTAAAATAAAGTGAGACACAGTTGTTGTAAGACCCCAACTTTTTAATAAAGATGATTTTTCTATAAATATTATTTTTAAATATTCTGGAATGAATTTGATATAATGTTATAGTTGTGGGTAATATTTATAAATTTTGCAAAGTACGCAAGTTGTTATAAAATATTCGTTTGGTGGAAATATTCTTTTTAGTCGGGGGAATATTAAATGACGACGACCTAATAATCATAGTGGACCCCACAACGAAATTATTATTTGAGTTAGAAAATGACAAAAATATTTTTATGAAAATAACGGCGGAAGTGTTATTTATTAACACTTTGTTGGAATACACAGTGGTTAAAATACAAGAATACGCATTGTTGCACAAGATAGCACACGATATTACGCATGATTTTTGAATTATTGATTCTTACGTAAAAGGCCTTTACTTCTAATAATTGTTACGATGAATTCTTGCTTTAATATTTTATTGATTCAATAATTACTACGTTGATATTTTTGATTCAATAATTGTCATTACATAGTATTTCAAATTATCAAATCAATAATTTATTTAAATATATTATTATAATATTATATTATAGTAGTATGATGTGATTATATGATAGTATGTTTTTTTTATAATTTGAATGGTAACATTATTATAGTAAATTCATGGTATAAAAGTAAAATGAGGTGGAAGAGAACAATTTAAATTTAAATTCTGATGATGTAAGCAATGATGTCATCAGAACGATGAGGTAAGCAATGATGTCATCGGAAGGATGATGTAAGCAATGATGTCATTTGATCGATGATGTAAGCAATGATGTCATATGATCGATGATGTCATAAATTATGGCAAAAAGACTATTTTACCCTTACTCTACCAAGCTTATAAATAGAAGCTCCTTCCTTCATTATTTTTCACGAATTCACTAAAGCTATAGAGCGAGAAAGAATAGAGAGAATAAGAGAGAAGAAGAAGAATCTTCTTCATTTACTATAATATTACAGTATCCAATTTCCTACTAAGGTGTGGGGGTATTATTTCTTTCTTATTCATAAAGAGAACTTCATTATTCCATTCTTTATTATTCTGTTGAATAACTTGTATACTAGGGGTGAGCATGAAAACGGTTTGGTGCGGTTTAAAAGTCGAAACTTTTCAAAATCGCTTAGGTGCGGTTTGATAAATCCAAAACCGCATATAAAATCGCTTAATGATTAGTGCGGTCATGGTTTAAAAGTGCGATGCGGTTTTATTTGGTGCGTGTTTTGGTTCCAAAACCAATTGAAACAACAATTGATATAAAATAAGCTCTCTCTGTTTTTCGAATTGATATAAGTTCATTAATGTAGACAAATCAACAATGAAAACTATAAACTATCTAAAATGTAAATTTTTTCTCGCAACAACTTCTTCATTACATGGAAACTGTGGAATATTTTCTAAATCAAAATACAAAATGAGCAATTAACCTCTCATGCATGTCTTTTAATTTCTTGAATGCGGGAGTAGGTGGGGACTTTTCTTAGTCTTATCAAAGACTTATATAAATGCCAAAAGTTATGTTCCGAGTTCCATCCATAATGTTTGCACACCCATACATACATAAATAAAATAGGGGAAAATGCCATCAATGAGAGAGAAAACAAGCACGTACAATAAATAAATAAAAAACTAGTATAGTAATTTTGAGTTGATTTTATTGCACAATGCCCACCTTCATCATTAAGAAGTGCATAATGTTATGTAAAATTAAACCACCAAGTACTACTATGGTTGGACGAGAGATACTAATTAAAATTACACAAGATAAGTGCCAAACTCACTTCTCCCAAATTCAAAGAAGACGCTACGTATGAATGGTGCATACACACATATAGTGCGGTTTTGGTTTTATGGTTGCGGTTTTGGCTAGTAACCAAACCTGAACCATGAATTTGGTTATTCAACCAACCTAAAACCGCAACATACACCGGAACCGTTGGTGCGGTTTTAATTGGTGCAGTTTTTGGTGCGGTTTCGGTTCCAATTTGGTTACTTGCTTCAAATTTCATCAGATCATGCCGCTACCCTATACTTGGTAAAATTCTTCTTTTATTCCATTCTTTATCATTATGTTGGAATAACTCTGCCTATATGCTAAGCATCACCGCATACATAGTGAAATTCTTCCATTATTTCATTTTATTATTCTCATTGAACATCATGCGGCAAGTTCTTGCATGACACGGATTCGGTTCTCATTATTTATTATTCTATTGGAACATCCTATCTGCATGCATTTATGCATGACTTTAGTTCCATTATTTATTATTCTCGTTGGAACATCCTCTCTCGGCATTTACGCATGACTGGTTCCATTATTTAATATTCTGTTGGAATATCATATACATCGTTCTTACATGTACACGGTTCCGTTATTTATTATTACATTAGAATAACCTTTTTGTCTTGGTTTATCGCATGCACAGTGATTTTTTTTTGTTATCCCATTCTTTATTATACTCGGTTGGTTAAAGTTTTGACTTATATCCATGAAATTAGAGGAATATCCTTGATATTTGCGCTTCATCCAGTATCTTTTCATGAAAATATTCTTCTGAGCATTCTTGAGTTTTACTCTACAAAGAAGTATCATGTTGACAATTTGGACGTTATTAGTTCCTGGATAAATTAATTCTTGAACTTGTTTTATTGAATTCTTATATCATTGTCATCATCTTCATGTTTATTGTGACGACCCCAAAACTAGGTATACATCACCCATCTCGGGTCGCCAGATACATGGTACTGAATACAAATACAAACTAATTATACAACAGTCGTGTAAAATACGACAAAATATATGCTGTGAGTTTTAATACAAATATTGTCATTTAGACAATATCCACACTCAATGGAGTCCTCATTACATTTATTGTTACACTATTTTACAGAATAGTGAGGACTACTAATGCACCATCTAGGACCATCACTCTGTTCCCTGACTAGTCCCAGCTACGTTCTCATTTCCTGAAGAGAACAATGAAAGAAAGGGTGAGCTCAACTAGCCCGGTAAGAAATATTATGATTAAGATAATGCAGAATAAATTATCATTAGTCTTCAACAATGTTAAACTGATAAAATATAACAAACATCAAGTTTAACTGCAGCGGAACAAGCAATCCATTAGAAGAGTCAAGTAGAGCATAAAATCGACTATCTTCTATGATTTAAAAAGATTTTCATAAACTTTATCGCTGAGACTCAGCTTAATAAATAATCCACATTATCAATTCATCCCTGCACTACAAGCCAAGGATATTATTTAGTATCACGTCCATGAATTATCCATGCACTACGGGCCAAAGATAATTGTGTTTTTATCAACGGTCCTGATCATGCCATAAAATAATTCATCTTTGCTCCCTTAGCCAAAGAGAATCTATAGCCATAATCATACCAAAAATTGTCCATCAATGCACTACGGGCCAATGAGAACTTTTTCCACATCATTTGTAACATTACGGTCATGATTATACCGAATAATCCCTGATCATAATCATACCAAGTCCATCTATGCACTATAGGCCACAGATGACTTTCAACAAAATATAAACATGAAAATGATGAAAATGATATATGAATTCAATAAAACAAGTTCAAGAATTAAATTATCCAGGAACTAATAACGTCCAAATTGTCAACATGATACTTCTTTGTAGAGTAAAATTCAAGAATGCTCGTAAGAATATTTTCATGAAAAGATATTTGATGAAGCGCAAATATCAAGGATATTCCACTAATTTCATGGAGTATAAAGTCAAAACTTTAACCAACCGAGTATAATAAAGAATGGAATAACAAAAGAAATCACCGTGCATGCGATAGGCCAGATGCAGATAAGTTATTCCAATGTAATAATAAATAATCTAATTCAGTCATGCGTAACGCACACACAAAATATTCCAACGAATAATAAATAACGGAACCGTGTCAAAGTAAATTCGCACCGATGGGATGTTCCAACAGAATAATAAATAATGAAACCGAAGTCATGCATAAACGCATGCATATGATGTTCCAATGAATAATAAAGAATGGAATAATGTAAGAATTTCACCATGTATGCGGTATTTTGCATGACAAAGTTATTCCAACATAATGATAAAGAATGGAATAATGTAAGAATTTCACCAAGTATAGGGGTAGATCAGCAGTATCAAAAGTTATTCCACCAGATAAAAAATGGAATAATGTAAGTTCTCTTCATGAATACGAAAGAAATAATACCCCTTACCTTATAAAGAAGAGTACTCCGACGGTAGGGCGAGGATATACTCGAAGAAAACTTGCACTACGCTCAAAGCTTTCTTAAACTCTAAAGAAATACGCTCAAGATTATAGAAGAAGAATTCTCTCTATAGTTTCTCTCTCTAGAGTTTCAGTGAATTCGTAAGAAATAATGAAGGAATGATCTTTTATTTATAGGAGAATGGACTGCATAGTAACTAATTCATGAACGGTCCAAATTGATTTACTTTTAAACGGACGGTCCAGATTGATTTAATAAAATATTCTAATAAAACAAAATCTTTTAAACAAAATATAATATATTCTATTTATAATCTAATAAAATGAATAACTTTATAAAAGTATTCTGTTTTATATAAAAAGATTTTACTATGCAAAACACTATGCGGGTACTATGCAATACTATGCATAATAAAATATAATATATTCTAATTATTGTCTAATAAAATAAATAACTTTATAAAAGTATTCTGTTTTATATAAAAAGATTTTACTATGCAAAACACTATAATAATAGAATATTATATATTCTATTTATAGTCTAATAAAATGAATAACTTTATAAAAGTATTTTGTTTTATATAAAAAGTTTTTCTGTTTTATTACATTAATAATACTAATAAAACAAAATTGAGTGACTTTTTACGCAAGCATTAATAATTAATACCGTGTGCTACTATGCAACCACGTGTATTACTGTACTTTTACTACCGGGTAGTTCTACAGTTTTAACGGTAAAACTTCTGCCGTTATTTTCATAAATATATTGTTGTCATTTTCTCAATCCGACAATAATTCTGTTGTAGGGTCCACCAATGATTGTGCCGTCTTACGAATATTCCTTGTTAAAACGAATATTCCCCGACCAATCGAATATTATATAACAACTTGCATACTTTACAAAATTTATAAATACTACCCACAACTATAACATTATCTCAAATTCACACCATAATATTAAAAAAATATTTAGAGAAAATTAAATCTTTATTCGTAAAATTTAGAATTTTACAATCTCCCCTTCTTATGAAATTTCGCCCTCAAAATTTACGTACGTACCTTGTACGCCGAACGGATGTGGACACTTCGTCAGATTCTAACTCTTGAGGTATAACCTTTAAGTGTCGAATATAATCCTTCTTATCCAAGATTTTAACACGTATCTCCTCATACGTTAAATCTTCTGTTATCTCGTCCGGTTCTAAATCAATAGTGTTGTTCGGGTCGTCCACATATTTACGTAACGTCGATAGGAGAAAAAAAAACGTTATGAACACGCAACATACTTGGCGATAAAACGAGTCTATAAGCCACAGTTTCTACTCGATTGAGGATTTAAAATGAGCCAATTAAATTGAGGGTTAAGATAACGCCTTCTTGAAACTTCTTCTTCATATTCATCAGATTCGGGTGTGTAACTTGAGCGGCTTTAACTTTATCAATTAAAGTTAATTCTACTCGTATATTCGTTATCTTCATGTGGGTTCGTATATTCACACTTGTAAACGCATACGATCTTCTACTTAACACGTCAGCTACCACATTCGCTTTTCTAGGATGGTATTGAATGGTATGGTCGTAATCTTCAACAGCTCGAGCCAACGTCTTTGGCGCATGTTACGTTCATTTTAGTTGAAGAAATATTTGAGGGTTTAAAAAATGGGTTTTGTACTGGGGTCAGTACAAAATTCGATTTCACGCTCTAGGGGTAGGCTAAGAAGTCTTCAAGAATACGTCAGAAAATTTATTAACAATTGAAATATCATTCACAACTATGACTCTCATCCAAGACTTGGATAACACGTCACATTGATACCTATCAACTTGCCATCGTATTCACAACGTCCCTACGAGAAGTCCGACTTCTAAGCATTCCACACAAGGAAGTCAACAACGAAAGGATCGGGGCTCTTTACTTATGGCTTGATATGACAATGATTGACTTTAGTGGTTTGGTTGCTTGAATTCGCATAACAGGTTGGTTAGGAATATGAAAGCTAACAACCTTACTAAATGCATGATGAGTAGTTAACCAATCGATTCCTAAAATCACATCAAAGGCAAGTATTTTCAAAGAGATAAGATCGACAGGTAACGTGAAAGTGTTGATTTGAATCAAACAAGATTTATAAATAGTGGAGGTAACGAAGGTTTCTCCCAACTGAGTTTCAATAGATAAATCAAAGTCTAACTTCTCCGGAGTTAAATTCAAACATTGAACACAACTAGATGAAATGAAAGAGTGAGTAGAACCGGTATCTAATACGGTATAGACTTCGCAAGAGTTTATGATTAACTTACCCGTGATAATTTTATTCAGTTTCCTCGTTAAGAAAAAAAAAACGCTCTCTCTTAAACTACTGGCTTTGGCTTGTCTGGGACATTCTTTGGCATCACCATCCCAGCTGGACTTGACTTCACCATACGAAAAAATCGAGCTAGGTGAACTTCTCTTCCGCAACTAAAACACGCTTTGGATTGCTGCGTATAGTTTGGACGGATGTGTCCCTCCTGTCTGCATTTGAAACTTACGACCGGTGGTCGTTCTTCTTCTTTGAAACGGGTGCTGGTGCTGCTGTCTTTCGATCATTATTGAACCTTCTCTTCTTGAAATTTCCATTTCTATTATCTTAGCCATGATTACCACCGAAGTGGTTACCATTCATGGCATGATAATTTCCCCCACGATGGTTATCATTGTTCCGATGACCGTTGCCACCGGTACGATTATTATCATGTTGTTGGTCGTTGCCTTTTGGTTGTGCTGACTCATTATCACGCTCCAATAACTGAGCCCTATTCACAACATCTGAATATAAACAAAGTTTTGTGAGAAATGAGGTATTGACGTATATTGGGTTTCAAACCTTTTAGAAACATTCGCGTCATTCGCTCCTCATTATCTATCAAATGTGATGCAAACCGGGATAATTTCGCATACTTAGCCTCGTACTGCGACACGGTCATATTGTTTTGCTCCAGCTTGATAAATTCCACCTCCTTTATGTGACGAATACTTTCAGGAAAGTACTTGTCGTTGAACAATTCTTGAAATTTCTCCCAAGACATCTTGAGTGCATAAGGCTGGGTACGTTTTACAGATTCTCACCAATGATCTTCTTCTTCACGCAACATAAAAGTGGTGAATGGAAATTTTTGCTCTGCCTTAAGTGGGTCTGGCTTTCCCAAAGACTCCGGTGGTCCCAGCTCCTTGAACTGCTTAGCGGTGACCGACCGTGGGTTGCCATTATTTCAACCTATATACGACAAAACTTATGCTGTGATTTTTAATACAAATATTGTCATCTAGACAATATCCATACTCAATGGAGTCCTCATTACATTTATTATTAAACTATTTCACAGAATAGTGAGGACTACTAATGCACTATCTAGGACCATCACTCTGTTCCTCGACTAGTCTCAGCTACGTTCTCATTTCCTGAAGAGAACAATGGAAGAAAGGGTGAGCTCAACTAGCCTAGTAAGAAATATTATGACTAAGATAATGCGAATAAATTATCATTAGTCTTCAACAATGTTAAACCGATAAAATATAACAAACATCAAGTTTAAACTGCAATGGAACAAGCAATCCATTAGAAGAGTCAAGTAGAGCATAAAATCTACTATCTTCTATGATTTAAAAAGATTTTCATAAACTTTGTCGCTGAGACTCAGCTTAATAAATAATCCACATTATCAATTCATCCCTGCACTATAGGCCAATGATATTATTTAGTATCACGACCACGAATTATCTATGCACTTTCTGAGCCAAAGATAATTGTGTTTTCATCAACCAGTCCCGATCATGCCATAAAACAATTCATCTTTGCTCCTTGGTAAGAAGAGAATCCATAGCCATAATCATACCAAAAAGCGTCCCATCAATGCACTACGGGCCAATGAGAACTTTTTCCACATCATTTATAACATTACTACCATGATTATACCGAATAATACCGATCATAATCATACCAAGTCCATCTATGCACTATAGGCCACAGATGACTTTCAACAAAATATAAACATGAAAATGATGACAATGATATAAGAATTCAATAAAACAAGTTCAAGAATTAAATTATCCAGGAACTAATAATGTCCAAATTGTCAACATGATACTTTTTTGTAGATTAAAATTCAAGAATTCTCAGAAGAATAATTCCATGAAAAGATACTGGATGAAGCGCAAATATCAAGGATATTCCACTAATTTCATGGAGTATATAAGTCAAAACTTTAACGAATTGAGTATAATAAAGAATGGAATAACAAAAGAAATCACCAGACATGCGATAGACCACACAGACAGGTTATTCCAATAGAATAATAAATAACGGAACCGGTCACGCGTAAACGCATGCACGAAGATATTCAATGAGAATAATAAATAACGAAACCAGTCGTGCAAAATTGCACCGATGTGGATGTTCCAATGAGAATAATAAATAACGGAATTCGGTCATGCGTAAACGCTTGCATACATGATGTTACAATAGAATAATAAAGAATGGAATAATGTAAGAATTTCACCATGTATGCGGTAGATTGATGTGACAAAAGTTATTCCAATATAATGATAAAGAATGGAATAATGTAAGAATTTCACCAAGTATAGGGTAGATCACATTATACAAAGTTATTCCAACAGTAAAAAAAAATGGAATAATGTAAGTTCTCTTCATGAATACGAAAGAAATAATACCCCTTACCTTATAAAGAAAAATACTCCGACGGTAGGGCAAGGAAATACTCGAAGAAAACTTACACTACGCTCAAAGCTTTCTTAAACTCTAAAGAAATACGCTCAAGATTATAGAAGAAGAATTCTCTCTATAGTTTCTCTCTCTAGAGTTTCAATGAATTCGTAAGAAATAATGAAGGAATGAGCTTTTATTTATAGGAGAATGGACTGCATAGTAACTAATTCATGAACGGTCCAGATTGATTTACTTTTAAACGGACGGTCCATATTGATTTAATAAAATATTCTAATAAAACAAAATCTTTTAAATAAAATATAAAAAGTATTCTGTTTTATATAAAAAGATTTTACTATATAAAATACTATGCATGCACTATGCAACACTATTGTGATGCCCCCAAAATAGGCATACATCACCTATTCTGAGTCGCCAAATACATGGTACAGAATATAAATACAATCTTTAATATACAACAAGAAAGCTGTGAGTTTTAATACAAATATTGTCTTCTAGACAATATTCACTCTCAGAATAAATCCTCATTACATTTATTGTCACACTATTTAATGTAATAGTGAGAACTACTAATACTATCATCTGGACCAGTCACCCGCTTCCCGACTAGTCACGGCTACGTTCTCATTTCAAAGAGAATAAAGGAAGGGAAGGGTGAGCTCAACTAGCCTCAGAAGAAATATTATGACTAAGATAATGCGAGATAAATTATCATTAGTCTTCAACATGTTAAACCGATAAAATACAATAGACATCAAGTTTAACTGCAGTGGAACAAGCAATCCATTAAAAGAGTCAAGTAGAGAATAAAATCTACTATCTTTTATGATTTAAAAAGGTTTTTCGTCACTTTTATTCTACTTGAGACTCAACAATAAATAATCCACATCATCCTCCTTTACTGGCCAATGATATTCATTAAGATCACGACAACAAATTATCCATGCACTACGGGCCAAGGATATTCGTGTATTCATCAACGGTCCTGATCATGGCATAAAATAATTCATCTTTGCTCCCTTGGCCGAAGAGAATCTATAGCCATAATCATACCAAAAACTGTCCATCAATGCACTACGGGCCAATAAGGACTTTTTCCACATCATTTGTAACATTACGGTCATGATTACACCGAATAATCCTTGGTCATAATCATACCAAGTCCATTTATGCACTACAGGCCATAGATGACTTTCAACAAAATATAAATATGAGGATGATGACAATGATATAAGAATTCAATAAAACAAGTTCAAGTATTAATTTATCTAGGAACTAATAACGTCCAAATTGTCAACATGATACTTCTTTGTAGAGTAAAATTTAAGAATGCTCAGAAGAATATTTTCATGAAAAGATACTGGATGAAGCGCAAATATCAAAGATATTCCACTAATTTCATGGAGTATAGAAGTAAAAACTTTAACCAACTGAGTATAATAAAGAATGGAATAACAAAAGAAATCACCATACATGCGGTACTTCGCATAGACAGGTTATTCCAACAAAACAATAAATAACGTAAACAAATCAAAGCGTATATACGACCCGGCGTGATATTCCAACAGAATAATAAAGAATGGAATAACAACATAAATCACCATGCATGCGGTACTTCGCATAAACAGGTTATTCCAACATAATAATAAATAACGGAACCAGGCCCACAGAAAAGCGACAAACGGGATATTCAAATGTAATAATAAAGAATGGAATAACGACAAAATTTCACCATGTATGCGGTATTGGCATAGACAAAGTTATTCCAATGAGAATAATAAATAATGGAATAACAGAAGAATTTCACCAAGTATAGGGTAGCCCGCGTATACATGTTATTCCAACAGAATAATAAAGAATGGAATAACAAAAGTTCTCTTCATGAATACAAAAGAAATAATACCCCTTACCATAATATTCAAAAAAAAATCGAAAAATTTAAATCTTTATTCGTAAAATTTGGGATTTTACAACTATGCATAATAAAATAGAATATATTCTAATTATTGTCTAATAAAATAAATAACTTTATAAAAGTATTCTATTTTATATAAAAAGATTTTACTATGCAAAATACTATGCATAATAGAATATTATATATTCTATTTATAGTCTAATAAAACGAATAACTTTATAAAAGTATTCTATTTTATATAAAAAGTTTTTTTGTTTTATTACATTAATAATACTAATAAAACAAAACTGAGTGACTTCTCAAGCAAGCATTAATAATCAATACCGTGTGCTACTATGCAACCACGCGTATTACTGTACTTTTACTACCGGGTAGTTCAACAGTTTTAACAGTAAAACTTCCGTCGTTATTTTCATAAATATATTTTTGTCATTTTCTCAATCCGACAATAATTTTGTTGTGGGGTCCACCAATGATTGTGCCGTCTTTTGAATATTCCCCGACCAATCGAATATTATATAATAACTTGCATACTTTACAAAATTTATAAACACCACCACAACTATAACATTATCTCAAATTCACACCATAATATTAAAAAAATATTTTGAGAAAATTAAATATTTATTCGTAAAATTTGGGACTTTACATTTATATTATGTTGAAAGTCATCTGTGGCCTGTAATGCATAGATGGACTTGGTATGATTATGACCAGGTATTATTCGGTGTAATCATGACCGTAATATTATAAATGATGTGGAAAAAATCCTCATTGGCCCGTAGTGCATTGATGGACAGTTGTTGGCATGATCATGACCATTGATGAATACACGAATATCCTTGGGTCAGAAGCGAGGTGGATAATTTGTGGTTGTGATACTAATGAATATCCTTGGTCAGAAAAGGGGATGATGTGGATTATTTATTAAGCTAAGTCTCAAATGATAAAAGTGATGAAAAACCTTTTAAATCATAAAAGATAGTAGATTTTATTCTCTACTTGACTCTTTTAATGGATTGCTTGTTCAACTGCAGCTTAAACTTGATGTTTATTATATTTTATCGCTTTAACATTGTTGAAGGCTAATGATAATTTATTCGCATTATCTTAGTCATAATATTGTTTCTTCGGGCTATTTGAGCTCACCTTTTCTTTCACCGTTTTCTCTTGAGAAATGAGAACGTAAATGGGACTAGCTAATCGGGAGCGGAGTGGCCGGTCGTATGATAGTATTAGTAGTCCTCACTATTCTCATTAAATAGTGTAAAAATAAATGTAAAGAGGACTCTTTTGAGTGTGGATATTGTCTAGATGACAATATTCTTATTAAACTCTCAGTTTACGTTTTGTCGTATTTTACACGACAGCTGTATTATTAAGTTGTATTTGAATTTTGTACCATGTATTTGGCGACTCAAGATGGTTGATGTATACCTATTTTGGGGGCGTCACAGTTGTCCTAGAGTTCTTTGCAAAATATGAGATAGATGAACCTGTAATGAATGATGAATCACCTCCTGATGTTCCACTGAGCCCTTAATAAATTCACCTGAATAAGTGGGTGAGGATAGTGATGACACTTTCATGGAAAGTGCTGAAGTACTTAATGTTTTTGATAGCATTAACAGAGCACATGAAAAAAGGGATGATCCTAATGTAGTATTAAACACACAGGGTAGCAGGATTGGTGAGGAAGAGATTAGTAGATGAACTTGTGGAATTAATGAAGGCTTAAATCCTGATAGTAGTGAGGACAGTCAAGATGCTACAAATGAAGAAGAAAGTGAGGAGAGTGAGGAAAGTGATGATATTGAGGAAGGTGATGATAGTGAGGAAGGGGGTGATAATGATGATAGTGAGAGAAGGACTGATGAGGGTCAGGTGCCATGTGAGAGAAGACATCTTATTTGTTTCAATGTAAATGATTAGACACCCTAGTTCAGCTTGGGAATGACATTTGTTAGTGCAACTGGACTTAGGGAATCCATATCAAAGTATGTTATATCTAGGGGAGTGGCATTAAAATATGTGAAAAGTGAACCATATAGAATAAGGGTCCAATGTGAGGCTGGGTGTCATTTTGTCTTGTATGTGTCAAAGGACGGTTGTAACCCTAGATTGGCTGTTAAGACATTAAATGAAGACCATAAGTGTTATAGGATTTTCAGCAACCCTAGGGTTTCAACAAAGTTCTTGGCCAAGCTTTACAAACAAAAAATTCTTGAGCAGCATGACTACAAGATCAAAGACCTCAAAAAAGATGTGGAGAAAGAATGGAGAGTAAATGTTGATTTTCCAAGTGCAAAAGAGTCAAGAGGATGTGTGACGCCCCCAGAATAGGTCCATACAACCCATTCTGAGTCGCCAATTACATGGTACAAAATTCAAATATAAATTTCATTTATACAACTATTAATTATCGTATAAAATACGACAAAACATACGCTGTAAGTTTTAATACAAATATTATCTCGTAGATAATATACAAACTCAAATAAGATCCTCATTATAATTATTGTCACACTATTTTACAAAATAGTGAGGATTGCTAAAATAACTATCTTGAACCATTACTCCACTCCCCGACTAGTCCCAGTTACATTCTCGCCTCTTGAGAAGAACAATGGAACCAAAAGAAAAAGGGTGAGCTCAACTAGCCCAATAAAGAATATTATAACTAAGATAATGTAGAACAAATTATCCTTAGTCCTCAACTGAAAAAAATCAGATAAAATACAATAGACAACAAGTTTTAGATCAACAACTGCAACGAAAATAGAAATCCATTAGTGCATCATCAATATTTTATCATGTAACAAAAATCAATAAATATTTCACATCAACGAATTATCCATGCACTACGGGCCAAGGATATTCGTTAGTATCACCAGTGGTAATGATCATGCCAAACAACTGTCCATCTATGCACAACGGGCCAAAGAGAACTTTCACCACAATATTTGTCTGTAACATTACAGGTCATGATTATACCAATAAACAATTCATGGTCATAATCATACCAATCAACAGTCCATCTATGCACTATGAGTCAAAGATGACTTTTACCACAATATAAGCATGAGGATGATAACAATGATATAAAGAATCAATCAAGTGAGATCAAAGATAAATATTAAAGATTTATAATTCAATTTATCTAGAGTTCAAGAATGTCCAAATTGTCAATATGATAATTAATTGTGGAGTAAAATTCAATAATGATATTCATGTATCAAAAATAATTTGGACAGAAAAGAAATTAATTTTGTCATGAATAGTATCCTGTGAATAGTACCCCGAGTGAATAGTACCCAGTGAATGGTACCTGAGTGAATAGTACCCCGTGAATAGTACCTGAGTGAATAGTACCCCGTGAATAGTACCTGAGTGAATAGTACCCCGAATGAAAATATTAAAATTTAATAAAAAAGTTCAGACCAATATTCCAATAAAACGATACTAGATGAAGCGCAAACTCAAAGATATTCTACTAATTTCAGAGATTATAAAAGCAATACTTACCATTGTAAGTTTAGATTTAGGAATATGAAAAGAAATAATAATTTTAGATTTTGGAATATGAAAACAAATAATATACGAAACTGCAAATGGATTTTCACCCGTCATGTGGTAATCCGCGTAGACAGATCTTTTCCACAAATAAAGAATGAGTACGAAGGGTTATTCACCATGCATGCGGTAATCCGCGTAGACAAGTTATTCCTACATATTAAAGAATGAATACGAAGGGTTATTCACCATGCATGCGGTAATCTGCGTAGACAGGTTACTCCCGCGGATTAATAAAGAATGAATACGAATGATTATTCACCATGCATGCGGTAATTCGCGTAGACATGTTACTGTCGCAGATTACTAAAGAATGAATACGAAAAATAATATCCCTTACCATAGTAGGAGATTGAATATTGCAATAGTGAAGTAGCAAAATACTCTTCTTCTTTCTCTCTATAGTTTCTTTTGTGAGTCTTTGTGAATTGATGAGAATGAAAGAAGAAATAAGCTTCTATTTATAGGAAAACGTAGTTTCAATATTTGCACGTTAGAGGCTCAACTTATTACAGTTTAGTACCTCATTAATTGCACCTTAGTCCAGGTGACATCATCTTTGTGTTTCTTTAAGGATGATGTTATGCTTACATCATGCTTGCATCATTTCTTCTTTAATTGGTTGATTAAAGTTCACATAGATTGGTTAATTTATTACACTTTGGTACCCCTAAAGTTTTCTAAGTTTGCATTATTCCCCTTTAACTTTTGTAATTCACTTATCTTCAATAAACACATTTTTAATATTTCAATAATTATTCATTATTAATATTATAACTCACAATATTAACAACCAGATCATTCCTAGGAAAGAGAGGGCTTTCTGCTAAATAACCTAACCCCTTTCCTGGACAAAAATTTCTAGACATTGTCAATAATGCAAATAATAATATGAATAACTTTATCGTCTCAATTATTGATTTAATAATATAAAATATTATGCAGATGATACTGTGACAATAATTGAATCAATAATATGAGATACTATACAGTAACTACTGTTGCAATAATTGAATAAAACTGAGAGACTTTTTATGTAAGCAACAATAATCAGAGATACTATGCAATACTGGTGTGAATCTTTATGCAACATGACGCGTCTTCTTTAAGGCAACAATAACGCATATTATCTTATTTTTTATCACCAAATATTTCAACAGTTTAACGGTAAAAGTTTTTCCGTTATTTTTATAAAAAGGTTATTTCTATCGCTTTTTATATCCGACAATTATTCTGTTCTGGGGTTCACCAATGATTGTGTCGTCGTATGGATTCCCCGACAAAAAGAATATTCCCCGACCAAACGAATATTTTATGACAACTTGTTTACTTTGTAAAATTTGCACATATCACCCATAACTATAGCACTATATCAAATCAACACCTTATAATTCAAAATAATATTTAGAGAAAATTAAATCTTTATTCATAAAAAGTTGGGGTCTTACAGGATGGTTATGGATGAATTCTCATGAAGCTTTACTACTGAGTATTTTGAGTTAGAGGCTTATACAGTAGAATTGGTGAGGAGTAATCCAGGGTCTAAAGTGTAAGACCCCAACTTTTTATGAATAAAGATTTAATTTCTTTAAATATTATTTTTGAATAATAAGGTGTTGATTTGATATAATGCTTTAGTTATGAGTGAAAATAAAATATTTGTTTGGTCAGAAATATTCTTTTGCCGGGGGAATATCCGTATTTGACTCTTTGAGTGGACCACATAATGTAATAATTGTCGAGATATAAAATGCGGCGTAAATAACCTTTTATAAAAAATAACGCCAAAACTTTTACCGTTAACTATTGAAATATCCGGTGATAAAAGTACGATGAATACGTGGTTGCACATAAAGAGCAACACCAGTATTGTACAAGATTTCGATTATTTATTTTGACCTAAGAAGTCACTCAGTTTCATTCAATAATTACCACAGTAATTATTGTATAGTATCTCATATTATTGATTCAATTATTGTCACAATATCATCTGCATAATATTTTATATTATTAAATCAATAATTGACATGACACAATTATTCATATTATTAGTTAGCATTATTGGCAATGTCTATAAATTTTTGTCGAGGAAAGGGGTTAGGTTATATAATTGCACGTCAATAAGGATAAATCCTTATCGAAAAGTCCCCTCTTTCTTGGGAATGATCTGGCTGTTAATATTGTGAGCTTATAATATTAATTATGAATAATTATTATGTGGTGGATATTCGTTCAATTTTGATATAAATGAAAGAATTTTGCATGAAATATTTGTTAAAAGTTTGGCAATTATCTTCTCCGATAAAATATTCATTCAAATATATTATTATAATATTACATTATAATAATGTGATAATATAATAATATAATTTTTTTATAATTGTAATATTATTATTATAATATATAATTTCTAGCATGTGAATAAAAGTGAAATGAAGGTTATCATTTTGGTTTTGAACATTCCGTGCACATTTTAAATTCTCATATGCGTATTCTTTTTCCAAAGTGATTGTTGGTGGAGAATTTTGCCTGCAAAGCTTGTTTTCTAAGTTGGTGGGTAGAATAGATTCTCCTACAAAATATTTTTCTCCAAATTATGGGCCCTAACTATTGAAAATGAGAGGTTAGGCAGAGAAGAAATTCAAAGTTAGGCAAACCTGCTTAACTTTTCTCCCTCCGTTGCACTATAAAAGGAAGGTTAACACTCCTTCCTAAACACACCATACAATATCAGAAATTCTTATTCTATATTATTATGAGTATTTCTCTTGAGTATAAGGATACTTTGAGTGTAGCTTTTTGTGCAAGATTTTCTCAGAATAATATCTAATATTTCAGTCAAATCTAGTTTCTACTAAGGTAAAGAATGTTATTTTATTTCAATACTCGTAAGAAATATCATTTTCTTTCATACTCCATATTATGTAAGGGATATTATTTTATTTCATATTTCTAAATTTAAACTTACTATGATAAGTATTGATAAACTCCATATTATGTAAGGGATTATCCCCATCTATTTGTGTAACCTTGTAGCAATTTCGGGAAGGAATTTTTATATGGGGGAGGATGTAATACTTAGAATTTCCACATATTATTAAATGATTATATTAATGGAAATGATATTTCTGTGAATATAAGTGTTATTATTTTGTGAGTCGGTTAAATTAATTGATTCTTATTAGATCGATGCATATTAAGATGTGTGAATTGACAATAAGAATTGTGAAATGCCTTGTGTGGCATATTGTGAAACGAGGAAATCCATTAAGCAAATTAAAACGAGAATCTAGAAGATTAATCGTGTTGATCATGTAATTTCATATGTGTAATCAATACGCTCGTAGACCTGTAGTAACACTTTTGTGGACATCAATTCATGTCTTATAAAATGAATTTAGCGATAAAAATTGACACGGGCTGAAGCTAAACTAGTCTTGGCATTGTCGGGATTACAATAGCATTTCTTGTGGTCTCAATGAAAAGATAAATGGCGTGAATATACCAGTAGTCGGTTGAGAAAACTAATTTTTCCACTTTAGAAATTAAATGGAACAATTATGTGATATGTGTGACATTGATAAACCATGAAATAAAGTACGTTATGTTTGACGAAGAAATTATTAAGTAGACCATTAATTAATATTAATTTATTGTGGTAGAATATTGATTACTTAGTAATTAATTAATAATATGTGATTATTATTAATTGCAATATATCTATAAATATAACAAGAATTATATAGATAATTAATGATTATGGAAATTCATAAATACATTAATCAACGATGATTGGATTAATTAATATTGGTGTTAATTAATCGAGGAAGTGAATAATTTAATTATTTAACATAAATAAATAAGTTATTAATATAATAATATGAGATTAACGATTATATGTAATAATACTGACTATACTATATATAGTGTAGTGTGACATTTATGTGACTATATATTAAGTTGTATGAAACTATATTGTATGAAGCAATGTGATTAAACATATTGGAACTATATGTTATAAATACATTATGAAATATCTATGTGACAATATGTATGTGGGTATATATTAAAATAATATACCATGAGCATATTGTAAACTATTATTTTAATAAAATGTATCAGTGTGATAAAATGTACATGGATTATATGTATGTTACATTTTCATATTACATCTACTACCTTAAAACATCAATTACTAAAATTGTAGTTATAGCTAATGTATGGTTGATATAACATAAGGATAAGGTTTGTGCATAAGTATAGTCTAAGCTATTTTATTTTCTTTCTTCCAAGCTTTCTAGTTGATGATTATGGTAGGGAGTGGTGGTTATGATGAGTTTCAACCACCATCTAACAACTCCTTGTTAACCTTCATGCAATCCTTCAATCTATGGGTTTGATTCAATGGAAAATTGCTATGTCTGTGTAAGAATTCTTCTATAAATAGCATACATGTTTACAGTTGGTGTTGCTTGAAGTGTCTGATATTTGCTAAGTAAGAGTTGAAAGCATAAAGTAATCTAAAAGCTTAGGAGTTCAATTGGAGCAAATTCCTTTCACAATTCAGAGGTATAATTCCATCCCTTGTTTCCATTTTTAGTTTCTGTTAAACAGAGTTCGTGAGTATTGAAATTCAAATTCTTGAATTCATGGAATTCGATGTTAATGAGGTTGGTTATGGGTTATATAGTTGTTATATGACCATATAAATATATTTCAACTATAACAGAAATGTTTAAAATCAATTTCGTGAGTAATTTCTGTGTTTGGGCTAAACAGATTCTTGAAAGTTATTTGTTCTGCTCGAACCGGTGTAAGGCGTATTCTTGCCAGATTAACACTAATGCGTAACAATTGCATAGGCCCTACCGAGTTCGATTTTGAGTTCTGATTTACAATCTGTTATAGTTTTATGACATGTACTAGCTTACAAGCATGTGTAAGGGGCTTGTACCGGTATATTTACTTGATGTGAGCAATTGTTAATTGATTAGCATTCATGAATAATGAGAGTATGTAGTTGGAATGAAATTAGAACTTTAAAAATGAACTTGACATGTTTGTATGCCATGGTTATATACTGACTTTGCAAGCATATTGGTATGACTTAGAAATGCATGAATAAACCTTTAGATTGTGTTTATGTGATTAGTAAGCAAGCATGAACATGTTGGACTAATTTGTAAACCTTATAAATGAAAATACGACTTTTGAAGTGAATGTTCGCACGCTACCTTGAAGGTTAGAATTTGACACTTGTGATCATGTTTGATATCACTATTAGACTCACTCATGTAGTATAAATATATACATACCATGCTTGGGTGTCATATTTCAAATAAAGCATGAACGAAGCATATTTTCAACTAAAGCGGTGTTAGTTTCACGTATGTGTTATAAATACTCACAAGCATGCCTATATGAGTTTTATAACCATCTTGTATGATTAGAGAGCAAGCATGATTGACTTTGTGGTTTCATAACCTTGAATGGCCTTAAATTGTTGAAATGATCAATTTAGAATTTTATTATGAAAGAAGGAACCTAGATTGACTTGAGAAGCATGAGAAGGCCTTTAACATGTCAAAATATATTGTGTATGATTGTATGCTCAAGCCGGACAGATACCACAAGGCAACAATCGAGTTTTCTTTGGGCGGGAAGAACAAGAATTGCTTCTTGGTTCTAGAAGCTTAGCCATGGCGCAAATTGCTACCATCTAGGAATATAAGTTGGTGATTTCTGATTTTGGACAGTTAACTTATGTGATGCTTATATTACTAAAAGTAGTTTAAAGCCTACTGATACATGTTTATAAGTAATGCTTAGAGGTTATGATGGTGTTTGCCTTGAAATAGGAAGGTCCATAAGTAAAAGGACTTAACCTTGGGTATTCTTAATTTACTTATGAAATGACTAGTGTAAAATCCTAAATTTTACGAATAAAGATTTGAATTTCTAGATTTTTTTTTTGAATATTATGGTGTGGATTTAATATAATGTTATAGTTGTGGGTAATATTTATAAATTTTGCGAAGTATGCAAGTTGTTATATTATATTCGATTGGTGGGGAAATATTCTTTGTGTAGGGGAATATTAAATGCGACAAGCACAATCATTAATGGATCCCACAATGTAATTATTGTCGGATTGAGAAAACGACAAAAATATTTTTATAAAAATAACGTGACGAAAGTTTTACTGAATAATATTGTTGAACTACTCATTAGTAAAAGTACGATGTCTGGCCAGTGGTTGCATAGTAGTACACGGTATTGATTATTGATGCTTATGTGAGAAGTCACTCGCTTTGTTCAATTATTACTACATGAGTTCTTGCATAGTATCTCACGTTATTTGATTAAATTATTGTTGATTGTTATATATATAAAGTTTTGTTTTATTAGTATTATTAATGTAATAAACGTAAAAGCTTTTATATATAAAATGTACTACTTTTATAAAGTTAGTCGTTTTATTAGGCTAATAGTAAAATCTTTTATATAAAAGCGAATACTTTTATAAAGTTATCATTTTATTAGACAATAATTAGATTATATTATATTTTATTATGCATAGTGTTTTGTATAGTGCTGCATAGTGTTTGTATAGTAAAATCTTTTTAAAAGTTATTCGTTTTATTAGATTATAAATAGAATATATTATATTTTATTGAAAACCAATCTGCTTTGAATCGTTTAAAAGTAAATCGATCCGGACCGCTCATGGATTGGTGACTATTCAAATCCATTCTTCATAAATAAAAGCTCATTCCTTCATTATTTCTTACGAATTCAATTTGAAACTCTAGAGAGAGCTGTAGAGAATTATTCTTCTATCTTGGCGTATTTCTTTAGCATTTAAGAAAGCTTTGAGCATAGTGCAAGTTTCTTCAAGTATATCCAGCCCTACCGGTGAGTACTTTTCTTTATAAGGTAAGGGTATTATTTTTTCATATTCATGAAGAGAAATTACATTATTCCATTCTTTATTATTACATTGGAATAACTTTGATATCGCCTGATACCTACCCTATACTTGGTGATTTTTGTTGTTATTCCATTCTTTATTATTACATTGGAACATCCTGCTGCATACGTTTCTGTGGGACTGGTTCCGTCTTTATTATTCTGTTAGAATATCACATCTGCATGCGTTTTACACCTTGACTGATTTGTTATTTATTATTCTGTTGAATAACTTTATCATCACAAGTACCGCATGCATGGTGATTTCTGTTGTTATTCCATTCTTTATTATTACATTGAAATATCACAGCCGGTATGCGTATTACGCTTTTGACCGGTTCCTTTATTCATTATTACTTTGGAATAACTTTGTCTATCTGCAATCTATGTATGCATGGTGATTTTTTTGTTATTCCATTCTTTATTATACTCGGTTGGTTAAAGTTTTGACTTCTATACTCCATGAAATTAGTAGAATATCCTTGATATTTGCGCTTCATCCAAAGATCTCTTTCATGGAAATCTTCTTACGAGCATTCTTAAATTTTACTCTACAAAAAAGTATCATGTTGACAATTTGACGTTATTAGTTCCTGGATAAATTAATTCTTGAACTTGTTTTATTGAATTCTTATATCATTGTCATCATCCTCATGTTTATATTTTTGTTGAAAGTCATATGTGGCCTGTTGTGCATAGATGGACTTGGTATGATTATGATCAGGGATTATTCTGTGTAATCATGACCGTAATGTTACAAATGATGTGGAAAAAGTCCTCATTGGCCCGTAGTGCATTGATGGACAGTTTTTGGTATGATTATGGCTATGGATTCTCTTCGACTAAGGGAGAAAAGATGAATTGTTTTATGGCATGATTAAGGCCCGTTGATGAATACACGAATATCTTTGGCCCGTAGTGCATGGATAATTTATGGTCGTGATAGTAATGAATATCCTCGCCAGTAGTCTTGGGGATGATGTGGATTATTTATTAAAATTTGAGTCTCGTGAATAAAAGTGATGAAAAACCTTTTAAATAATAAAAGATAGTAAATTTTATTCTTTACTTGACTCTTTTATTGGATTACTTATTCATTTACGATTAAACTTGATGTCTATTGTATTTTATCGGTTTAACTTTGTTGAAAGACTAATGATAATTTATTACGCATTATCTTAGTCATAATATTTCTTAGTAGGCTAGTTGAGCTCACCCTTTCCTTCACTGTTCTCTTCAAGAAATGAGAACGTAGCCGAGACTAGTCGGGGAACGGAGTGACGGTCCAGATGATAGTATTAGTAGTCCTCACTATTCTGTTAAATAGTGTGACAATAAATGTAATGAGGACTTATTAAAGAGTGGATATTGTCTAGAAGATAATATTTGTATTAAAACTCATGACTTTCTTGTTGTATATTAAAGATTGTATTTGTATTCTGTACCATGTATTTGGCGACTTAGAATAGGTGATGTATGCCTATTTTGGGGGCGTCACAACTAGGTCTTTGATTCATGACGAATTTATAATATGATTTTATACCATATGTGCATACTTGAATCATGTCAAGCTTGATTAAAGGCCGTGTTAGCTAATGAACATCTTGAACATATAATCGCTATAAATTGGATTGAAAAGTGTTGATTTCTTAACGTTGGATAAACTACCCTTAAGGCAAGTTCTCTAACCTTACTCAAATTTATATTTAGCAAGTATCCAGACCCTACTCTTATTGTGCAAGTATCTTTGCATTACTTTATTCAAACGAATATAAATAAACTTATCTCTTTGAATGCAAGTTATTCTACTTATTCGTTCAATTGAACAAGTATGTTTAGACTCTTGTGAAAAACTATTATTCATGTTGAACATGGTATTGTTCTTGAATATTGTGAGAGAGTCAATGCCATTTGATTCGACTAAACTATATACATGTTTGTAAAACTGTCCAAACCAATTAATTGGTGCGAAAATCTTGAAAACTGAGATGAACAACCCTTATGATAAGGGGAGTGTATGTTGTTGGTAACCCCAACACATGAATGGTTTATTATTGTGGTTTTATGCATAACTTAGAGTATTGTGGTGATCATCATCTATAGTACTTGATTCTGTTGGGTTATCAGTTTAATATTGGTAACTCTAGTGGATGTTCAATAGTCCTTAGTGACTACTCAGTATAAAATGTTATCCCAGTTGGATACATTGATAGTCTTTGAATTTATATATATCTGTTGATTTATATTGAATTATCATTCTTATTCCAGGAATGGTTGATATTCACTTTATTCATGATATTATTACGAAACTTTGAACTATCTTAGAGATAATACTTCGATAATTCAAACTTGTGACATTATATTCTTCACCCTTGTTGTATATTACTTGCTGGGCAATTTGTGCTCATCCTTGCTTATTTAAAACATTTCAGTTAAGGAGGAACATGGTGGTGTCTCTAGAACGATCAAAGGCAAAAGGCTAAAACTAAACTTGTCCTTTTATGTTTAAGACTAATATGTTGTATTAAGAAGATTTTAGGATCTATGTTTAAGCTTAAGTAGGATTATGTAATAAGTCTTTATTCGATATTATTATGTAATCTATTAAATCTTTGTGAGTTCTTGAGACTTGGGGAATAATTATAATAAATCATTGTATATTATTCTAAATTAGATCTTCCGTTGTGAAAGTGATATTTTAGTTATTTTTGTATACCATGAGCACGTGATGAACCGAATTCGAGCGACCAAGTGGAGGTTCGAATTTGGGGGACTCATAACACGAATCTGAACTTTCTACAAACATACCATATCGGTATGAGCTACTTTTAAGCATCACAACCAAACCTTTCGAACCTTACAAACACCAAGTTAAAGTTCTTAAACACTTTGAAAATCCTTAGTTTAAAACCATCACGACATGTTCACAATCTGTTTTAGCACCTTCTTACATTTTAAACACATTATCAGATTCATTAAATTAAGTTTGACCAACATACAGTGGATTGAACAAAGAAAAAAAAGACTTTCAATTGGATACCTCACCGGGCGGCCTGAAATTGAATGAGCGGTAACATCATCCGTTAGGCGGGCTTACCCATGTCGATTCTGCGATTACATGATGCCTTTGTTCATCGACCTAAAACTCACGAATTTTAGATACATCCAGTAAATTTAACAAACCCAAAAGACATAGACTTCACATAATCATCACCAAGCATGCATACATTGACTTTAAACAACAAAATAACAATATTCATCAGATTTAGCCCTTTAAATTCATGTTCTTGCTAAAAACTCCATTTTTAGACATCCTTAGCGAATCATCTCACCACAGATTCGTTTCTTGATTAAATCAGTTCGTATAACATGCATTGTTTTTGTATTTGAACATATTAACAATAACAACTATCAATTAACATATTACAACATGAATTAAACACTAATTTTGACTTTAAAATCAGCCTTTTTGTACATATTTTTACAAAACTCAAATCTTTACTTTAAAACATATTTCATACAAATTTGATTTCTGAAAAACGTTTCTAAATCACATATAACAAATTATATATACATGTTAACATTTATAACAACTATCTAATCAATTCATTAACCAAAACCCCAATTTTAAAACCAAAATCATATATATTGTCAAAACTCAAGTTAAATGCATGCTTTATGATTTCATGGATTAAATTACTATAAAGTCATTTATAAACATCATATAGTAGATTAGAAATACATATTAACAAATATAAATAACTTCTCAACAATATACTCATGAAAATTCAATTATAGAGAACTAAAATATATTTTTATGGGAAAATCAAGAATATAATAAACAGAGATTGTAACTTGAATTCTCACCCTTTGATTCTTGTTTAGATGATAAGAAACCCTCCTTTGATTCTCCAAATCTTCTTCCTCAATCTCAATTCTCTCAAAACTATCTCTTTTTTCTCTCTATTTTTCTCAAGCTTAAGTCTTGGGAAATAAAGTATGTGAAAACATAAGGTGATTATAATCGTTATACTTGATAACTTCAAGACATATGGGTATCAGTTAAGCGCATCATGGCCTTAACTGATCCCATGTTCTTCAGGTTATGTTTGGTTTGGCTATAAAATACTCTTTTTTAGTTTATTTTAATTAACTTGTTTATTATATAGTTTATTTGTCACACTGTAATTAATCAAATAATGTTATTTAAATTTAATTAAATTAAAGGCAACATTACTCATTAATTCAAATTATCACATAATTAAAATTCTCATTTATTAATTATGAAAAATCATTAAACCTCTAATTAATTATTAAATTAATTAGAACAACATTATAATTATTAACAACTCAATTAATTTAATAATCCCAAATAAATTATAACTTCAAACCATAAAATTATTTATCATTAATTTAATTAATGTGACACACTTAATTAAATTAATCTACAAAAATTTCATCAAATATTTATTTAACTCAATAGATAAAACAATAAAATATTTATTTAATTCAATAAATATTTAAAATTAATTACAAAAGTCTCGTTAAATCACAAAATGCTACGATCCTGAAGATCTCTAATTGTTGACTTTTAGAGAGGATGTGTCGACTTGCTTTCAGGTTGTGATATGTCACATTAGAATACTACTGATTACCAATCCGTGGGTTGTTGTCACTTCATTGAACTAGTTGTTAGACACACCTCAATCTGATCTTCTTTTCAAACTTAAGATATTCAACAACTATCTTGGGATCATCACTCTATGAGTCTTCAACATGTCAGTTTGTTATTAGAGCTGATATACTCTATGATTTTCCTAACCATAGAGTTTATGGTGATCGTAGAGTATTTGGTTAATCTGACTCTACGATCTGCAAGCTTGACGATCTACTCTACAATCTTCAATGTACGTTACGATCTTTAGCAGACTCTGCGATCATCACTATACCTTACGATCTCTGAGCAGACTATGTGCACTTAAACTGAATACTCTACGATTATCAAATAAGCTTTACGATCGTTTAAGAAGCTTTACGATTGCTTAATTTTCTATAATTTATACTTTCAATTTATTCAATAAATTAACCTAACAAGTTTGATCTAAGTTCTTTTACATCAATTTCATTTTAAGGATTTCACAAAAACTATTGATTATATACAAATATACATTATTTCATCATTAAATCAAATATGCATTTGTCCTAACCTAAGTTTTCTTATATTCCCTTTATATCCTCCCCAACCCTTTCCTTAGCTTCCCCCTTAAGTCAAAGTATGAAATATATCCATAAAATCGAATTGTAAGAATAGGTTATCAAGGAAAAAAATATTATTAATAATTTATTCTCCATCCCGCCATATAACTTATAAAACAAACTTTACCAACTAGTTTTCATTTCAACAAAATGGCATCACCTTAGCAATTGGCACCGGTCAACTACCTCTATCAAATATATGTATATCGGATACATCAACATCAACCCTCATCGCATTGCTACAAATATGGATAGTAATATTGTGGTGCGATGTGGTAGCGGTTTACTAATAATTTGCAGCACGGATTAAAAATTTCTACGGACTTGATGGTGCAAAGATGTCTCATGTCTTTAGTGCAAAAGTTGTCCCCATCTAGGACATTGTATACTACTAAATGTAACGTAGGGATCGATTTGCTAAAAGCGAACTCTTGCCTTTAGCTCTTATTATACAATTAGGTTCTCCCTATTTAAGGCATTAAACTTTAAAGTTAAGTCAATTGATCCACTAAACTAATTGTGAATGATCTTACGGCGTGACACATCTGAAAAAGAAAAATTAAAGATAAATGATGTGATATGTCATCATGTGTCATGTATAAAATATAAATTATTTAATTTTGACATCATGTCTAAAATTATTGACTTTTAGTGAATGTTCTGCGCTACCTTGAAGGTTAGAATTTGACACTTGTGATCATGTTTGATATCACTATTAGACTCACTTTCATATAGTATAAATATATCATACCATGCTTGGGTGTCAAATTTCAAATAAAGCATGAACGAAGCATATTTTCAACTAAAGCGGTGTTAGTTTCACGTATGTGTTATAAATACTCACAAGCATGCCTATATGAGTTTTATAACCATCTTGTATGATTAGAGAGCAAGCATGATTGACTTTGTGGTTTCATGACCTTGAATGGCCTTAAATTGTTGAAATGATCAATTTAGAATTTTATTATGAAAGAAGGAACCTAGATTGACTTGAGAAGCATGAAAGGCCTTTAACATGTCAAAATATATTGTGTATGATTGTATGCTCAATGCGGAATGAGATACCACAAAGCAACAATGAGTTTTCTTTGGGCGGGGAGGGCAGTAACATTTCCTTGGATCTAAAAAGCTGCCATAAGCAGCATTGATTGCTGTGATCTGGAATATAAGTTGGTGATTTACGATTTTGGACGATTAACTTATGTGATGCCTATATTACTAAAAAGTAGTTTAAAACCCTCTTAATACATGTTTATAAGTAATCTTAGAGGTTATGATGGTGTTTGCCTTGAAATAGGAAGGTCCGTAAGTAAAAGGACTTAACCTTGGGTATTCTTAATTTACTTATGAAATGACTAGTGTAAAATCCTAAATTTTACGAATAAAGATTTAAATTTCTCGATTTTTTTTTTGAATATTATGGTGTGGATTTAATATAATGTTATAGTTGTGGTAATATTTATAAATTTTGCAAAGTATACGAGTTGTTATATTATATTCGATTGGTGGGGAATATTCTTTGTGTGGGGAATATTAAATGCGACCAGCACAATCATTAGTGGATCCTGGCATGAAATTATTGTCGGATTGAAAAGCGACAAAATATTTTTATAAAAATAACGACGAAAGTTTTACTGATTAATATTGTTGAACTACTCGGTAGTAAAAAATACGATGTCTGGCGTGGTTGCATAGTAGCACACGGTATTGATTATTGATGCTTATGTGAGAAGTCACTCAGTTTTGTTCAATTATTGCTACAGTAGTTGCTGCATAGTATCTCACGTTATTTGATTCAATTATTGTTGATTGTTATATATATAAGTTTTGTTTTATTAGTATTATTAATGTAATAAAACAGAAAAGCTTTTTATATAAAACAGACTACTTTTATAAAGTTAGTCGTTTTATTAGGCTAATAGTAAAATCTTTTTATATAAAACAGAATACTTTTATAAATTTATCTGTTTTATTAGACAATAATTAGATTATATTATATTTTATTATGCATAGTGTTTGTATAGTGCCTGCATAGTGTTTGCATAGTAAAATCTTTTTAAAAGTTATTCGTTTTATTAGATTATAAATAGAATATATTATATTTTATTGAAAACCAATACACATGATCAGTTTAAAAGTAAATCGATGGATAGTTCATGGATTGGTGACTATTAGATCCATTCTTCATAAATAGAAGCTCATTCCTTCATTATTTCTTACAATTCACTTTGAAACTCTAGAGAAAGCGTAGAGAATTATTCTTCTATCTTGGCGTATTTCTTTAGCATTTAAGAAAGCTTTGAGCATAGTGCAAGTTTCTTCAAGTATATCCCATACTACTAGTGAGATGCTTTTCTTTATAAGGTAAGGAGTATTATTTTTTCATATTCATGAAGAGAACTTCTGTTATTCCATTCTTTATTATTACATTTGGAATAACTTTTGTGTCTGTGATCTACCTATACTTGGTGATTTTGTTGTTATTCCATTCTTTATTATTACATTTGGAACATCACATCTTTATGCGTTTTCATGGGGACTGGTTAAAATCTTTATTATTACATTGGAATATCACATGCATGCGTTTTACGGGACTGATTTAGTTATTTATTATTACATTGGAATAACTTTGTCATCAATCTGCATGTGCATGGTGATTTACATTGTTATTCCATTCTTTATTATTACATTTGGAATATCACATGTCGGTCGTGTATTACGCTTTGACTGTTCCTTTATTCATTATTACATTGGAATAACTTTTATCTATCTGAAATCTGTGTATGCATGGTGATTTTTTTGTTATTCCATTCTTTATTATACTCGGTTGGTTAAAGTTTTGACTTCTATACTCCATGAAATTAGTAGAATATCCTTGATATTTGCGCTTCATCGATATCTTTTCATGGAAATCTTCTTACGAGCATTCTTAAATTTTACTCTACAAAAAGTATCATGTTGACAATTTGGGCGTTATTAGTTCTGGATAAATTAATTCTTGAACTTGTTTTATTGAATTCTTATATCATTGTCATCATCCTCATGTTTATATTTTTGTTGAAAGTCGTATGTGGCTGTTGTGCATAGATGGACTTGGTATGATTATGATCGAGGATTATTACGTGTAATCATGGTAGTAATGTTACAAATGATGTGGAAAAAGTCCTCATTGGCCCGTAGTGCATTGATGGGCGGGTTTTGGTATGATTATGGCTATGGATTCTCTTCGACTAAGGGAGAAAAGATGAATTGTTTTATGGCATGATTAAGGCCAGTTGATGAATACTACGAATATCTTTGGCGCGTGGTGCATGGATAATTTATGGTCGTGATAGTAATGAATATCCTTAGCGTAGTGCGGGGATGATGTGGATTATTTATTAAAATTTGAGTCTCGTGATAAAAGTGATGAAAAACCTTTTAAATCATAAAAGATAGTAAATTTTATTCTTTACTTGACTCTTTTATTGGATTACTTATTCATTGCAGTTAAACTTGATGTCTATTGTATTTTATCGGTTTAACCTTTGTTGAAGACTAATGATAATTTATTACGCATTATCTTAGTCATAATATTTCTTAGTAGGCTAGTTGAGCTCACCTTTCCTTCTTTATTCTCTTGAGAAATGAGAGCGTGGCAAAGACTAGTCGGGGAGCGGAGTGACGGTCCGGATGATAGTATTAGTAGTCCTCACTTATTACATTAAATAGTGTGACAATAAATGTAATGAGGACTTATTAAGAGTGGATATTATCTAGAAGATAATATTTGTATTAAAACTCACGACTTTCTTGTTGTATATTAAAGATTGTATTTGTATTACGTACCATGTATTTGGCGACTTAGAATAGGTGATGTATGCCTATTTTTTGGCGTCACAACTAGATCTTTGATTCATAGCCAATTTATAATATGATTTTATACCATATGTGCATACTTGAATCATGTCAAGCTTGATTAAAAACTGTGTTAGCTAATGAACATCTTGAACATATAATCTGGCTATAAATTGGATTCGAAAGTGTTGATTTCTTAGCGTGGATAAACTACCCTTAAGGCAAGTTCTCTAACCTTACTCAAATTTATATTTAGCAAAGTATCCAAACCCTACTCTTGTTATGCGAGTATCTTTTGCATTACTTTATTCAAAGCGAATATAAATAAACTTATCTCTTTGAATGCAAGTTATTCTACTTATTAGTTCAATTGAACAAGTATGTTTAGACTCTTGTGAAAACTATTATTCATGTTGAACATGGTATTGTTCTTGAATATTGTGAGAAATCGATGCCATTTGATTCGACTAAACTATATACATGTTTGTAAAAGCTGTCCAAACCAATTAATTGAATGCGAAAATCTTGGCCCAGATGAACAACCCATATGATAAAGGGGTGTATGTTGTTGGTAACTGACACATGAATGGTTTATTATTGTGGTTTTATGCATAACTTAGAGTATTGTGGTGATCATCTATAGTACTTGATTACATTGGGTTATCGGTTTAATATTGGTAACTCTAGTGGATGTTGAATAGTCTTAGTGACTACTCGATTATAAAATGTTATCGATTGGATACATTGATAGTCTTTGAATTTATATATATCATTGATTTATATTGAATTATCATTCTTATTCGGGGAATGGTTGATATTCACTATTCATGATATTATTACGAAACTTTGAACTATCTTAGAGATAATACTTGATAATTCAAACTTGTGACATTATATTCTTCACCCTTGTTGTATATTACTTGCTTTGGGCAATTTGTGCTCATCCTTGCTTATTTAAAACATTTCGATTAAGGAGGAACATGGTGGTGTCTAGAAACGATCAAAGCAAGGCTCTGAAGCTAAACTTGTCCTTTTATGTTTAAGACTAATATGTTGTATTAAGAAGATTTTTAGGACTATGTTTAAGCTTAAGTAGGATTATGTAATAAGTCTTTATTCGATATTATTATGTAATCTATTAAATCTTTGTGGAGGTTGCGAGACTTGGGGGAATAATTATAATAAATCATTGTATATTATTCTAAATTAGATCTTCCGTTGTGAAAGTGATATTTTAGTTATTTTTGTATACCATGAGCACGTGATGAACCAAATTGACGACCAAGTGGAGGTTCGAATTTGGGGACTCCTGACCACGAATCTGAACTTTCTCTGAACATACCATATCGGTATGAGCTACTTTTAAGCATCATAACCAAACCTTTCGAATAGTCAGTTTAAGTTCATAACAACACCTTACAAACACCAAGTTAAAGTTCTTAAACACTTTGAAAATCCTTAGTTTAAAACCATCACGACATGTTCACAATCTGTTTTAGCACCTTCTTACATTTTAAACACATTATCAGATTCATTAAATTAAGTTTGACCAACATACAGTGGATTGAACAAAGAAAAAAGCGACTTCAGTGCGGATACCCTCACAGGCGGCACTAAATTGAGCGGTAACATCATCCGTTGGGGCGGGCTTACCCATAATCGATTTCTGCGATTCGCATGTTGCCTTTGTTCATCGACTTCAAAACTCACGAATTTTAGATACATCCAGTAAATTTAACAAACCCAAAAGACATAGACTTCACATAATCATCACCAAGCATGCATACATTGACTTTAAACAACAAAATAACAATATTCATCAGATTTAGCCCTTTAAATTCATGTTCTTGCTAAAAACTCCATTTTTAGACATCCTTAGCGAATCATCTCACCACAGATTCGTTTCTTGATTAAATCAGTTCGTATAACATGCATTGTTTTTGTATTTGAACATATTAACAATAACAACTATCAATTAACATATTACAACATGAATTAAACACTAATTTTGACTTTAAAATCGACCTTTTTATACGTATTTTTACAAAACTCAAATCTTTACTTTAAAACATATTTCATACAAATTTGATTTCTGAAAAACGTTTCTAAATCACATATAACAAATTATATATACATGTTAACATTTATAACAACTATCTAATCAATTCATTAACCAAAACCCCAATTTTAAAACCAAAATCATATATATTGTCAAAACTTCGAGTTAAATGCGTACTTTTATGATTTCATGGATTAAATTACTATAAAGTCATTTGTAAACATCATATAGTAGATTAGAAATACATATTAACAAATATAAATAACTTCTCAACAATATACTCATGAAAATTCAATTATAGAGAACTAAAATATATTTTTTATGGGAAAATCAAGAATATAATAAACAGAGATTGTAACTTGAATTCTCACCCTTTGATTCTTGTTTAGATGATAAGAAACCCTCCTTTGATTCTCCAAATCTTCTTCCTCAATCTCAATTCTCTCAAAACTATCTCTTTTTCTCTCTATTTTTTCTCAAGCTTAAGTCTTAGGAAATAAAGTATGTGAAAACATAAGACTGATTATAATGCGTATACTTGATAACTTCGCGAAGATATGGGTATCAGTTAAGCGCATCATGGCCTTAACTGATCCCATGTTCTTCAGGTTATGTTTGGTTTGGCTATAAAATACTCTTTTTTAGTTTATTTTAATTAACTTGTTTATTATATAGTTTATTTGTCACACTGTAATTAATCAAATAATGTTATTTAAATTTAATTAAATTAAGGGCAACATTACTCATTAATTCAAATTATCACATAATTAAAATTCTCATTTATTAATTATGAAAAATCATTAAACCTCTAATTAATTATTAAATTAATTAGAACAACATTATAATTATTAACAACTCAATTAATTTAATAATCCCAAATAAATTATAACTTCAAACCATAAAATTATTTATCATTAATTTAATTAATGTGGCGCTTAATTAAATTAATCTACAAAAATTTCATCAAATATTTATTTAACTTCGATAGATAAAACAATAAAATATTTATTTAATTCAATAAATATTTAAAATTAATTACAAAAGTCTCGTTAAATCACAAAATGCTACGATCCTAGAAGATCTCTAATTGTTGACTTTTAGAGAGGATGTATCGACTTGCTTTCGGTTGTGATATGTCACATTAGAATACTACTGATGCCAATCAAGTGGGTTGTTGTCCTTTCATTGAACTAGTTGTTAGACACACCTCGATCGATCTTCTTTTTCAAACTTAAGATATTCAACAACTATCTTGGGATCATCACTCTGTGAGTCTTGAACATGTCGGTTTGTTATTAGAGTTTGATATACTCTATGATTTTCTAACCATAGAGTTTATGGTGATCGTAGAGTATTTAGTTAATCGACTCTACGATCTGCAAAGCTTGGCGATCTACTCTACAATCTTGATATGCGTTACGATCTTTAGCGAGACTCTGCGATCATCACTATACCTATACGATCTACGAAGCGGACTATGTGCACTTAAACCCGAATACTCTCGATTATCAAATAAGCTTTACGATCGTTTAAGAAGCTTTACGATTGCTTAATTTTCTATAATTTATACTTTCAATTTATTCAATAAATTAACCTAACAAGTTTGATCTAAGTTCTTTTACATCAATTTCATTTTAAGGATTTCACAAAACTATTGATTATATACAAATATACATTATTTCATCATTAAATCAAATATGCATTTGTCTAACCTAAGTTTTCTTATATTCCTTTATATCCTCTGACCCTTTCCTTAGCTTTCCCACTTAAGTCAAAGTATGAAATATATCCATAAAATCAATTGTAAGAATAGGTTATCAAGGAAAAAAATATTATTAATAATTTATTCTCCATCGCCATATATAACTTATAGAAACAAACTTTACCAACTAGTTTTCATTTCAACAAAATGGCATCACCTTAGCAATTGGCACCGGTCTGACTACTCTATCAAATATATGTATATCGGATACATCAACATCAACCCTCATCGTATTGCTACAAATATGGATAGTAATATTGTGATGCGATGTGGTAGCGGTTTACTAATAATTTGCAGCGATTGTAAAAATTTCTCTGGACTTGATGGTGCAAAGATGTCTCATGTGCTAGTGCAAAGTTGTCCCCATCTAGGACAACTGTGTACTACTAAATGTAACATAGGGATCGATTTGCTAAAAGCAGAACTACTGCCTTTAGCTACTATTGTACAATTAGGTTCTCCCTATTTAAGGCATTAAACTTTAAAGTTAAGTCAATTGATCCACTAAACTAATTGTGAATGATCTTACGGCGTGACACATACTGAAAAAGAAAAATTAAAGATAAATGATGTGATATGTCATCATGTGTCATGTCTAAAATACAAATTATTTAATTTTTGACATCATGTCTAAAATTATTGACTTTTGAAGTGAATGTTCACACGCTACCTTGAAGGTTAGAATTTGACACTTGTGATCATGTTTGATATCACTATTAGACTCACTCATGTAGTATAAATATATCATTACCATGCTTGGGTGTCAAATTTCAAATAAAGCATGAACGAAGCATATTTTCAACTAAAGCGGTGTTAGTTTCACGTATGTGTTATAAATACTCACAAGCATGCCTATATGAGTTTTATAACCATCTTGTATGATTAGAGAGCAAGCATGATTGACTTTGTGGTTTCATGACCTTGAATGGCCTTAAATTGTTGAAATGATCAATTTAGAATTTTATTATGAAAGAAGGAACCTAGATTGACTTGAGAAGCATGAGAAGGCCTTTAACATGTCAAAATATATTGTGTATGATTGTATGCTCAAAGGGACCAGATACCACAAGGCAACAAGCGAGTTTTTCTTTGGGCGGGAAGGGCAATGCCATTGCCTGGCACGATCTAGAACTATACCATGTAAGCAATTGCAAATTGCCTTGATCTGAATATAAGTTGGTGATTTACGATTTTGGACGATTAACTTATGTGATACCTATATTACTAAAAAGTAGTTTAAAGCCTACTGATACATGTTTATAAGTAATGCTTAGAGGTTATGATGGTGTTTGCCTTGAAATAGGAAGGTCCATAAGTAAAAGGACTTAACCTTGGGTATTCTTAATTTACTTATGAAATGACTAGTGTAAAATCCTAAATTTTACGAATAAAGATTTAAATTTCTCGATTTTTTTTTTTGAATATTATGGTGTGGATTTAATATAATGTTATAGTTGTGGGTAATATTTATAAATTTTGCAAAGTATGCAAGTTGTTATATTATATTCGATTGGTCGGGGAATATTCTTTGTGTCGGGGAATATTAATGCGGCAACACAATCATTAGTGGATCCCACAGACGAAATTATTGTCGGATTGAAAAGCGACAAAAATATTTTATAAAAATAACGACGAAAGTTTTCTGAATTAATATTGTTGAACTACTTTCGGTAGTAAAAAATGCGATGTCTGGCATGGTTGCGTAGTAGCACACGGTATTGATTATTGATGCTTATGTGAGAAGTCACTCAGGTTTTGTTCAATTATTGCTCTGATGATTCTTTGCATAGTATCTCACGTTATTTGATTCAATTATTGTTGATTGTTATATATATATAGTTTTGTTTTATTAGTATTATTAATGTAATAAAAGCGAAAAGCTTTTATATAAAAGCAACTACTTTTATAAAGTTAGTCGTTTTATTAGGCTAATAGTAAAATCTTTTATATAAAAGCAGAATACTTTTATAAAGTTATACATTTTATTAGAACAATAATTAGATTATATTATATTTTATTATGCGTAGTGTTTTGTATAGTGCTGCATAGTGTTTGCATAGTAAAATCTTTTTAAAAAGTTATTAGTTTTATTAGATTATAAATAGAATATATTATATTTTATTGAAAACCAATACACTTGCGATCGTTTAAAGTAAATCGATCTGGATAGTTCATGGATTGGTGACTATTGATCCATTCTTCTATAAATAGAAGCTCATTCCTTCATTATTTCTTACGAATTCCTTTGAAACTCTAGAGAAAGCGTAGAGAATTATTCTTCTATCTTGGCGTATTTCTTTAGCATTTAAGAAAGCTTTGAGCATAGTGCAAGTTTCTTCAAGTATATCCCAGCCCTACAGTGAATTACTTTTCTTTATAAGGTAAGGGGTATTATTTTTTCATATTCATGAAGAGAATTACATTATTCCATTCTTTATTATTACATTGGAATAACTTTTGTATCTGTGATCTACCTATACTTGGTGATTTTTGTTGTTATTCCATTCTTTATTATTACATTGGAACATCACATGCATGCGTTTCTGGCCGGGACACAGGTTCCGTCTTTATTATTACTGTTGGAATATCACATGCATGCGTTTTACTGGGGACTGATTTCGTTATTTATTATTACATTGGAATAACTTTTATCATGCTGTCTTGCGTGCATGGTGATTTACATTGTTATTCCATTCTTTATTATTACATTGGAATATCACATCGGTGCGTATTCGCGCTTTGACACAGTTCCTTTATTCATTATTACATTGGAATAACTTTTATACATCTGAATACTGGTATGCATGGTGATTTTTTTTGTTATTCCATTCTTTATTATACTCGGTTGGTTAAAGTTTTGACTTCATACTCCATGAAATTAGTAGAATATCCTTGATATTTGCGCTTCATCGTCGATATCTTTTCATGGAAATCTTCTTACGAGCATTCTTAAATTTTACTCTACAAAGAAGTATCATGTTGACAATTTGGGCGTTATTAGTTCTGGATAAATTAATTCTTGAACTTGTTTTATTGAATTCTTATATCATTGTCATCATCCTCATGTTTTATATTTTTGTTGAAAGTCATATGTGGCTTTGTTGTGCATAGATGGACTTGGTATGATTATGATCGAGGATTATTACGTGTAATCATGGCCGTAATGTTACAAATGATGTGGAAAAAAAGTCCTCGTTGCCCGTGGTGCATTGATGGGCCGATTTTTGAATATGATTATGGCTATGGATTCTCTTCGACTAAGGAGAAAAGATGAATTGTTTTATGGCATGATTAAGGCCAGTTTGATGAATACGAATATCTTTGGCGTGGTAGTGCATGGATAATTTATGGTCGTTGATAGTAATGAATATCCACGGTAGTAGTGCGAGGATGATGTGGATTATTTATTAAGCTGAGTCTCAGCAATAAAAGTGATGAAAAACCTTTTTAAATCATAAAAGATAGTAAATTTTATTCTTTACTTGACTCTTTTATTGGATTACTTATTCCGCTGCAGTTAAACTTGATGTCTATTGTATTTTATCAGTTTAACACTGTTGAAGACTAATGATAATTTATTCTGCATTATCTTAGTCATAATATTTCTTAGTAGGCTAGTTGAGCTCACCCTTTCCTTCACTGTTCTCTTCAAGAAATGAGAACGTAGCCGAGACTAGTCGGGGAGCGGAGTGGCGATCCGGATGATAGTATTAGTAGTCCTCACTATTACATTAAATAGTGTGACAATAAATGTAATGAGGACTTATTACGAGTGGATATTGTCTAGAAGATAATATTTGTATTAAAACTCACAACTTTCTTGTTGTATATTAAAGATTGTATTTGTATTACATGCCATGTATTTGGCGACTTAGAATAGGTGATGTATACCTATTTTGGGGCGTCCAATAACTAGATCTTTGATTCATAACAATTTATAATATGATTTTATACCATATGTGCATACTTGAATCATGTCGAAGCTTGATTAAAGGCATGTTAGCTAATGAACATCTTGAACATATAATCTGCTATAAATTGGATTGAAAGTGTTGATTTCTTAACGTGGATAAACTACCCTTAAGGCAAGTTCTCTAACCTTACTCAAATTTATATTTAGCAAGATATCCTAGACCCTACTCTTATTGTGCAAGTATCTTTGCATTACTTTATTCAAACGAATATCGTAAACTTATCTCTTTGAATGCAAGTTATTCTACTTATTAGTTTCGATTGAACAAGTATGTTTAGACTCTTGTGAAAACTATTATTCATGTTGAACATGGTATTGTTCTTGAATATTGTGAGAAGTCAATGCCATTTGATTCACTAAACTATATACATGTTTGTAAAAGCTGTCCAAACCAATTAATTGGTGCGAAAATCTTGGCCGAGATAAACAACCCTTATGATAAGGGGAGTGTATGTTGTTAGTAACCCCAACACATGAATGGTTTATTATTGTGGTTTTATGCATAACTTAGAGTATTGTAGGTGATCATCTATAGTACTTGATTACATTTGGGTTATCGGTTTAATATTGGTAACTCTAGTGGATGTTCATAGTCCTTAGTGACTACTCGATATAAATGTTATCGATTGGATACATTGATAGTCTTTGAATTTATATATATCATTGATTTATATTGAATTATCATTCTTATTCCGAGAATGGTTGATATTCACTATTCATGATATTATTACGAAACTTTGAACTATCTTAGAGATAATACTTCGATAATTCAAACTTGTGACATTATATTCTTCACCCTTGTTGTATATTACTTGCTGGGCAATTTGTGCTCATCCTTGCTTATTTAAAACATTTCAGTTAAGGAGGAACATGGTGGTGTCTCTAGAAACGATCAAAGGCAAGGCTCTGAAACTAAACTTGTCACTTTTATGTTTAAAGACTAATATGTTGTATTAAGAAGATTTTCGGACTATGTTTAAGCTTAAGTAGGATTATGTAATAAGTCTTTATTCGATATTATTATGTAATCTATTAAGAAATCTTGTGGGTTCTGCGAGACTTGGGGGAATAATTATAATAAATCATTGTATATTATTCTAAATTAGATCTTCCGTTGTGAAAGTGATATTTTAGTTATTTTTGTATACCATGAGCACGTGATGAACCGAATTGACGACCCAGTGGAGGTTCAATTTGGGGGACTCCATGACACCGATCTGAACTTTCTACAAACATACCATATCGGTATGAGCTACTTTTAAGCATCACAACCAAACCTTTCGAATAGTCAGTTTAAGTTCATAACAACACCTTACAAACACCAAGTTAAAGTTCTTAAACACTTTGAAAATCCTTAGTTTAAAACCATCACGACATGTTCACAATCTGTTTTAGCACCTTCTTACATTTTAAACACATTATCAGATTCATTAAATTAAGTTTGACCAACATACAGTGGATTGAACAAAGAAAAAAACAGCTTCAATTCTGGATACCCTCACCGGGGCAGCACAAATTGAACTGGTAACATCATCCGTTGGGGCGGGCTTACCCATAATCAGATTCTGCAGTTCGCGACTGCACTGTTCATCAGCCTAAAACTCACGAATTTTAGATACATCCAGTAAATTTAACAAACCCAAAAGACATAGACTTCACATAATCATCACCAAGCATGCATACATTGACTTTAAACAACAAAATAACAATATTCATCAGATTTAGCCCTTTAAATTCATGTTCTTGCTAAAAACTCCATTTTTAGACATCCTTAGCGAATCATCTCACCACAGATTCGTTTCTTGATTAAATCAGTTCGTATAACATGCATTGTTTTTGTATTTGAACATATTAACAATAACAACTATCAATTAACATATTACAACATGAATTAAACACTAATTTTGACTTTAAAATCGACCTTTTTGTACGTATTTTACAAAACTCAAATCTTTACTTTAAAACATATTTCATACAAATTTGATTTAAAAAAAGCGTTTCTAAATCACATATAACAAATTATATATACATGTTAACATTTATAACAACTATCTAATCAATTCATTAACCAAAACCCCAATTTTAAAACCAAAATCATATATATTGTCAAAACTTCGAAGTTAAATAGGTAGCTTTACTTGATTTCATGGATTAAATTACTATAAAGTCATTTGTAAACATCATATAGTAGATTAGAAATACATATTAACAAATATAAATAACTTCTCAACAATATACTCATGAAAATTCAATTATAGAGAACTAAAATATATTTTTATGGGAAAATCAAGAATATAATAAACAGAGATTGTAACTTGAATTCTCACCCTTTGATTCTTGTTTAGATGATAAGAAACCCTCCTTTGATTCTCCAAATCTTCTTCCTCAATCTCAATTCTCTCAAAACTATCTCTTTTTCTCTCTATTTTTTCTCAAGCTTAAGTCTTAGGAAATAAAGTATGTGAAAACATAAGACTGATTATAATGCGTATACTTGATAACTCGCACAATATGGGTATCAGTTAAGCGCATCATGGCCTTAACTGATCCCATGTTCTTCAGGTTATGTTTGGTTTGGCTATAAAATACTCTTTTTTTAGTTTATTTTAATTAACTTGTTTATTATATAGTTTATTTGTCACACTGTAATTAATCAAATAATGTTATTTAAATTTAATTAAATTAAGGGCAACATTACTCATTAATTCAAATTATCACATAATTAAAATTCTCATTTATTAATTATGAAAAATCATTAAACCTCTAATTAATTATTAAATTAATTAGAACAACATTATAATTATTAACAACTCAATTAATTTAATAATCCCAAATAAATTATAACTTCAAACCATAAAATTATTTATCATTAATTTAATTAATGTGACGCACTTAATTAAATTAATCTACAAAAATTTCATCAAATATTTATTTAACTCAATAGATAAAACAATAAAATATTTATTTAATTCATAAATATTTAAAATTAATTCTAAAAGTCTCGTTAAATCACAAAATGCTCACGATCTGAAGATCTCTAATTGTTGACTTTTAGAGAGGATGTGTCAGCTTGCTTTCAGTTGTGATATGTCACATTAGAATACTACAGTGCCAATCACGTGGGTTGTTGTCACTTCATTGAACTAGTTGTTAGACACACCTCGATCTGATCTTCTTTTTCAAACTTAAGATATTCAACAACTATCTTGGGATCATCACTCTATGAGTCTTCAACATGTCAGTTTGTTATTAGAGCTGATATACTCTATGATTTTCCTAACCATAGAGTTTATGGTGATCGTAGAGTATTTGGTTAATCTGACTCTACGATCTGCAAGCTTGACGATCTACTCTACAATCTTCAATGTACGTTACGATCTTTAGCAGACTCTGCGATCATCACTATACCTTACGATCTCTGAGCAGACTATGTGCACTTAAACTGAATACTCTACGATTATCAAATAAGCTTTACGATCGTTTAAGAAGCTTTACGATTGCTTAATTTTCTATAATTTATACTTTCAATTTATTCAATAAATTAACCTAACAAGTTTGATCTAAGTTCTTTTACATCAATTTCATTTTAAGGATTTCACAAAAACTATTGATTATATACAAATATACATTATTTCATCATTAAATCAAATATGCATTTGTCCTAACCTAAGTTTTCTTATATTCCTTTATATCCTCCCCCCCCTTTCCTTAGCTTCCCCTTAAGTCAAAGTATGAAATATATCTATAAAATCGAATTGTAAGAATAGGTTATCAAGGAAAAAATATTATTAATAATTTATTCTCCATCCGCCATATAACTTATAGAAACAAACTTTACCAACTAGTTTTCATTTCAACAAAATGGCATCACCTTAGCAATTGGCACCAGTGCAACTACCTCTATCAAATATATGTATATCAGATACATCAACATCAACCCTCATCGCACCGCTACAAATATGGATAGTAATATTGTGGTCTGATGTGGTAGCAGTTTACTAATAATTTGCAACAGTGTAAAAATTTCTCTGGACTTGATGGTGCAAAGATGTCTCATGTGCTAGTGCAAAGTTGTCCCCATCTAGGACAACTGTGTACTACTAAATGTAACATAGGGATCGATTTGCTAAAAGCAGAACTCCTGCCTTTAGCTACTATTGTACAATTAGGTTCTCCCTATTTAAGGCATTAAACTTTAAAGTTAAGTCAATTGATCCACTAAACTAATTGTGAATGATCTTACGGCGTGACACATCTGAAAAAAGAAAAATTAAAGATAAATGATGTGATATGTCATCATGTGTCATATCTAAAATACAAATTATTTAATTTTTTTGACATCATGTCTAAAATTATTGACTTTTAAGTGAATGTTGTTCTACGCTACCTTGAAGGTTAGAATTTGACACTTGTGATCATGTTTGATATCACTATTAGACTCACTCATGTAGTATAAATATATACATACCATGCTTGGGTGTCAAATTTCAAATAAAGCATGAAACGAAGCATATTTTTCAACTAAAAGCGGTGTTAGTTTCACGTGTGTTATAAATACTCACAAGCATGCCTATATGAGTTTTATAACCATCTTGTATGATTAGAGAGCAAGCATGATTGACTTTTGTGGTTTCATGACCTTGAATGGCCTTAAATTGTTGAAATGATCAATTTAGAATTTTATTATGAAAGAAGGAACCTAGATTGACTTGAGGAAGCAGCATGAGAAGGCCTTTAACATGTCAAAATATATTGTGTATGATTGTATGCTCAAGTAGGACCAGATACCACAAGGCAACAATGAGTTTTTTGTTTGGGCGCAGAGAATTTAATGCCTTGATCCTAAAGTTTAAACCATGGCGTGTATTGCCTTGCGTCTGATCTGAATATAAGTTGGTGATTTACGATTTTGGACAGATTAACTTATGTGATGCCTATATTACTAAAAGTAGTTTAAAGCCTACTGATACATGTTTATAAGTAATGCTTAGAGGTTATGATGGTGTTTGCCTTGAAATAGGAAGGTCCATAAGTAAAAGGACTTAACCTTGGGTATTCTTAATTTACTTATGAAATGACTAGTGTAAAATCCTAAATTTTACGAATAAAGATTTAAATTTCTCGATTTTTTTTTTTGAATATTATGGTGTGGATTTAATATAATGTTATAGTTGTGGGTAATATTTATAAATTTTGCAAAGTATGCAAGTTGTTATATTATATTAGATTGGTGGGGAATATTCTTTGTGTGGGGAATATTAAATGCGGCAACACAATCATTAGTGGATCCCAGCAAATTATTGTCGGATTGAAAAACGACAAAAATATTTTTATAAAAATAACGGCGAAAGTTTTCACACTTAGTTAATATTGTTGAACTACTTTCAGTAGTAAAAAATACTGCGATGTCTGGCGTGGTTGCATAGTAGCACCAAGTATTGATTATTGATGCTTATGTGAGAAGTCACTCGGTTTTGTTCAATTATTGCTACACGATGAGTTCTTGCATAGTATCTCACGTTATTTGATTCAATTATTGTTGATTGTTATATATATAAGTTTTGTTTTATTAGTATTATTAATGTAATAAAATGTAAAAGCTTTTATATAAAAAATGGACTTACTTTTATAAAGTTAGTCGTTTTATTAGGCTAATAGTAAAATCTTTTTATATAAAATGAATACTTTTATAAATTTATCTCTTTTTTATTAGACAATAATTAGATTATATTATATTTTATTATATCATAGTGTTTGTATAGTGCTGCATAGTGTTTGCATAGTAAAAATCTTTTTAAAAGTTATTCGTTTTATTAGATTATAAATAGAATATATTATATTTTATTGAAAACCAATACTGCATGATTCGTTTAAAGTAAATCGATCTGACCGTTTCATGGATTGGTGACTATTCATCCATTCTTCTATAAATAAAGCTCATTCCTTCATTATTTCTTACGAATTCACCTGAAACTCTAGAGAAAGCTGTAGAGAATTATTCTTCTATCTTGGCGTATTTCTTTAGCATTTAAGAAAGCTTTGAGCATAGTGCAAGTTTCTTCAAGTATATCCCGCCTCTACTTCTGTGAGATACTTTTCTTTATAAGGTAAGGGGTATTATTTTTCATATTCATGAAGAGAAATTCTGTTATTCCATTCTTTATTATTACATTTGGAATAACTTTTGTATCTGCTTGATCACCCTATACTTGGTGATTTTGTTGTTATTCCATTCTTTATTATTCTGCTGGAACATCCTGTCTAGTCAGACGCTTTCTGCGGGACCGGTTCCGTCTTTATTATTCATTTGGAATATCTCGTGCATGCGTTTTACACCCACTGATTTCGTTATTTATTATTCATTGGAATAACTTTTATCTATGAGGTACCGCATGCATGGTGATTTCGTTGTTATTCCATTCTTTATTATTCTGTTGGAATATCACATGGTAAGTCAGTACATTACTTTGACTGGATTCCTTTATTCATTATTCGTTGGAATAACCTGTATCTGGGCAATCTTAGTATGCATGGTGATTTTTTTGTTATTCCATTCTTTATTATACTCGGTTGGTTAAAGTTTTGACTTCTATACTCCATGAAATTAGTAGAATATCCTTGATATTTGCGCTTCATCCAAAGATCTTTCATGGAAATCTTCTTCCGAGCATTCTTAAATTTTACTCTCTACAAAGAAGTATCATGTGTGACAATTTGGGCGTTATTAGTTCTGGATAAATTAATTCTTGAACTTGTTTTATTGAATTCTTATATCATTGTCATCATCCTCATGTTTATATTTTTTTGTTGAAAGTCATATGTATTCAGTGCATAGATGGACTTGGTATGATTATGATCAGGGATTATTCTGTGTAATCATGACCGTAATGTTACAAATGATGTGGAAAAAGTCCTCATTGCCCGTAGTGCATTGATGGACAGTTTTTGGTATGATTATGGCTATGGATTCTCTTCGACTAAGGGAGAAAAGATGAATTGTTTTATGGCATGATTAAGACCGTTGATGAATACACGAATATCTTTGGCCCGTAGTGCATGGATAATTTATGGTCGTGATAGTAATGAATATCCCTGGCCGTAGTGCAGGGATGATGTGGATTATTTATTAAGCTGAGTCTCAGCAATAAAAGTGATGAAAAACCTTTTTAAATCATAAAAGATAGTAAATTTTATTCTTTACTTGACTCTTTTATTGGATTACTTATTCCGCTGCAGTTAAACTTGATGTCTATTGTATTTTATCGGTTTTAATCTTTGTTGAAGACTAATGATAATTTATTCGCATTATCTTAGTCATAATATTTCTTAGTAAAGCTAGTTGAGCTCACCCTTTCCTTCACCGTTTCTTCAAGAAATGAGCGTGGCAATTAGACTAGTCGGGAACCAAGGAGTGATTGGTCGGATGATAGTATTAGTAGTCCTCACTATTCTGTTAAATAGTGTGACAATAAATGTAATGAGGACTTATTCTGAGAGTGGATATTGTCTAGAAGATAATATTTGTATTAAAACTCACAGCTTTCTTGTTGTATATTAAAGATTGTATTTGTATTCTGTACCATGTATTTGGCGACTTAGAATAGGTGATGTATGCCTATTTTGGGGGCGTCACAACTAGGTCTTTGATTCATGACGAATTTATAATATGATTTTATACCATATGTGCATACTTGAATCATGTCAAGCTTGATTAAAGACTGTGTTAGCTAATGAACATCTTGAACATATAATACGCTATAAATTGGATTCGAAAGTGTTGATTTCTTAACGTGGATAAACTACCCTTAAGGCAAGTTCTCTAACCTTACTCAAATTTATATTTAGCAAGTATCCGAACCCTACTCTTATTGTGCAAGTATCTTTGCATTACTTTATTCAAACGAATATCGTAAACTTATCTCTTTGAATGCAAGTTATTCTACTTATTCGTTCAATTGAACAAGTATGTTTAGACTCTTGTGAAAACTATTATTCATGTTGAACATGGTATTGTTCTTGAATATTGTGAGAGAGTCAATGCCATTTGATTTGACTAAACTATATACATGTTTGTAAAACTGTCCAAACCAATTAATTGGTGCGAAAATCTTGAAAACTGAGATAAACAACCCTTATGATAAGGGGAGTGTATGTTGTTGGTAACCCCAACACATGAATGGTTTATTATTGTGGTTTTATGCATAACTTAGAGTATTGTAGACTGATCATCTATAGTACTTGATTCTGTTGGGTTATCAGTTTAATATTGGTAACTCTAGTGGATGTTCAATAGTCCTTAGTGACTACTCAGTATAAAATGTTATCCCAGTTGGATACATTGATAGTCTTTGAATTTATATATATCTGTTGATTTATATTGAATTATCATTCTTATTCCAGGAATGGTTGATATTCACTATTCATGATATTATTCTGAAACTTTGAACTATCTTAGAGATAATACTTCGATAATTCAAACTTGTGACATTATATTCTTCACCCTTGTTGTATATTACTTGCTGGGCAATTTGTGCTCATCCTTGCTTATTTAAAACATTTCAGTTAAGGAGGAACATGGTGGTGTCTCTAGAAACGATCGAGGCAAGGCTACCGACTAGCTTGTCCCTTTTATGTTTAAGACTAATATGTTGTATTAAGAAGATTTTCAGACTATGTTTAAGCTTAAGTAGGATTATGTAATAAGTCTTTATTCGATATTATTATGTAATCTATTAAGTACTGTAGGTTGCGAGACTTGGGGGAATAATTATAATAAATCATTGTATATTATTCTAAATTAGATCTTCCGTTGTGAAAGTGATATTTTAGTTATTTTTGTATACCATGAGCACGTGATGAACCGAATTCGAGCGACCAAGTGGAGGTTCGAATTTGGGGGACTCACAACACGAATCAGAACTTTCTACAAACATACCATATCCAGGTGATGAGCTACTTTTAAACATCACAACCAAACCTTTCAATAGTGGGTTTAAGTTCATAACAACACCTTACAAACACCAAGTTAAAGTTCTTAAACACTTTGAAAATCCTTAGTTTAAAACCATCACGACATGTTCACAATCTGCTTTTAAAGACCTTCTTACATTTTAAACACATTATCGATTCATTAAATTAAGTTTGACCAACATACAATGGATTGAACAAAGAAAAAATTTAATTCGATACCTCACCGGGCAAAAGAGACAAATTGAATGGTAACATCATCCGTTAAGCGGGCTTACCCATAATCGATTCTCGCGATTTAATGATCAAGACTGTTTCATCGACCTAAAACTCACGAATTTTAGATACATCCAAAGAAATTTAACAAACCCAAAAGACATAGACTTCACATAATCATCACTAAGCATGCATACATTGACTTTAAACAACAAAATAACAATATTCATCGATTTAGCCCTTTAAATTCATATTCTTGCTAAAAACTCCATTTTTAGACATCCTTAGCGAATCATCTCACCATGTTCGTTTCTTGATTAAATCATTAAGATAACATGCATTGTTTTTGTATTTGAACATATTAACAATAACAACTATCAATTAACATATTACAACATGAATTAAACACTAATTTTGACTTTAAAATCGCCCTTTTGTACGTATTTTTACAAAACTCAAATCTTTACTTTAAAACATATTTCATACAAATTTGATTTAAAAAAGCGTTTCTAAATCACATATAACAAATTATATATACATGTTAACATTTATAACAACTATCTAATCAATTCATTAACCAAAACCCCAATTTTAAAACCAAAATCATATATATTGTCAAAACTCAAGTTCATTATGCTTTAATTGATTTCATGGATTAAATTACTATAAAGTCATTTGTAAACATCATATAGTAGATTAGAAATACATATTAACAAATATAAATAACTTCTCAACAATATACTCATGAAAATTCAATTATAGAGAACTAAAATATATTTTTATGGGAAAATCAAGAATATAATAAATGAGAGATTGTAACTTGAATTCTCACCTTTGATTCTTGTTTAGATGATAAGAAACCCTCCTTTGATTCTCCAAATCTTCTTCCTCAATCTCAATTCTCTCAAAACTATCTCTTTTTCTCTCTATTTTTTCTCAAGCTTAAGTCTTAGGAAATAAAGTATGTGAAAACATAAGACTGATTATAATGCGTATACTTGATAACTCAAGATAATATGGGTATCGCTTAAGTTTATCATATCCTTAACTCGATCCCATGTTCTTCAGGTTATGTTTGGTTTGGCTATAAAATACTCTTTTTTAGTTTATTTTAATTAACTTGTTTATTATATAGTTTATTTGTCACACTGTAATTAATCAAATAATGTTATTTAAATTTAATTAAATTAAGGGCAACATTACTCATTAATTCAAATTATCACATAATTAAAATTCTCATTTATTAATTATGAAAAATCATTAAACCTCTAATTAATTATTAAATTAATTAGAACAACATTATAATTATTAACAACTCAATTAATTTAATAATCCCAAATAAATTATAACTTCAAACCATAAAATTATTTATCATTAATTTAATTAATGTGACGACTTAATTAAATTAATCTACAAAATTTCATCAAATATTTATTTAACTCAATAGATAAAACAATAAAATATTTATTTAATTCAATAAATATTTAAAATTAATTACAAAAGTCTCGCTCATCACAAAAATGCTCGATCCTGTAAGATCTCTAATTGTTGACTTTTTAGAGAGGATGTGTCACCTTGCTTTCAGCTTGATATGTCACATTAGAATACTCACATGCACAATCACGTGGTTGTTGTCACTTCATTGAACTAGTTGTTAGACACACCTCGATCTGATCTTCTTTTTCAAACTTAAGATATTCAACAACTATCTTGGGATCATCACTCTATGAGTCTTCAACATGTCAGTTTGTTATTAGAGCTGATATACTCTATGATTTTCCTAACCATAGAGTTTATGGTGATCGTAGAGTATTTGGTTAATCCGACTCTCACGATCCGCAAGCTTGACGATCTACTCTACAATCTTCAATGCATCGCTACGATCTTTAGCGCATCTGCGATCATCACTATACCTTCACGATCTCCGAGCGCGCATTATGTGCACTTAAACCTAATACTCTACGATTATCAAATAAGCTTTTTACGATCGCTTAAGAAGCTTTTATTTATCGCTTAATTTTCTATAATTTATACTTTCAATTTATTCAATAAATTAACCTAACAAGTTTGATCTAAGTTCTTTTACATCAATTTCATTTTAAGGATTTCACAAAAACTATTGATTATATACAAATATACATTATTTCATCATTAAATCAAATATGCATTTGTCCTAACCTAAGTTTTCTTATAATCCCTTTATATCCTCCCCAACCCTTTCCTTAGCTTCCCCCTTAAGTCAAAGTATGAAATATATCCATAAAATCGAATTGTAAGAATAGGTTATCAAGGAAAAAAATATTATTAATAATTTATTCTCCATCTGCCATATAACTTATAGAAACAAACTTTACCAACTAGTTTTCATTTCAACAAAATGGCATCACCTTAGCAATTGGCACCAGTGCAACTACCTCTATCAAATATATGTATATCAGATACATCAACATCAACCCTCATCGCACCGCTACAAATATGGATAGTAATATTGTGGTCTGATGTGGTAGCAGCTTTACTAATAATTTGCAACAAAGGTAAAAATTCTCTCCGACTTGATGGTGCAAAGATGTCTCATGTGCTAGTGCAAAGTTGTCCCCATCTAGGACAACTGTGTACTACTAAATGTAACATAGGGATCGATTTGCTAAAAGCAGAACTACTGCCTTTAGCTACTATTGTACAATTAGGTTCTCCCTATTTAAGGCATTAAACTTTAAAGTTAAGTCAATTGATCCACTAAACTAATTGTGAATGATCTTCCGACGCCGACACATACTTAAAAAGAAAAAATTAAAGATAAATGATGTGATATGTCATCATGTGTCATGTCTAAAATACAAATTATTTAATTTTTAACATCATGTCTAAAATTATTGACTTTTGAAGTGAATGTTCACACGCTACCTTGAAGGTTAGAATTTGACACTTGTGATCATGTTTGATATCACTATTAGACTCACTCATGTAGTATAAATATATACATACCATGCTTGGGTGTCATATTTCAAATAAAGCATGAACGAAGCATATTTTCAACTAAAGCTTGTTAGTTTCACGATGTGTTATAAATACTCACAAGCATGCCTATATGAGTTTTATAACCATCTTGTATGATTAGAGAGCAAGCATGATTGACTTTGTGGTTTCATGACCTTGAATGGCCTTAAATTGTTGAAATGATCAATTTAGAATTTTATTATGAAAGAAGGAACCTAGATTGACTTGAGAAGCATGAGAAGGCCTTTAACATGTCAAAATATATTGTGTATGATTGTATGCTCAAGCCGGACAGATACCACAAGGCAACAACTGAAGTTTTTGTTTGGGCGGAGGGATTCACAAGCAATTGCTACGGCCCTAAAGTTTAGCCACGGCAAAGCAATTGCTACCATCGAATATATAAGTTGGTGATTTCTGATTTTGGACAGTTAACTTATGTGATGCCTATATTACTAAAAGTAGTTTAAAGCCTACTGATACATGTTTATAAGTAATGCTTAGAGGTTATGATGGTGTTTGCCTTGAAATAGGAAGGTCCATAAGTAAAAGGACTTAACCTTGGGTATTCTTAATTTACTTATGAAATGACTAGTGTAAAATCCTAAATTTTTACTGTAATAAAGATTTAAATTTCTCGATTTTTTTTTTTTTTTTTTTTTTTCAATATTATGGTGTGGATTTAATATAATGTTATAGTTGTGGGTAATATTTATAAATTTTGCAAAGTATGCAAGTTGTTATATTATATTCGATTGGCTCTGGGAATATTCTTTGTGTTTCGAATATTCGCATTTACGTAAGACAATCATCGTGGATCCCACAATGTAATTATTATTTGATCGAGAAAACGACAAAAATATTTTTATAAAAATAACGACGAAAGTTTTACCGTTATTATTGTTGAACTACTCCTAGTAGTAAAGTACAAAGAATATCGCGTGGTTGCATAGAGCACACCAGATTGATTATTGATGCTTATGTGAGAAGTCACTCGCTTTTGTTCAATTATTGCATGTGAGTTCGTGATAAGATCTCACGTTATTTGATTCAATTATTGTTGATTGTTATATATATAAGTTTTGTTTTATTAGTATTATTAATGTAATAAAATGTAAAAGCTTTTATATAAAATGTACTACTTTTATAAAGTTAGTCGCTTTATTAGGCTAATAGTAAAATCTTTTTATATAAAAATGTAATACTTTTATAAATTTATCCGCTTTATTAGACAATAATTAGATTATATTATATATTTTATTATGCATAGTGTTTGTATAGTGCCTCGCATAGTGTTTGTAGATAGTAAAATCTTTTTAAAAGTTATTCGCTTTATTAGATTATAAATAGAATATATTATATTTTATTGAAAACCAACTGCATAAATTGCTTAAAGTAAATCGATCCGGACCGCTCATGGATCGGTGACTATTCACCCATTCTTCTATAAATAAGCTCATTCCTTCATTATTTCTTACGAATTCACCGAAACTCTGAGAGAGAAACCTAGAGAAATTATTCTTCTATCTTGAGAGTGTTTCTTTTAGCATTTAAGAAAGCTTTGAGCAGATAGCAAGTTTCTTCAAGATATCCCCGCCTCTACCATTTTGAGTACTTTTCTTTATAAGGTAAGTGGGTATTATTTTTTCATATTCATGAAGAGAAATTCTCGTTATTCCATTCTTTATTATTCTCATTGAATAACCTCGTATACGCCATTTCACCCTATACTTGGTGATTTTTGTTGTTATTCCATTCTTTATTATTCTCGTTGGAACATCCTCGCTCAGACGCTTTTACGCCGACCGGTTCCGCTTTTTTATTATTCTCGCTGAATATCCTCGTTCTGCGCGCTTTACACCTGAATTCGATTTCGTTATTTATTATTCTCGCTGAATAACTCGCTCATGCGAAGTACCGCATGCATGGTGATTTCGTTGTTATTCCATTCTTTATTATTCTGGTTGAATATCCTCGCTTGGCATGCGTACGCCTGACCGACCGTTCCTTTATTCATTATTCTCGTTGAATAACTCGCCTACGCCAAGTACCGATGCACGGTGATTTTTTTTGTTATTCCATTCTTTATTATACTCATTTGGTTAAAGTTTTGACTTCTATACTCCATGAAATTAGTAGAATATCCTCGATATTTGCGCTTCATCCAAAGATCTTTTCATGGAAATCTTCTTCCGAGCATTCTTAAATTTTACTCTACAAAGAAGTATCATGTCGACAATTTGGACGTTATTAGTTCCTCGGATAAATTAATTCTTGAACTTGTTTTATTGAATTCTTATATCATTGTCATCATCCTCATGTTTATATTTTTGTTGAAAGTCATATGTGGCCCTGCTAGCATAGATGGACTTGGTATGATTATGATCGTGGATTATTCTTGCGGTAATCATGACCGTAATGTTACAAATGATGTGGAAAAAGTCCTCATCGCCCTGCAGTGTATCATGGATGCTTTTGGTATGATTATGGCTATGGATTCTCTTTCGACTAAGGGAGAAAAGATGAATTGTTTTATGGCATGATTAAGACCGTTGATGAATACACGAATATCTTTCGCCAGAGCGTATGGATAATTTATGGTCGTGATAAGAATGAATATCCTCGTCGAAAGTGTGGATGATGGATTATTTATTGTCGAGTCTCAAAGAATAAAAGTGATGAAAACCTTTTTTAAATCATAAAAGATAGTAAATTTTATTCTTTACTTGACTCTTTTATTGATTACTTATTCACCGCAGCTTAAACTTGATGTCTATTGTATTTTATCGCTTTAACATCAAGTCAAGACTAATGATAATTTATTCTCGCATTATCTTAGTCATAATATTTCTTAGTAGGCTAGTTGAGCTCTCACCTTTCCTTCACCGCTTCTTCAAGAAATGAGAACGTAAATGTAGACTAGCCTGTGAACCTGAGTGACTCGGCCCGTATGATAAGATAGTAGTCCTCACTATTCTCGTTAAATAGTGTGACAATAAATGTAATGAGGACTTATTCTAGAGAGGATATTGTCTAGTAAGATAATATTTGTATTAAAACTCACAAATTTTCTTGTCAGTATATTAAAGATTGTATTTGTATTCGTGATCATGTATTCAAGCGACTTAGAATAGGTGATGTATGCCTATTTTGGGGGCGCCACAACTAGGTCTTTGATTCATGACGAATTTATAATATGATTTTATACCATATGTGCATACTTGAATCATGTCAAGCTTGATTAAAGACTGTGTTAGCTAATGAACATCTTGAACATATAATACGCTATAAATTGGATTCGAAAGTGTTGATTTCTTAACGTGGATAAACTACCCTTAAGGCAAGTTCTCTAACCTTACTCAAATTTATATTTAGCAAGTATCCGAACCCTACTCTTATTGTGCAAGTATCTTTGATTACTTTATTCAAACGAATATCGTAAACTTATCTCTTTGAATGCAAGTTATTCTACTTATTCGTTCAATTGAACAAGTATGTTTAGACTCTTGTGAAAACTATTATTCATGTTGAACATGGTATTGTTCTTGAATATTGTGAGAGAGTCAATGCCATTTGATTCGACTAAACTATATACATGTTTGTAAAACTGTCCAAACCAATTAATTGGTGCGAAAATCTTGAAAACTGAGATGAACAACCCTTATGATAAGGGGAGTGTATGTTGTTGGTAACCCCAACACATGAATGGTTTATTATTGTGGTTTTATGCATAACTTAGAGTATTGTAGACTGATCATCTATAGTACTTGATTCTGTTGGGTTATCAGTTTAATATTGGTAACTCTAGTGGATGTTCAATAGTCCTTAGTGACTACTCAGTATAAAATGTTATCCCAAATGATACATCGATAGTCTTTAATTTATATATATCCGCTTGATTTATATCAATTATCATTCTTATTCCGTGAATGGTTGATATTCACTATTCATGATATTATTCTGAAACTTTGAACTATCTTAGAGATAATACTTCGATAATTCAAACTTGTGACATTATATTCTTCACCCTTGTTGTATATTACTTGCCGGGCAATTTGTGCTCATCCTCGCTTATTTAAAACATTTCAGCTTAAGGAGGAACACGGTGGTGTCTCTAGAATGTACCAAGGGCAAGGCTACCACTAGCTTGTCCCTTTTATGTTTAAGACTAATATGTTGTATTAAGAAGATTTTCGCACTATGTTTAAGCTTAAGTAGGATTATGTAATAAGTCTTTATTCGATATTATTATGTAATCTATTAAGTAATCAGAGTTATGAGACTTGGGGAATAATTATAATAAATCATCAGATATTATTCTAAATTAGATCTTCCGTTGTGAAAGTGATATTTTAGTTATTTTTGTATACCATGAGCACGTTGATGAACCGAATTCGAGCGCGACCAAGTGGAGGTTCAATTTGGGGACTCACAACACGAATCAACTTTCTACAAATATACCATACTCTGATGAGCTACTTTTTAAGATCACAACCAAACCTTTCGAATAGTCATTTAAGTTCATAACAACACCTTACAAACACCAAGTTAAAGTTCTTAAACACTTTGAAAATCCTTAGTTTAAAACCATCACTGCATATGTTCACAACTGCTTTAAGACCTTCTTACATTTTAAACACATTATCGATTCATTAAATTAAGTTCACCAACATACAAAGGATTGAATAAAGAAAAAATAAATTCAATTCTCGATACCTCACCGGGCAAAGACAAATTGAACTGGTAACATCATCACTAGGGGCTGCTTACCCATAATCGATTCTCGCAGCTTATGATCAAGACTGTTCATCACCCTTAAAACTCACGAAATTTTAGATACATCCAAAGAAATTTAACAAACCCAAAAGACATAGACTTCACATAATCATCACTAAGCATGCATACATTGACTTTAAACAACAAAATAACAATATTCATCGATTTAGCCTTTTAAATTCATGTTCTTGCTAAAAACTCCATTTTTAGACATCCTTAGCGTAATCATCTCACCACGATTCGCTTTCTTGATTAAATCAACAGAGTAACATGCATTGTTTTTGTATTTGAACATATTAACAATAATAACTATCAATTAATATATTACAACATGAATTAAACACTAATTTTGACTTTAAAATCAGCCTTTTTGTACATATTTTTACAAAACTCAAATCTTTACTTTAAAACATATTTCATACAAATTTGATTTCTGAAAAACGTTTCTAAATCACATATAACAAATTATATATACATGTTAACATTTATAACAACTATCTAATCAATTCATTAACCAAAACCCCAATTTTAAAACCAAAATCATATATATTGTCAAAACTCAAGTTCGTGCTACGCTTTAATGATTTCATGGATTAAATTACTATAAAGTCATTTGTAAACATCATATAGTAGATTAGAAATACATATTAACAAATATAAATAACTTCTCAACAATATACTCATGAAAATTCAATTATAGAGAACTAAAATATATTTTTATGGGAAAATCAAGAATATAATAAATGAGATTGTAATCTCAATTCTCACCCTTTGATTCTTGTTTAGATGATAAGAAACCTCCTTCGATTCTCCAAATCTTCTTCCTCAATCTCAATTCTCTCAAAACTATCTCTTTTTCTCTATTTTTCTCAAGCTTAAGTCTTAGAAATAAAGTATGTGAAAACATAAGACCGATTATAATGCGATACTTGATAATCAAGATAATACGGGTATCGCTTAAGCGATCACGGCCTTAACTCGATCCCATGTTCTTCAAAGTTATGTTTGGTTTGGCTATAAAATACTTTTTTTTAGTTTATTTTAATTAACTTGTTTATTATATAGTTTATTTGTCACAATCGTAATTAATCAAATAATGTTATTTAAATTTAATTAAATTAAGGGCAACATTACTCATTAATTCAAATTATCACATAATTAAAATTCTCATTTATTAATTATGAAAAATCATTAAACCTCTAATTAATTATTAAATTAATTGTAACAACATTATAATTATTAACAACTCAATTAATTTAATAATCCCAAATAAATTATAACTTCAAACCATAAAATTATTTATCATTAATTTAATTAATGTGACGACTTAATTAAATTAATCTACAAAAATTTCATCAAATATTTATTTAACTCAATAGATAAAATAATAAAATATTTATTTAATTCAATAAATATTTAAAATTAATTACAAAAGTCTCGCTCATTACAAAATGCTCGATCCTGTAAGATCTCTAATTGTTGACTTTTTGAGAGGATGTGTCACCTTGCTTTCAGCTTTGATATGTCACATTAGAATACTACAAAGCCAATCACGCTTGTTGTCACTTCATCGAACTAGTTGTTAGACACACCTCGATCCGATCTTCTTTTTCAAACTTAAGATATTCAACAACTATCTTGGGATCATCACCTACGAGTCTTCAACATGTCGGCTTTGTTATTAGAGTCGATATACTCTATGATTTTCCTAACCATAGAGTTTATGGTGATCGAGAGTATTTGGTTAATCTCGACTTTCACGATCCGCAAGCTTGACGATCTACTCTACAATCTTCAATGTACGTTATTTATCTTTAGCAGATCATGATCATCACTATACCTTACGATCTCCTCGAAAGCGTACTATGTGCACTTAAACCGAATACTCTACGATTATCAAATAAGCTTTACGATCGCTTAAGAAGCTTTACGATTGCTTAATTTTCTATAATTTATACTTTCAATTTATTCAATAAATTAACCTAACAAGTTCGATCTAAGTTCTTTACATCAATTTCATTTTAAGGATTTCACAAAACTATCGATTATATACAAATATACATTATTTCATCATTAAATCAAATATGCATTTGTCCTAACCTAAGTTTTCTTATATTCCTTTATATCCTCCCCCAACCCTTTCCTTAGCTTCCCCTTAAGTCAAAGTATGAAATATATCCATAAAATCGAATCAGTAAGAATAAAGCATCAAGGAAAAAATATTATTAATAATTTATTCTCCATCCGCCATATAACTTATAGAAACAAACTTTACCAACTAGTTTTCATTTCAACAAAATGGCATCACCTTAGCAATCGGGCACCAAAGGTAACCACTCTATCAAATATATGTATATCGATACATCAACATCAACCCTCATCGCACCGCTACAAATATGGATAGTAATATTGTGGTCCCATGTGGTAGCGCTTTACTAATAATTTGCAACAAAGGTAAAAATTTCTCCGACTTGATGGTGCAAAGATGTCTCTTATGTGTTAGTGCAAAGTTGTCCCCATCTAGACAACGTGTACTACTAAATGTAACATAGGATCGATTTGCTAAAAGCGTAACTATCGCTTTTAGCTACTATTGCATAATTAGGTTCTCCCTATTTAAGGCATTAAACTTAAAGTTAAGTCAATTGATCCACTAAACTAATTGTGAATGATCTTCCGACGCCGACACATACGAAAAAAGAAAAAATTAAAGATAAATGATGTGATATGTCATCACGTGTCATGTCTAAAATACAAATTATTTAATTTTTGACATCATGTCTAAAATTATCGACTTTTGAAGTGAATGTTCACACGCCACCTTGAAGGTTAGAATTTGACACTTGTGATCATGTTTGATATCACTATTAGACTCACTCATGTAGTATAAATATATACATACCACGCTTGGGTGTCATATTTCAAATAAAGCATGAACGGCATATTTTCAACTAAAGCTGTTAGTTTCACGTATGTGTTATAAATACTCACAAGCATGCCTATATGAGTTTTATAACCATCTTGTATGATTAGAGAGCAAGCATGATCGACTTTGTGGTTTCATGACCTTGAATGGCCTTAAATTGTTGAAATGATCAATTTAGAATTTTATTATGAAAGAAGGAACCTAGATCGACTTGAGTAGCATGAGAATATCCTTTAACATGTCAAAATATATCAGGTATGATTGTATGCTCAAGTTTCTGACAGATACCACAAGGCAACAACAACTGAAGTTTTTGTTGGTTGCAGGATTTGCCAAGCAAATTGCCACGGCCCTAGGTTTAGCTACATGCAAATTGCTACCACCGAATATAAGTTGGTGATTTCGATTTTGGACAGCTTAACTTATGTGATGCCTATATTACTAAAAGTAGTTTAAAGCTCATCGATACATGTTTATAAGTAATGCTTAGAGGTTATGATGGTGTTTGCCTTGAAATAGAAGGTCCATAAGTAAAAGGACTTAACCTTGGGTATTCTTAATTTACTTATGAAATGACTAGTGTAAAATCCTAAATTTTACTTAATAAAGATTTAAATTTCTATTTTTTTTTTTTGAATATTATGGTGTGGATTTAATATAATGTTATAGTTGTGGGTAATATTTATAAATTTTGCAAAGTATGCAAGTTGTTATATTATATTCGATTGGTTTGGGAATATTCTTTTCAGGTCGGGAATATTCGCATTTACTCAGACAATCATCGGTGGATCCCACAAATGTAATTATCATTTGATCGAGAAAACGACAAAAATATTTTTATAAAAATAACGACGAAAAGTTTTACCGCTATTATTGTTGAACTACTCTAGAGTAAAGTACAAAGAATACGCGTGGTTGCATAAGAAGACACCAGTATTGATTATCGATGCTTATGTGAGAAGTCACCGCTTTGTTCAATTATTGCTACAAGAGTTGTCGACAAGATCTCAATGCTATTTGATTCAATTATTGTTGATTGTTATATATATAAGTTTTGTTTTTTATTAGTATTATTAATGTAATAAAATGTAAAAGCTTTTATATAAAAATGTATACTTTTATAAAGTTATTCGCTTTATTAGGCTAATAGTAAATCTTTTTATATAAAATGTAATACTTTTATAAATTTATCTCGCTTTTATTAGACAATAATTAGATTATATTATATTTTATTATGCATAGTGTTTGTATAAAGCCTCGCATAAGTCGGTGATAGTAAAATCTTTTTAAAAGTTATTCGCTTTATTAGATTATAAATAGAATATATTATATTTTATTGAAAACCAATCTGACCAATTCGCTTAAAGTAAATCGATCCGACCGCTCATGGATCGGTGACTATTCAAATTCATTCTTCTATAAATAAGCTCATTCCTTCATTATTTCTTACTTAATTCAATCAAACTCTGTAGAGAGAAACCAGAGAGAATTATTCTTCTATCTTGAGCGATTTTTTAGCATTTAAGAAAGCTTTGAGCATAGTGCAAGTTTCTTCAAGTATATCCCCGCCCTACCGTCGGAGTACTTTTCTTTATAAGGTAAGGGGTATTATTTTTTTCATATTCATGAAGAGAAATTCTGTTATTCCATTCTTTATTATTCTGTTGGAATAACCTGTATACGCGGTCTACCCTATACTTGGTGATTTTTGTTGTTATTCCATTCTTTATTATTCTGTTGGAACATCCTCGTCAGATCGCTTTTACGACCGACCGTTCCGCTTTTTATTATTCTCGCTGAATATCCTCGTCTGCAAGCTTTTTACACCTAATTCGATTTCGTTATTTATTATTCTCGCTGAATAACCTCGCCTACGCGAGGTACCGCATGCATGGTGATTTCGTTGTTATTCCATTCTTTATTATTCTCGTTGAATATCCTCGCTTGGCCTGCATGACACGCCCGACCGGTTCCTTTATTCATTATTCGCTGGAATAACTCGCCTATGCTAAGCACCGTGATGCATGGTGATTTTTTTTGTTATTCCATTCTTTATTATACTCAAATTGGTTAAAGTTTTGACTTCTATACTCCATGAAATTAGTAGAATATCCTTGATATTTGCGCTTCATCCAAAGATCTTTTCATGGAAATCTTCTTCCGAGCATTCTTAAATTTTACTCTACAAAGAAGTATCATGTTGACAATTTGACGTTATTAGTTCCTCGGATAAATTAATTCTTGAACTTGTTTTATTGAATTCTTATATCATTGTCATCATCCTCATGTTTATATTTTTGTTGAAAGTCATATGTGGCCTGTCAGTGCAGTATGATGGACTTGGTATGATTATGATCGTGGATTATTCTGTAATCATGACCGTAATGTTACAAATGATGTGGAAAAGTCCTCATTGCCCCGTAGTGCATTGATGGACGCTTTTGGTATGATTATGGCTATGGATTCTCTCTCGACTAAGGGAGAAAAGATGAATTGTTTTATGGCATGATTAAGACCGCATTGATGAATACACGAATATCTTCGCCCGTAGTGTATGGATAATTTATGGTCGTGATAGTAATGAATATCCTCGTCAGTAAAGTGTGGATGATGTGGATTATTTATTGTCGAGTCTCAAAGAATAAAAGTGATGAAAACCTTTTTAAATCATAAAAGATAGTAAATTTTATTCTTTACTCGACTTTTTTATCGATTACTTATTCCGTCAAGCAGCTTAAACTTGATGTCTATTGTATTTTATCGCTTTAACATCGTTGAAGACTAATGATAATTTATTCTCGCATTATCTTAGTCATAATATTTCTTAGTAGGCTAGTTGAGCTCACCCTTTTCCTTCACCGTTTTCAAGAAATGAGAACGAAATGAGACTAGCTCAGGGAACCGGAGTGACTCGGCCCGTGATGATAGTATTAGTAGTCCTCACTATTCTCATAAATAGTGTGACAATAAATGTAATGAGGACTTATTCTCGAGAGTGGATATTGTCTAGAAGATAATATTTGTATTAAAACTCACAACTTTCTTGTTGTATATTAAAGATTGTATTTGTATTCTCGTACTCATGTATTTGGCGCACTTTAGAATAGTGATGTATGCCTATTTTGGGGGCGTCACAACTAGGTCTTTGATTCATGACGAATTTATAATATGATTTTATACCATATGTGCATACTTGAATCATGTCAAGCTTGATTAAAGACTGTGTTAGCTAATGAACATCTTGAACATATAATACGCTTATAAATTGATTCAAAGTGTTGATTTCTTAACGTGGATAAACTACCCTTAAGGCAAGTTCTCTAACCTTACTCAAATTTATATTTAGCAAGTATCCGAACCCTACTCTTATTGTGCAAGTATCTTTGCATTACTTTATTCAAACGAATATCGTAAACTTATCTCTTTGAATGCAAGTTATTCTACTTATTCGTTCAATTGAACAAGTATGTTTAGACTCTTGTGAAAACTATTATTCATGTTGAACATGGTATTGTTCTTGAATATTGTGAGAGAGTCAATGCCATTTGATTTGACTAAACTATATACATGTTTGTAAAACTGTCCAAACCAATTAATTGGTGCGAAAATCTTGAAAACTGAGATGAACAACCCTTATGATAAGGGGAGTGTATGTTGTTGGTAACCCCAACACATGAATGGTTTATTATTGTGGTTTTATGCATAACTTAGAGTATTGTAGACCCATCATCTATAAAGACTTGATTCTCATTGGGTTATCGCTTAATATTGGTAACTCTAGTGGATGTTCAATAGTCCTTAGTGATTACTCAAGATAAAATGTTATCCCAAATGGATACATCGATAGTCTTTGAATTTATATATATCTGCTGATTTATATTGAATTATCATTCTTATTCCGTGAATGGTTGATATTCACTATTCATGATATTATTCTCAAACTTTGAACTATCTTAGAGATAATACTTCGATAATTCAAACTTGTGACATTATATTCTTCACCCTTGTCAGATATTACTTGTCGGGCAATTTGTGCTCATCCTCGCTTATTTAAAACATTTCCGCTTAAGGAGGAACATGGTGGTGTCTGTAGAATGCCAAGGGCAAGGCTACCACTAGCTTTGTCCCTTTTATGTTTAAGACTAATATGTTGTATTAAGAAGATTTTCGGACTATGTTTAAGCTTAAGTAGGATTATGTAATAAGTCTTTATTCGATATTATTATGTAATCTATTAAGTAATCAGAGGTCATGAGACTTGGGGAATAATTATAATAAATCATTGTATATTATTCTAAATTAGATCTTCCGCCAGAAAAGTGATATTTTAGTTATTTTTGTATACCATGAAAGACGTGATGAACCGAATTCGAGCGACCAAGTGGAGGTTCAATTTGGGGACTCACAACACGAATCAACTTTCTACAAACATACCATACTCCAGATGAGCTACTTTTAAGCATCACAACCAAACCTTTCAATAGTCATTTAAGTTCATAACAACACCTTACAAACACCAAGTTAAAGTTCTTAAACACTTTGAAAATCCTTAGTTTAAAACCATCACGACATGTTCACAACTGCTTTAAAGACCTTCTTACATTTTAAACACATTATCGATTCATTAAATTAAGTTCACCAACATACAAGTGGATTGAATAAAGAAAAACAACTTTTCAATTCTCGATACCTCACCGGCAAAGACAAATTGAACTCGGTAACATCATCATTGGGCGGCTTACCCATAATCGATTCTCGCAGCTTTATGATCAAGACTGCTCATCACCCTAAAACTCACGAATTTTAGATACATCCAAAGAAATTTAACAAACCCAAAAGACATAGACTTCACATAATCATCACCAAGCATGCATACATTGACTTTAAAACAACAAAATAACAATATTCATCGATTTAGCCCTTTAAATTCATGTTCTTGCTAAAACTCCATTTTAGACATCCTTAGCGAATCATCTCACCACAGATTCGCTTTCGATTAAATCAACAGATAACATGCATTGTTTTTGTATTTGAACATATTAACAATAACAACTATCAATTAACATATTACAACATGAATTAAACACTAATTTTGACTTTAAAATCAGCCTTTTTGTACATATTTTTACAAAACTCAAATCTTTACTTTAAAACATATTTCATACAAATTTGATTTCTGAAAAACGTTTCTAAATCACATATAACAAATTATATATACATGTTAACATTTATAACAACTATCTAATCAATTCATTAACCAAAACCCCAATTTTAAAACCAAAATCATATATATTGTCAAAACTCAAGTTCGTCATGCTTTAACAGATTTCATGGATTAAATTACTATAAAGTCATTTGTAAACATCATATAGTAGATTAGAAATACATATTAACAAATATAAATAACTTCTCAACAATATACTCATGAAAATTCAATTATAGAGAACTAAAATATATTTTTATGGGAAAATCAAGAATATAATAAACAGAGATTGTAACTTGAATTCTCACCCTTTGATTCTTGTTTAGATGATAAGAAACCCTCCTTTGATTCTCCAAATCTTCTTCCTCAATCTCAATTCTCTCAAAACTATCTCTTTTTCTCTCTATTTTTTCTCAAGCTTAAGTCTTAGGAAATAAAGTATGTGAAAACATAAGACTGATTATAATGCGTATACTTGATAATCAAGATAATACGGGGTATCGCTTAAGCGCATCACGGCCTTTAATCGATCCCATGTTCTTCAAAGTTATGTTTGGTTTGGCTATAAAATACTTTTTTTAGTTTATTTTAATTAACTTGTTTATTATATAGTTTATTTGTCACACTGTAATTAATCAAATAATGTTATTTAAATTTAATTAAATTAAGGGCAACATTACTCATTAATTCAAATTATCACATAATTAAAATTCTCATTTATTAATTATGAAAATCATTAAACCTCTAATTAATTATTAAATTAATTAGAACAACATTATAATTATTAACAACTCAATTAATTTAATAATCCCAAATAAATTATAACTTCAAACCATAAAATTATTTATCATTAATTTAATTAATGTGACGCACTTAATTAAATTAATCTACAAAAATTTCATCAAATATTTATTTAACTCAATAGATAAAACAATAAAATATTTATTTAATTCAATAAATATTTAAAATTAATTACAAAAGTCTCGTTCGTCACAAAATGCTCTGATCCTAGAAGATCTCTAATTGTTGACTTTTAGAGAGGATGTGTCAGCTTGCTTTCAGTTTTGATATGTCACATTAGAATACTACAGTGCCAATCACGTGGGTTGTTGTCACTTCATTGAACTAGTTGTTAGACACACCTCGATCTGATCTTCTTTTTCAAACTTAAGATATTCAACAACTATCTTGGGATCATCACTCTATGAGTCTTCAACATGTCAGTTTGTTATTAGAGCTGATATACTCTATGATTTTCCTAACCATAGAGTTTATGGTGATCGTAGAGTATTTGGTTAATCTGACTCTACGATCTGCAAGCTTGACGATCTACTCTACAATCTTCAATGTACGTTATTTATCTTTAGCGTACTCTGCGATCATCACTATACCTTACGATCTCCGAAAGGCATCTATGTGCACTTAAACTGAATACTCTACGATTATCAAATAAGCTTTACGATCGTTTAAGAAGCTTTACGATTGCTTAATTTTCTATAATTTATACTTTCAATTTATTCAATAAATTAACCTAACAAGTTTGATCTAAGTTCTTTTACATCAATTTCATTTTAAGGATTTCACAAAAACTATTGATTATATACAAATATACATTATTTCATCATTAAATCAAATATGCATTTGTCCTAACCTAAGTTTTCTTATATTCCCTTTATATCCTCCCCAACCCTTTCCTTAGCTTCCCCCTTAAGTCAAAGTATGAAATATATCCATAAAATCGAATTGTAAGAATAGGTTATCAAGGAAAAAAATATTATTAATAATTTATTCTCCATCTGCCATATAACTTATAGAAACAAACTTTACCAACTAGTTTTCATTTCAACAAAATGGCATCACCTTAGCAATTGGCACCAGTGCAACTACCTCTATCAAATATATGTATATCAGATACATCAACATCAACCCTCATCGCACCGCTACAAATATGGATAGTAATATTGTGGTCTGATGTGGTAGCAGTTTACTAATAATTTGCAACAGTGTAAAAATTTCTCTGGACTTGATGGTGCAAAGATGTCTCATGTGTTAGTGGCAAAGTTGTCCCCATCTAGACAACCGTACTACTAAATGTAACATAGGGATCGATTTGCTAAAAGCAGAACTACTGCCTTTAGCTACTATTGTACAATTAGGTTCTCCCTATTTAAGGCATTAAACTTTAAAGTTAAGTCAATTGATCCACTAAACTAATTGTGAATGATCTTCTGACGTGACACATACGAAAAAGAAAAATTAAAGATAAATGATGTGATATGTCATCATGTGTCATGTCTAAAATACAAATTATTTAATTTTTGACATCATGTCTAAAATTATTGACTTTTGAAGTGAATGTTCACACGCTACCTTGAAGGTTAGAATTTGACACTTGTGATCATGTTTGATATCACTATTAGACTCACTCATGTAGTATAAATATATACATACCATGCTTGGGTGTCATATTTCAAATAAAGCATGAACGAAGCATATTTTCAACTAAAGCGGTGTTAGTTTCACGTATGTGTTATAAATACTCACAAGCATGCCTATATGAGTTTTATAACCATCTTGTATGATTAGAGAGCAAAGCATGATTGACTTTGTGGTTTCAATGACCTTGAATGGCCTTAAATTGTTGAAATGATCAATTTAGAATTTTATTATGAAAGAAGGAACCTAGATTGACTTGAGTAAGCATGTAGAAGGCCTTTAACATGTCAAAATATATTGTGTATGATTGTATGCTCAAGTTTGACAGATACCACAAGGCAACAATCGAGTTTTTTTTGGTTGTAGGATTTTTGCAAGCAATTGCCCTATGGCCCTAAAGTTTAGCTATGGCAAGGCACAATTACCACTGGAATATAAGTCAGTGATTTCGATTTTGACAGCTTAACTTATGTGATGCCTATATTACTAAAAGTAGTTTAAAGCCTACTGATACATGTTTATAAGTAATGCTTAGAGGTTATGATGGTGTTTGCCTTGAAATAGAAGGTCCATAAGTAAAAGGACTTAACCTTGGGTATTCTTAATTTACTTATGAAATGACTAGTGTAAAATCCTAAATTTTACTTAATAAAGATTTAAATTTCTCGATTTTTTTTTTTGAATATTATGGTGTGGATTTAATATAATGTTATAGTTGTGGGTAATATTTATAAATTTTGCAAAGTATGCAAGTTGTTATATTATATTCGATTGGTCTGGGAATATTCTTTGTGTGGGGAATATTCATTTACGAAGACAATCATCGGTGGATCCCACAATGTAATTATTGTTTGATTGAGAAAACGACAAAAAATATTTTTATAAAAATAACGATTTAAAGTTTTACCGCTTATATTGTTGAACTACTCCTAAGTAGTAAAAGTACAAAGAATACTGCGGGTCGCATAGTAGCAATACCAGATTGATTATCGATGCTTATGTGAGAAGTCACTCACTTTTGTTCAATTATTGCTACAAGAGTTGGTCGTGATAAGATCTCACGCTATTTGATTCAATTATTGTTGATTGTTATATATATAAGTTTTGTTTTATTAGTATTATTAATGTAATAAAAATGTAAAAGCTTTTATATAAAATGTACTACTTTTATAAAGTTAGTCGCTTTATTAGGCTAATAGTAAATCTCTTTTTATATAAAATGTAATACTTTTATAAATTTATCTCGCTTTATTAGACAATAATTAGATTATATTATATTTTATTATGCATAGTGTTTGTATAGTGCCCGCATAGTGTTTCAGATAGTAAAATCTTTTTAAAAGTTATTCGCTTTATTAGATTATAAATAGAATATATTATATTTTATTGAAAACCAACTGCATGTAAATTCGCTTAAAGTAAATCGATCCGGACCGTTCATGGATTGGTGACTATTCATCCATTCTTCTATAAATAAAGCTCATTCCTTCATTATTTCTTTTAATTCACCGAAACTCTGTAGAGAGAAACTGTAGAGAATTATTCTTCTATCTTGAGCGTATTTCTTTAGCATTTAAGAAAGCTTTGAGCATAGTGCAAGTTTCTTCAAGTATATCCCCGCCCTACCGTCGGAGTACTTTTCTTTATAAGGTAAGGGGTATTATTTTTTTCATATTCATGAAGAGAAATTCTGTTATTCCATTCTTTATTATTCTGTTGGAATAACCTGTATACGCGGTCTACCCTATACTTGGTGATTTTTGTTGTTATTCCATTCTTTATTATTCTGTTGGAACATCCTCACTCAGATGCTTTTACGACCGGGTTCCGCCTTTTATTATTCTCGGAATATCCTCGTCATGCATGCGTTTACACCTAATTCGATTTCGTTATTTATTATTCTGTTGAATAACTCATTCTACGCGAGGTACCGCATGCATGGTGATTTCTGTTGTTATTCCATTCTTTATTATTCTCGTTGAATATCCTCGCTTGCAAGTATGACATTACCGACGACTTCTCCTTTATTCATTATTCTGTTGGAATAACCTGTCTATGCGAAGTACCGTATGCATGGTGATTTTTTTTGTTATTCCATTCTTTATTATACTCAGTTGGTTAAAGTTTTGACTTCTATACTCCATGAAATTAGTAGAATATCCTTGATATTTGCGCTTCATCCAGTATCTTTTCATGGAAATCTTCTTCTGAGCATTCTTAAATTTTACTCTACAAAGAAGTATCATGTTGACAATTTGGACGTTATTAGTTCCTGGATAAATTAATTCTTGAACTTGTTTTATTGAATTCTTATATCATTGTCATCATCCTCATGTTTATATTTTTGTTGAAAGTCATATGTGGCCTGTTGTGCATAGATGGACTTGGTATGATTATGATCAGGGATTATTCTGTGTAATCATGACCGTAATGTTACAAATGATGTGGAAAAAGTCCTCATTGCCCCGTAGTGCATTGATGGACAGTTTTTGGTATGATTATGGCTATGGATTCTCTTCGACTAAGGGAGAAAAGATGAATTGTTTTATGGCATGATTAAGACCGTTGATGAATACACGAATATCTTTGGCCCGTAGTGCATGGATAATTTATGGTCGTGATAGTAATTAATATCCTCGTCAGAAGTCAGTGTGATGATGATGTGATTATTTATTGTTTGAGTCTCAAAGAATAAAAGTGATGAAAAACCTTTTTAAATCATAAAAGATAGTAAATTTTATTCTTTACTTGACTCTTTTATTGGATTACTTATTCCGCTGCAGTTAAACTTGATGTCTATTGTATTTTATCAGTTTAACACTGTTGAAGACTAATGATAATTTATTCTGCATTATCTTAGTCATAATATTTCTTAGTAGGCTAGTTGAGCTCACCCTTTCCTTCACTGTTCTCTTCAAGAAATGAGAACGTAGCCGAGACTAGCTCAGGAACCAGATTGTGATCATCCGCATGATAGTATTAGTAGTCCTCACTATTCTGTTAAATAGTGTGACAATAAATGTAATGAGGACTTATTCTGAGAGTGGATATTGTCTAGAAGATAATATTTGTATTAAAACTCACAGCTTTCTTGTTGTATATTAAAGATTGTATTTGTATTCTGTACCATGTATTTGGCGACTTAGAATAGTGTGATGTATGCCTATTTTGGGGGGCGCCACAACTAGGTCTTTGATTCATGACGAATTTATAATATGATTTTATACCATATGTGCATACTTGAATCATGTCAAGCTTGATTAAAGACTGTGTTAGCTAATGAACATCTTGAACATATAATACGCTATAAATTGATTCGAAAGTGTTGATTTCTTAACGTGGGATAAACTACCCTTAAGGCAAGTTCTCTAACCTTACTCAAATTTATATTTAGCAAGTATCCGAACCCTACTCTTATTGTGCAAGTATCTTTGCATTACTTTATTCAAACGAATATCGTAAACTTATCTCTTTGAATGCAAGTTATTCTACTTATTCGTTCAATTGAACAAGTATGTTTAGACTCTTGTGAAAACTATTATTCATGTTGAACATGGTATTGTTCTTGAATATTGTGAGAGAGTCAATGCCATTTGATTCGACTAAACTATATACATGTTTGTAAAACTGTCCAAACCAATTAATTGGTGCGAAAATCTTGAAAACTGAGATGAACAACCCTTATGATAAGGGGAGTGTATGTTGTTGGTAACCCCAACACATGAATGGTTTATTATTGTGGTTTTATGCATAACTTAGAGTATTGTAGACTGATCATCTATAGTACTTGATTCTGTTGGGTTATCAGTTTAATATTGGTAACTCTAGTGGATGTTCAATAGTCCTTAGTGACTACTCAAAGATAAAATGTTATCCCGCTTGGATACATTGATAGTCTTTGAATTTATATATATCTGTTGATTTATATTGAATTATCATTCTTATTCCAGGAATGGTTGATATTCACTATTCATGATATTATTCTGAAACTTTGAACTATCTTAGAGATAATACTTCGATAATTCAAACTTGTGACATTATATTCTTCACCCTTGTTGTATATTACTTGCTGGGCAATTTGTGCTCATCCTTGCTTATTTAAAACATTTCAGTTAAGGAGGAACATGGTGGTGTCTCTAGAACAGTCAAGGGCAAGGCTACCGACTAGCTTGTCCCTTTTATGTTTAAGACTAATATGTTGTATTAAGAAGATTTTCAGACTATGTTTAAGCTTAAGTAGGATTATGTAATAAGTCTTTATTCGATATTATTATGTAATCTATTAAGTACTGTAGGTTGCGAGACTTGGGGGAATAATTATAATAAATCATTGTATATTATTCTAAATTAGATCTTCCGTTGTGAAAGTGATATTTTAGTTATTTTTGTATACCATGAGCACGTGATGAACCGAATTCGAGCGACCAAGTGGAGGTTCGAATTTGGGGGACTCACAACACGAATCTGAACTTTCTACAAACATACCATATCGGTATGAGCTACTTTTAAGCATCACAACCAAACCTTTCGAATAGTCAGTTTAAGTTCATAACAACACCTTACAAACACCAAGTTAAAGTTCTTAAACACTTTGAAAATCCTTAGTTTAAAACCATCACGACATGTTCACAACTGTTTTTAGACCTTCTTACATTTTAAACACATTATCAGATTCATTAAATTAAGTTTGACCAACATACAGTGGATTGAACAAAGAAAAAAACAGCTTCAATTCTGGATACCCTCACCGGGGCAGCACAAATTGAACTGGTAACATCATCCGTTGGGGCGGGCTTACCCATAATCGATTCTCGTAGTCATGACATCAAGACTGCTCATCGACCTAAAACTCACGAATTTTAGATACATCCAAAGAAATTTAACAAACCCAAAAGACATAGACTTCACATAATCATCACCAAGCATGCATACATTGACTTTAAACAACAAAATAACAATATTCATCAGATTTAGCCCTTTAAATTCATGTTCTTGCTAAAAACTCCATTTTTAGACATCCTTAGCGTAATCATCTCACCACGATTCGCTTTCTTGATTAAATCAACAGATAACATGCATTGTTTTTTGTATTTGAACATATTAACAATAACAACTATCAATTAACATATTACAACATGAATTAAACACTAATTTTGACTTTAAAATCACCTTTTTGTACATATTTTTTACAAAACTCAAATCTTTACTTTAAAACATATTTCATACAAATTTGATTTCTGAAAAACGTTTCTAAATCACATATAACAAATTATATATACATGTTAACATTTATAACAACTATCTAATCAATTCATTAACCAAAACCCCAATTTTAAAACCAAAATCATATATATTGTCAAAACTCAAGTTCGTCATGCTTTAACAGATTTCATGGATTAAATTACTATAAAGTCATTTGTAAACATCATATAGTAGATTAGAAATACATATTAACAAATATAAATAACTTCTCAACAATATACTCATGAAAATTCAATTATAGAGAACTAAAATATATTTTTATGGGAAAATCAAGAATATAATAAACAGAGATTGTAACTTGAATTCTCACCCTTTGATTCTTGTTTAGATGATAAGAAACCCTCCTTTGATTCTCCAAATCTTCTTCCTCAATCTCAATTCTCTCAAAACTATCTCTTTTTCTCTATTTTTCTCAAGCTTAAGTCTTAGGAAATAAAGTATGTGAAAACATAAGATCCGATTATAATGCGATACTTGATAATCAAGATAATATATGGGTATCGATTAAGCACGATCATGGCCTTAATCGATCCCATGTTCTTCAAAGTTATGTTTGGTTTGGCTATAAAATACTCTTTTTAGTTTATTTTAATTAACTTGTTTATTATATAGTTTATTTGTCACACTGTAATTAATCAAATAATGTTATTTAAATTTAATTAAATTAAGGGCAACATTACTCATTAATTCAAATTATCACATAATTAAAATTCTCATTTATTAATTATGAAAAATCATTAAACCTCTAATTAATTATTAAATTAATTAGAACAACATTATAATTATTAACAACTCAATTAATTTAATAATCCCAAATAAATTATAACTTCAAACCATAAAATTATTTATCATTAATTTAATTAATGTGACACACTTAATTAAATTAATCTACAAAAATTTCATCAAATATTTATTTAACTCAATAGATAAAACAATAAAATATTTATTTAATTCAATAAATATTTAAAATTAATTACAAAAGTCTCGTTCGTCACAAAATGCTCTGATCCTAGAAGATCTCTAATTGTTGACTTTTAGAGAGGATGTGTCAGCTTGCTTTCAGTTGTGATATGTCACATTAGAATACTACAGTGCCAATCACGTGGGTTGTTGTCACTTCATTGAACTAGTTGTTGTTACACACTCGATCCGATCTTCTTTTTTTCAAACTTAAGATATTCAACAACTATCTTGGGATCATCACTCTATGAGTCTTCAACATGTCAGTTTGTTATTAGAGCTGATATACTCTATGATTTTCCTAACCATAGAGTTTATGGTGATCGTAGAGTATTTGGTTAATCCGACTTCTACGATCCGCAAGCTTCGACGATCTACTCTACAATCTTCAATGTACGTTATTTATCTTTTAGCAGACTCATGCGATCATCACTATACCTTACGATCTCTGAGCAGACTATGTGCACTTAAACTGAATACTCTACGATTATCAAATAAGCTTTACGATCGTTTAAGAAGCTTTACGATTGCTTAATTTTCTATAATTTATACTTTCAATTTATTCAATAAATTAACCTAACAAGTTTGATCTAAGTTCTTTTACATCAATTTCATTTTAAGGATTTCACAAAAACTATTGATTATATACAAATATACATTATTTCATCATTAAATCAAATATGCATTTGTCCTAACCTAAGTTTTCTTATATTCCCTTTATATCCTCCCCAACCCTTTCCTTAGCTTCCCCCTTAAGTCAAAGTATGAAATATATCCATAAAATCGAATTGTAAGAATAGGTTATCAAGGAAAAAAATATTATTAATAATTTATTCTCCATCTGCCATATAACTTATAGAAACAAACTTTACCAACTAGTTTTCATTTCAACAAAATGGCATCACCTTAGCAATTGGCACCAGTGCAACTATCTCTATCAAATATATGTATATCAGATACATCAACATCAACCCTCATCGCACCGCTACAAATATGGATAGTAATATTGTGGTCTGATGTGGTAGCAGTTTACTAATAATTTGCAACAGTGTAAAAATTTCTCTGGACTTGATGGTGCAAAGATGTCTCATGTGCTAGTGCAAAGTTGTCCCCATCTAGGACAACTGTGTACTACTAAATGTAACATAGGGATCGATTTGCTAAAAGCAGAACTACTGCCTTTAGCTACTATTGTACAATTAGGTTCTCCCTATTTAAGGCATTAAACTTTAAAGTTAAGTCAATTGATCCACTAAACTAATTGTGAATGATCTTCTGACGTGACACATACGAAAAAGAAAAATTAAAGATAAATGATGTGATATGTCATCATGTGTCATGTCTAAAATACAAATTATTTATATTTTTTGACATCATTTTAATTTTAATAATACTATTTTGAGAAATTATAAAGTCAAATTATTTATATTTTGTGACATCATTTTAATTTTAATAAGGTTTAAATATGAATTATTATCCTAAACTATTAGAGTTTTTCCACTTCGGTAATTGACCTTTTAATTTTTTCAATTAGATCATTAAACTATTAAAATTTTTCACTTCGGTCCAATTTGAGTTGCCACATCATAAATTAATGACGTGACCCGCTGACTAAGAAAACTAATACTTATGTGTAATTAAAAAAATATTATTTTAATTATATTTTCTAAACATCAAAATGTAAATAAGTCAAATTATCATTAAATATATCCAAACCTAACAAATATCATTAAAATCATCATTGTTTCTCCTTCAATTGAACTGAAAATCTATTGCTGCTTTCTTCCCCAATATTAAACATCTATCAGTCTCAAAATTTCACTTACTTTTAATTTTTCTCTTACTTAAAAGAACAAATAAATAAGTTCTAAATCTACAACTTCCTTTGTTCATCATTTAATAACACCTTAAATCTCTTGCCTATGTCCTCTGTTTCTTCTTCAGATCTACCGGCTCCTTTTTCCATGATCGGAGCAAAACTCTCGGCACTCCAATAGGGGCCACCAGTTTCCCTCCCATCACCTTTATAGCTCCATCTCAAATCGTGACACGACCTAATCTCTACCGCCTGGGCCTCCTGGAAAGACGAGAAAAAGAACAACTAAGCGGCGGCGACGGAGCTTTTTCTGAGAGGAAGGAAGCGATGGTGGTGGAGGCTTTGCAGTGACGAGGAGTTGAAGCCGTCGAAGCTAGACAGAGCTGCTTTCGAGGAGGAGGCGGTGATGGAGGAAGATTTAAGATCTGAGTTTGTATTTTTATCTGGGTTTGCAATTGAAAGGAATACATGGTTTTGATCTCTTTTTTTTTAACTGTTGGATTTAGGTATGCAGGATGGTGTTTTTTGGCTGTGTTGGATTTGGGTATGCCGTATGCAGGATGGTGTTCACGGTGGCTTTAGGAGGTGTGTTTGGTTTTGGTCAGTTGGGAGGAACAAGGATGATTTTAATGATATTTGTTAGGTTTGGATATATTTAATGATAATTTGACTTATTTACCTTTTGATGTTTAGAAATTATAATTAAAATAATATTTTTTAATTACACATAAGCATTGTACTGAAGTGAAATTTTTTAATAATTTAATGATCTAATTGAAAAAATTAAAATGTCAATTATCGAAGTGGAAAAACGCTAATAGTTTAGAATAGTAATTCATATTTAAGTTTTTTAATAATAATATTTTGAGAAATTATAAAGTCAATCATTTTGCTCATAACATGAGAGAGAGTATATTCAGTTATGCAAATGAGAGAGTATATTCAATTATGTGAAATTCGTTTTGAGGGCAACCTCTACCTCATGCAAAAGTGTGATGTAGCTAGCCGTCACTGCCCTTTTTGCCTTAATATTAATATAAAAAAAATTCATTTATATATTAGTTGAATCAATAATGGTACTATTAACCTTTTTTTAAAATATCCACAAAAAGAGAAATATCTCTATTAACCCTTTTTTAGCAACTCAATAATGATACTATTAAATAACTTGGATCAAAAAATAAACAACTAAATTTTTTTAAAAGCTTAATCGAATTAAGCCCCTCCATTAACACAGACAAACAGATATTCATTCATTCACAAAAATACTTAAAGGCTTCATGCATTGAGTACACGATTGTATGCATCTATTTGTCTGTCTATCTATAACTTACGTATGTACTAGCTAGGCAGTTTCAGCCGCAGTGGTTACAATAGGACTCCTCACATAATGCTTGCCATCCGACCACAACAACTCTCCAAAAGCGTAACTAGTAATTTTCTGCGTCTTTAGAAGTTTTAGAGTCAACTTAAAACTTTTCTCTTGGCCAAACTCGTCGAAAGTTAGAGTGGTGGGCTCAATGGAAACTGAAACTCCTGGGGGCTGACGAACACGAGCTGCATATGTGCCTGGGCTACCAACGTTCTTTAATTTTCGGCTAACCGTGACCATTTTACCTACAGAGAGCTCAGGAACACTTATGGAAGGGTAGTTGAAGTTGAGGAGGCTGAAACCACCCTCGGGACATTCGTAACCCGCCACCCCAGAAAACTTGCCAATCACTGTACTGTTATAACCAGTACCACAGAGGAAGTCCAGGTAATCATTCACAGTCAAATCATACACCAAGCCAGGATCCATGGCAGGGTTTGGTTGAATGTGCCCAGCCCCATAACTAAATGGGGTTGCCATTTCGTTGGAACCATCAAGCATTGGATTCACTGTATTGTCTCTTGTTCTAGCTGCAATTTTAGTACGTACGGGTAGGATCCATAAATAGAAAAATTAAATTAAAAGTGACAACAGCAACATTTACTCCAATAAAACATATATGTATAATATATATATATATATATATATATATATATATATATATATATATAATCACTTGGAAAATTTATTTGTTAAATGCTATTATTTCTTTTTAATTAATTACCGGTAGTCATGATTGCAGATCTAATGGCAGCTGCACTCCAGTAGGGGTGGAGTGTTTTGAGTAAGCCGACAACTCCAGCAACATGAGGACAAGACATAGAAGTCCCAGATTCTGTATTATAAGGAGTTCGCCGCTTATCTGAGTCTTCAGATGTGGGGCTTACTGCTTCACTGTATGCTGCTATGATACTTACTCCTGGTGCAGTAATATCAGGCTGAATACGCGAATATAAACAAAGCAAAAACCAAAATTAATCAGAATTAATATTGATTTTTTTAGTTACAAAATTAATGACACTAGAAATTAAAGAAAAACTACATGGGTGATGAGTTCCTGTTTAATTAATTCTTATTAGCTGAAAAAATACCTTGAGAATCTCTGGCGTAACTGTGTTTGGACCCTTGGAGGAGAAAGAAGCCATGAATGGAGCAGGCTTTGTGCCCAATTGTGTATAAGAAGGCACAAGATATCCCTTAGGATCTCTGTACGGATATAGGTATGTTGTCACAATTAGTTAGTTAAGAATTAAAATTATTTAAATACATGGACGGAGCAAGTGCACAAGGAAATAAAGGAATAAAACTTTTTTTTTGGAATGAAATTAGAACAGGGGAGGAAAGATACTTGGTAGAATTGAGGTAGGCATAGACAACAAGACCATCAGTATATTCGATATTGGATGCGGGCAAGACATGAGGATCAGCGATAATTCCATTACCGCTGGCCTCGTCATTACAGAGAATCATTCCAGCAGCACCAGCAAGATAAGCCTGTTCCCCCTTGGCCACTCTTCCAATATCCCCTCTAAGGCAAACCAATATCTTACCCTTCACCTTCTTTGGATCTAGTGTTCCTGGCTTACAAAGCATCCTGGGCATAACACATATATGCATAAAATGTATGTAACATTAAATATATACAGTATGCAACAGTATTAGCACAAATTAAATAAAAACAAAAACGAGCTATATATATATATATATATATATATATATATATATATATATATAAACCCCATTAACATCGAACGTTCTTACGCTTCCTTGGCAGATGAGTTTGCAACTTTAGCATCTGCTGCATTAATAAGCGGATATAATTTATTATCTGCCAGAGGTTTACTAAGGCTCGTACCCTGTTACATATTATCAGGGATAAATCAGAAAAACTATAAATAAATAAAAATATGTAAAAAAGGTACGAAGAAATGGCACTTATTAGGGCAACTTATAATACCGGAGCAACAACCTTAATTTATTGACAGAAGTCATGCTTGTTTGCAAAAAAAGTAAGTTTGAAATCCTTCAACGATGAACTATTAGTCCCTTGATGTGGGATTATTAGTTTCATAAAACCATTTTATAAATAGATTAAAATGAAGGGGACTATTAATCTCATATTCATCATGAGATTATATAATCTTTCATAAATAGTTTTAGGAATGACAAAAAATAATAATATTAAATTAAGAGAAATAATTTGATTTCAAATATATTTTTTAGAAACAAACATAGCCTAGGAGTATTTAGTATTTAGCTACGTAGAGAAGGAAAGAAAACTGAAATAGGAACCTACCTTTAGTTGCTTTCCATTGCTGAGTTGAACATAAGCTTGGAACTCACGATCAATTGTACTAGCTCCAACAGTTATTATCCAAGGAGCAACATTTGTTACAGTTCCGTCAAATGGTCCAGAATTACCAGCTGAACATACTACCACCATGCCATTTTTCACAGCATGGAACGACCCAATAGCAATGCCATCATCAAGGTAGGGAGCAGGCCGGTCCCCACCAAGTGATACTGAAAGCACGTCGACGCCATCATGTATGGCCATATCAAACCCTTTCATGATATCGGCATCAAAGCATTCGCCGCTTTGATTGACGGGAGGCCAGCACACCTTATAAGCTGCCACTCGAGCTCTAGGTGAACCGCCTTTTGCGGTCCCATTTCCAAACCCAAACACATTTGCTCCAGCAACAAAATTCCCACCAGCAGTTGATAGTGTGTGAGTTCCATGTCCATCATAGTCACGAGCAGTGTTCATAGAAGGTTTCATTTTCCCTACGTACTTATGATATGCTTTGTTAAAGTACCTAGCCCCAATAAGTTTCCTGCACCCAAAATTATACAAAACATTGTGCTTAATTGGTGCTAGTTAACAAGTTTCTTACTTGGTGTTAAAAATTAATAAGTCTGTTCTTTTGCTTGTTTGTTCATTCATTATATATATATATATATATATATATATATATATATATATATATATATATAATCGAGGCTCTCTCAAATGTAATTGAAGGTAACGAATCAAGAATAATCGAGCCTATATTATAGCGACGGTTTTTTCCGTCGCTATAGTTTGTTCTTTCCAGTTCGCTGGAGAAACGGATTATATATATATATATATATGCAAAAAATCTCTCTAACGAACCGAACCGACTATGACGACGGTACGAATCGTAGGCATATATATATATATATATATATATATATAATAAAAAAATTAAGATCTCACCTTAAGAAGTACCTTTTAAGTTGTTATGAATTTTGGGTGAGTATATATGTGGTGGGCTAACATCTTGCCTAGTTGATACTCTGGGGTGTAAATTGAACCTTATTTTGGGCTCAGTTTAGATATGAGTCGGTACAATTATGGTATCCTAGGGAATCCTAATGATAGTAATAACTGCATAACACTTTCAATAATCATATACAACTATTATACTACATATATACTTAGTCCAAAACAAAGGTGATAAGTGCCCAACAATATTCTTTTATGTTTGAATTAAAGATTGCTTTTGAAAGGTAATCACTAAACTCGTACTTCATCAGATTCTTTGGCTTCTGTTCTGACCTGTTATCTTGTTAAATATTAATTGGAACTTGGCCAGTTCCAACCTATTGTATAAAAGTAATTTTATTACAAAAAGAAAAAAGAAAAAAAAAAGTTGAGGTACTTTTTAAAAAATAATGTTCATCAATGTGAACAGGCTAGGCAAGCTTTGATGATTGGTTAAAATTTCGTTAAAATTGATAACCAACCACACACACACGTGTATATATATATAATATGTATATTCACGCACTCTTGAAGAAAGAAGTTGTGATTGCAAAAAAACGAACCTATTAACCATAGACACATACAGTAAAACCTCTATTTATATATATATATATATATATATATATATATATATATATATATATAGTATCCATCCACAAAGATCGGTTGTTGGAAAGAACTCTTTTAGTCCAAATTAATCTACAACTCATAACGAACTTATAAAAAAAAAAAAAAATTGTGTAAAGGCCTAAGATGCAGTTGTAGTGGCTACTAAATGGGTTCTTCACGAAACAACCGGTTCTTTGTGGATGGAATCCCTATATATATATATATATATATAAAATTATTATTATATAGATGTATATTTTTTTAATATGAGACTTAAAAAGTATATATAATATATTATAATTTAGAGGTAATTCTTATTTATAATTGACCCAAATTAGAACTAATTTTTTTTATAATACTGTAGAGGTTATTCTTATATAGAGTATTCCTAAATAGGAATTTTACTGTATATAAATACACACATACTTATTGCAACGGACTCGGTTTCCGGTTGCGGGTCTATGGTTACATTTTCCATTCCACTTTGCTGGAACGGACCCATATCCTTGGTCACTGAAGCTCTCCGACTCGGGCCAAACACCTAGCAAATTCAAATTCAAACAGAGAAATAAACTATTAATTAGTTCCATGCATGCAGCATTAAAAAAACCTTTGAGAGTTGGCCGGAGAAGAATAAGAGGTTTACCAGTGTCGAGATTTCCTATGATAGTATCTTCACCAAATCTGGCCTTCTTCCACAATGAACTTGGGTGAACCACACCATTCTTTTCGAGCAAGAGAAAATTCCATGAACGTGTTGTGTGTAATTTTCTCCCTTGATCCATGAAAACCGAGACAACATTGGGATGGTCTACATAAATATGACAAAACATGATTTCAAAATACTCAATTTTAACAAGGATTTACGAAAAAGAACATACTTTAATGACCATGTTAGCTCCTAAAATAAATTTTGGTTTTTCAAATTTAATTTGAGATATTTTTAAATTTTAAATTCATTAACTATTAAAAAATATTAAACTTGAATTACTTTCAAAAATTAAATTAATCACACAAAAATATTTCAAATCTACTAAAAAGGTGAAATTGGAAATATGTAGATTGGGATATGGGCATATGACATACTTGCAATCTCGGTTGCTTGCTCCTCTTCAAGAATAGCAGCGAAACCATTGATATGTCGCTTATAGGAGTAAACTATCGCGTCTTTAGCCTTCTCTTTACTGAAAGTATTAATTATATATATATATATATATATATATATATATATATATATATATATATATATAAACACACATATATATGGGTACTAGGTATAAAAAAAGAAATACAAAAACTTGATCCAAATTTTATTAATATAAACCATGACAAATTATATATATATATACGAACCTCCCCAAGAATGAGCCAAGAAACTCGTGGTGCGAGTTCACCACCCGTTGATCAAGCTCAGCTAGGTTCAGTTCTTGGTCATGCGAATGTCCACCCAAGTACACTATATAAGACTATAATATATATACAGGCAAAGGACAACCAAAGTCATATAAACTATATATACTTTGCATACCCCCTTTAATGACGGATCGGGACGATTTATCTTGGCCCGTCGTCATATATATAAACCGCCGCCTTAATTTTTAACGATTGATAAAATATAGCGACGGATAACAAATAACGACAGACTGAACCGTTGCTCGGATCGTTAAAGAGGGATATGCAAGGTATGTTAGATAAATTGTAAGCCGTTAAAGAGGGATATGCAAGGTATGTTAGATAAATTGTAAGCTTAAGATCTAAACCGTGTGTATATATATATACGGTTCGGATCTTAAGCTCACCCCTTATCCAACTCACCCGAGCTCATCCCCTTTAACGACGGACCCGGCGACGGTTCGATCATACAACCGTCGTCTATACTTTTAGCGACGGATAACATATAAGCGTCATTAAAAAGTATAGACGCAATTGACAGTTATTAATCGTCATTTAGGTCCGATAAGTTCGGGTGAGTTGGATAAGGGGTGAGCTTAAGATCCGGACTCTCTCTCTCTATATAATCAAAGCCTAGAGAATCCACACAATTTAACAAACTAACTTGCTAGCTATACAAGTAAATACATACTTGTATATATATTTTTATTGAATTCGAATTATTTAAAGATTTTCATGAACGCAACGCTGAATGAAATATTTTCGGGAGAATTCTTATGTATATATATGTATTGTACCTTTTTTATTGCTAAAGCTGGAGCTTGGAGAAGAAGCAATAGCACTGCAATATAAGCTACTGAAAAATTTAAAGACCATGACATGGTTGCTTTCTAGTTTGGAGCCTGCCTTGTGATCGAGGATATATATATATATATATATATATATATATATATATATATATATATATATATATATATATACGTGCTTAATATATATGTATATATATATGTGTATATTCTTCCTTAATTATATATATTGGATACTATTAGTATTATTATAAAGCATCGATATAAAGCATAGATATGGGAGAAATTATAAGTATTTGATGGAGATCGTAGGAAAGAGATCATGTTCCCAAATTCACAAGTCAATCGGTGAAAGACTCCTATTACCTACCAATTTATTGCAAGTGTTTGATGGAGATAGTAGGAAAGCGACCAAGACTCCTACACTGCCTTACTTATATTATGGATATTCTTTAATTAGACGTCGGATAATCTGGAGAGATTGATATGATTTGCAAATCAAGCCATTAATTACTTAATTACTACCCTATTTTCGAATATTTTAAATTTAAATTGTTGTTACTATATATGGAGATGATAAATTTTTGATACAATCAAGATATACATATGGAATTTATTGATTATATTATATATATAGTTAAAAATAACACTGGTACATAAAGGTAACGAATCAGAATTTGTTCTGAAACTGAAAGTTCTATTTTATATACATAAAAAAAATATTCACAAGATGTAGGACTTCAAATCCTATTAACTACTTCATCCTTTCCAAATTATCTATTATCTATTTAATTCTATTTTATATACATAAAAAAATGTTGTCACAAAATGTTGGACTCTCCAAATCCTATTAAGTACTTCATCCTTTCTAAATTATCTATTTTATTCTATTTTATATACATAAAAAAATGTTGTCACGAGTTGTAGGACTCTCCAAATCCTAATATGTACTAATCCTAATCCTAATAAGTTATATAATAATTATTAATTTTTAAAAATTATTTTCAAATTCAAAATTGAGATTTAATTATGAAACAATAAGATTTACAACGAGTAATATATTTTATATAATTTATAATATTCATCATTGTATTAATTAAAATTAAAAAATTATATCAATTTTAAATTTAAAAATCTCTTAATTTTAAATTTAAAAATATCTTAAGTTCATTTCAAAAATTCAACAATAATCAAATAATATAAAAAAATATTTGTTAGCTTTCTCTACTTCAAAAATCTACATACACACCATGACCATGTCGGGGTGGGCAGCGGGGTAACCAGGAAAATAGAATCCTATTCATAGGGTATTAAAGTTTAACTTAGATAATTATATTCTTCAAATCATACAATATGTTAGGCAAAACGATTCATTTGATCCCCATATACTCATTGTTTGGTTTTATTTTAATTTATATATTTTTTTTTCTTTCAAAAATCTCCATGCACTATTTAAATTTGTAAGCAATAATATAGTCCTCAATCACTATCACTTCATTAAATAAGGGATATATAGTTTGGTATATGCACACCTTAAATTAATTATTGTACACTCTTATATATATTAATTTATTGTACACTCTTATATATATATATATATATATATATATATATATATATATATATATATATATATCAAAGATAATATTACCCTTAAATAATGAGAAATCAATTTAACACATTTATCGCTAGTTTATTTTAATTGAAAGTTATTTCAAAATAAGTCTAATAATAATCTATTTTGTTTGAATTTTAATTTTTAAAATTTATTTCAGGTCGAAATAATTTTTTTTTAATTAGATGGACCAATAAACTATATTATGAGTATTTTGATAAAATAGCAAGTTAAATTGTATATCATGTCATAAGAACATGAAAGTGAAATATGTAATATTTTATGTGTTCTAATCTTTAATTCAAAATTTTAATAAATTATATTATAAAATATCTCAAATAAAAAAAGGATGTTATTAAGTAAAATTGTAAAAAGATAATAAATTCAATATATTAGTTCAATTATATATATGGTTGAAAATTAAGTTTTGACTAACTCGGTATATACGACCTTTTATTTTATAAATATGATAGGTAGGGGGTTGGGTTACCTTCATAATGAGTTGCCACCTTAGTGAATGGTTAGATCTTCAGAATATGATCGGTATGGAATGGCGGATAATATGGATATTCTTTCATTAGACGCGGAAAAATATGGAGAGATTGATATGATTTGCAAATTAAGTAATTAATTATTTAATTATCAACTGGCTTGCTATCTTATTTTCAAATATTTTAAATTTAAATTGTTGTTATGATATATGGAGATGATAAATTTTTGATACGATCAAGATATATATATGAAATTTATTGATTATATAGTTAAAAATAACACTGGTACATAAAGGTAACAAATTAGAATTTGTTCAGAAATTGAAAGTTCTATTTTATATACATAAAAAAAAATGTTCACAAGATGTAGGATTCTCCAAACCCTATTAATTACTTCATCCTTTCCAAATTATCTATTTAATAAGTACTTCATCCTTTCTCAATTATCTATTTCATATACATAAAAAAATGTTTTCACAAGTTGTAGGGCTCTCCAAATCCTAATAGGGTTAATTACATATTTTAATATATTTTTAAAAATAATTACAATAATAGTGTATGTGAGACCTCAAATTTTATGAATAAAGATTTAAATTTCTCGAAATATTTTTTTGAATATTATGGTGTGGATTTGATATAATGTTATAGTTGTGGGTAATATTTATAAATTTTGCAAAGTACGCAAGTTGTTATATAATATTCGATTGGTGGGGAATATTCGTTTTAACAGGGGAATATTCGTGATAATGCTAAGACAATCATTGGTGGACACCACAACGGAATTATTATTGCGGATTGAGAAAACGACAAAAATATTTTATGAAAATAACGCGACGAAAAATTTTACTGTTAATCTCATTGAAACACCCGGTGTTAAAAGTACAAGAATACTCGTGGTCGCGTAGTAAGCAGTTTTACCAGATTGATTATTGATGCTTACGTGAGAAGTCACTCGCTTTTGTTCAATTATTGCTACATTAATTCTCGTGATAAGTATCTCACGTTGTTTGATTCAATTATTGTCAATATTTTATATATTATAATTAAATCAATAATTGAGACGACAAAGTTATTAATATTATTATTTGCAATATTAACGATGTTCAGAAGTTCTCGAGGAGAGGTTTGGTCACCTAATTGCGCCGCCATATAGGGAGAAATCCTTATCAAAAAGCCCCTCTTTCCTGAACGACCGGTCGATTAATAGTGTGAATTATAATAATGATGATGAATTTTGTTTTATTATTATTATAAATGTAATAAAATAGAAAACTTTTTATATAAAACAGAATACTTTTTATAAAGTTTTGTTTTATTTGATTATAAATTGAATATGATATATTTTATTATGCATAATTACTCGCATAGTGTTTGCATAGTAAAATCTTTTTATATAAAATGTAATACTTTTATAAAGTTATTTGTTTTATTAGATTATAAATAGAATATATTATATTTTATTATGCATAGTGTTTGCATAGTAAAATATTTTTATATAAAATGTAATACTTTTATAAAGTTATTTGTTTTCTTAGATTTTAAATAATATATATATATATATATATATATATTATAAATAAATTATATTATATTTTATTGCATAGTATCCTTTACATTCTCCTATAAATAAGATGCTTAGTTAGAATTGAAAACACACCAGAAATTCAGAGAATTCTTCTTCTATAATCTTGAGCGTATTTCTTTAGAGTTTTAAGAAGTGTTGAGCGTAGAAAACAGTATAAGTTTTCTTCAAGAATATCCTCGCCCTACCGCCTAATACTCTTATTTCTAAGGTAAGGGTACTATTCTTCGTATTCATGAAGAGAGTTATTTTCTTTTAATACTTTCGTAAGTGTTGTTATTCCATTCTTTATTATTATGTTGAATAACTCATCTATCGCGAATCACCGCATACATGGTGAAATTCTTCTGTTATTTCATTCTTTATTATTCTGTTGGAATAACCTGTCTGTGCGGTCTATCGCATGCCTGGTGAATTCTGTTGTTATTCCATTCTTTATTATTCTGTTGGAACATCTTGTCTGTGCGGATTACGCATGACTTGGTTCCATTCTTTATTATTCTGTTGGAACATCCTGTCTGTGCGAATTACGCATGACCTGGTTCCATTCTTTATTATTCTGTTGGAATATCCTGTCTATGCAGATTACGCATGACCTGGTTCCATTCTTTATTACTCTGTTGGAATAACCTGTCTATGTGGATTACCGCATGCATGGTGAATGATCCTTTGTATTCATTCCTTATTAACTTGTGGAAATGATCTGTCTACGTGGATTATTGCATGGCGGGCGAAAATCCATTCCAGTTTCATATATTCTATTATACTCAGTTGGTTAAAGTTTTGGCTTCTATACTCCATGAAATTAGTAGAATATCCTGGATATTTGCGCTTCATCCAGTATCTTTTCATGGAAATTTTCTTCTGAGCATTCTTGAATTTGTACTCCACAAAACAGTATCATGTTGACAATTTGGACGTTATTTATTCCTGGATAAATTAATTTATAAATCTTTAAAATTTATTCTTGAACTTGTTTTATTGAATTATTATGTCATTGTCATCATCCTCATGTTTATATTATGTTGAAAGTCATCTGTGGTTTGTAGTGCATATATAGATGGACTTGGTATGATTATGACCATGGATTATTCGGTATGATTATGACTAGGGATGATGAAAATAATATAAGCATTAATCAAACGAAAAACAAGGATAAATATTAAAGACTTTAAATTTATCCAAATATTATCCACCACTTAAATAACTCATATCTAATATTGTTAATATTATAACAATATTTTAATCACTTCTTAAACTTATAAACAATTTAATTTAATTGTTTACACTTTACCAAATAATGCATTTAATCATTCAAAAATGCTATACTCATAAGATTTCATCACCAATGATCAAATCACTCATCAAAAATCTGCATACACCTTATATAGGATTTTCAAGCCCTAAAATCCTATTTACCAATTCTTCAACTTCACATAACATATTTAACTCATATGTTTGAAACTAAACCATTTTCATAAAAATTACCAAATCAACTTATTATTTTTCTATCCTTTGTCGAAACATATATACATATATTTCATACACAACAAGTATTTTTTTTATAATTTTTCGACTCTTTTAAGTATTTTTCAAAAATCAATTTCTAATTAATTCCTTAAGAAATTAGTTACCTCAAGTTTAATTCCAGAAATTCTCAAATCTTGGCAGGATCTTACACATGTTAACGTGAGCTTCCAGTTTAAATTTTATGATCATCGGAGTTATAGAACTCCGGTTATAGCGTTTTTCGTCAGAAAAACCTAAATATTGAAGTAGTCATAACTTGCTCATTTTAAGTCGGAATAAGCTCATTTTTGGATAGGAGGTACTTTATACCATATATTTCCATGTCCCAAAAGGCCAGAATTTTTCTCACAAATTAAGTGGCCGACACAACCCTTACAGAACTGTAGGCAGTAGCTTTTTGGTACTTTGCAGTTTTTGACTCCTTTGCTAAAATCAGTCCATACAAAAATCTACAACACCTTTTCCAGTGATTCCACTTGGATAAGTTAGAAAACTCATAGATCTAACTCTAGAACTTGACCACACTCACAAATTCGAAATATAATAGGAGATATGGTCAATTGAATTTCATGTTCCATTTTCACCAAAATTTGATTTTCAACCCTTTGTGATTTCTAAGAAACTTTCATGTTTTCACATAATAACCAACATAAATCATCATAACACTTACTAATACTACATATACCCATGATTTTCATCAGTCCAATGCTTTTGTTATGACTTTTATCATAATCAACAGTCCAATGCTTATATTTTGACTTTCTAGAATTTTTGAGGGTCAGAAAAATTACGAAACTGCAAATGGATTTTCACCAGCCATGCGGTAATCCACGTAGACAGATCATTTCTATAATTTATCAAGGAATGAATATAAAGGATCATTCACCATGCATGTGGTAATCCATATAGACAGGTTATTCTAACAGAATAATAAAGAATGAAATAATAGAAGGATTTACCATGCGTGCGATAGATCGCACGCATACGGTTATTCCCAACGAGAATAATAGAGAATGTAACTTGGTCACGCGTAACGCACGTTACGGACATGATATTCTACGCGAAATAATAAATAATGGAACCAGTCATGCGTAAACGCACGCATGAAGTGGTATTTCGGCGTAATAATAAAGAATGGAATGACAACGAGAATTCACCATGCACGCGATAGATCGCACAGACGGTGTCATTCCAATGTAATAATAGATAATGGAACCAGTGTCATGCGAATACGCATAGCATGTGATATTCCGGCGTAATAATAAAGAATGAAATAATAGAAGAATTTCACCATGTATGTGGTACTTCGCATAGACAAGTTATTCCAACATAATAATAAGGAATGGAATAACAAAAGAATTTCACCATGTATACGGTAGTCCGCGTATACAGATTATTCCAACAGAATAATAAAGAATGGAATAACAGAAGAATTTCACCATGTATGCGATACTTGATATATACTGAGTTATTCCAATGAATAATAAGGAATGGAATAACAATAGCTCTCTTTATGAATATGAAAGAAATAATACCCCTTACCTTAAAGAAATCGGATATTGGAAAAGTGAGGTAGCAGACTTCTCTTCTTTTTCTCTAATAATTTCTCTATCTAGAGTTTCAATTTGTAAGAAATAATAAAGGAATGAACTTCTATTTATAGGAGAATGGAATAATAAAGAACTAATTCATGAACGGTCCAGTTGATTTACTTTTAAAACTGGACGATCCATATTGATTTACTATTAAAACTTAAAGCAACGGTCCATACTGATTCACTATTAAAACTTTAAACCAACGATCCATATTGATTCACTATTAAAACTTTAAACCATCGATCCATATTGATTCATTATTAAAACTTTAAACCAACGATCCATATTGATTTACTATTATAAATTCAACCAACAGTCTGAAAAATTAGCACATCTCCTTATGGAATAATATTGTACCCAAAAATGATTTGGACCGAAAAGAAATATATTTTTCGGGTGAATAGTACCCCGTGAATAGTACTTCGAGAATAGTACCCCGACACAAAAAGTGTCCAAAATACCCGAGTGAACAATACTAGAGTGAATAGTAACTGGGTGAATAGTAACCTGTGAATAATAACTCGTGAATAGTACTCCGACATAAAAAGTGCCCCGAATACCCGATTGAACAATATAACCTCCAGACATCAATTATTATCGAAATAAATGTTAATTTTCACTAACACTAATAATTTCAACACAATGGAACTATCAAATTCATCTTTAATCAACACAAACTTATTCATCATTAATATTATAACTTACAATATTTAACAACCAGGTCGTTCCCAGGAAATAAGGGGCTTTCCAATAAGGATTTCTCCCTATTGGCGAGCAATTAGGTGACCAAACCTCTTCTTGACAGAACTTCTAGACTTTGTAAATATTGCAATTTAATAATATGAACAACTTTGTCGTCTCAATTATTGATTTAATAATATATTATATTATGCAGATGATACTGTGACAATAATTGAATCAATAATATGAGAGATATGATGCAACAATTCATCAGTAGCAATAATTGAGTATAACCGAGTGACTTCTTACGTAAGCATCAATAACCAATACCGTGTGCTACTATGCAACCACGCCAGACATCTTTTTTACTTTTACTACCGGGTAGTTCAATAATTTTAATGGTAACACTTCCGCCGTATTTTTATAAAAAGACAATTCTGTCGTTTTCTTACGACGACAATACTTCCGTTGTGGGTTCACCAATGATTGTGTCTGAACATCCCATCGTTCACCATTTCATCGGTGTTATTGTTTTCATGAGGATTATTGTCTTCCTGTTGCACATTACCCAGGCATTAATTGTTGGTGCCTCAACGGTCTAATGTGCTTAATTGCTTATCTCCACATTTTCGGATGCCATTTCAAATACTACCACAAAACAAGGGTTAATTAACATATTACATATTATTCCTATACTCTGACCGACCAAATAAATACCAAATAAACTTAGGTAGGTCATACTAGCGAAGGAATTCCCTGTCTCTCCCCTCCTAGTTCTTGTCTCACATCTCAGCCAGGGATCATATCCCTAAGCTTTGATACCAATTGTGATGCCCCCAAAATAGGTACACATCACCCATCTTGGGTTGTCAGATACAAGGTACTGAATACAAATTCAAACTAATTATACAACAATCATGTAAAATACGACAAAACATAAATTGAGAGATTAGCATGATGTCTACTATCTTCTATGATTTAAAATATTTTCATCAATTTTATCGCTGAGACTTAGCTTAATAAATAAACCACATCATCAAGTCATCCCTGCTTTACGGGCCAAGGATATTCATTAAATTATCAATGGTTATGACTATACCGAATAATCCCTAGTCATAATCATACCAAAAACTGTTCGTCAATACACTACAGGCCACTGGGGACTTTTACCACATCATTTATAATATTACAAGTCATGATTATACCGAATAATCCCTGGTCATAATCATACCAAGTCCATCTATGCACGTAAGCTAAAGATGACTTTCATCACAATATAAGCATGAGGATGATGACAATGACATAATAATTCAATAAAACAAGTTCAAGAATAAATTTTAAAGATTTATAAGTTAATTTATCCTGAACTCAATAATGTCCAAATTGTCAACATGATACTGCTTTGTGGAGTAAAATTCAAGAATGCTCAGAAGAATATTTCCATGAAAAGATACTGGATGAAGCGCAAATATCAAGGATATTCCACTAATTTCATGGAGTATAGAAGCCAAAATTTTAACCAAATGAGTATCATAGAATATATGAAACTGCAATGGATTTTCACCCGCCATGCGGTAATCCACGTTGATAGATCATTTTCACAATTTAATAAGAAATGAATACGAAGGGTCATTCACCATGCATGTGGTAATCCACATAGACAGGTTATTCCAACAGAATAATAAAGAATGGAATAATAGAAGAATTCACCATGCATGCGATAGACCCTATATACATGTTATTATAACGAGAATAATAAATAATGGAACTGTGTCATGCGTAGAACGCACGCATGTGATATTCAAATGTAATAATAAATAATGGAACCAGTCATGCGTAAACGCATTACAGATGAGATATTCAATAGAATAATAGAGAATGGAATAACAAAAAACTTCAACAGCATGCGATAGAATCGCATTATACAAAGTTATTCCAACAAAATAATAAATAATGGAACCAGTCACGCACGTAATACGTGCATGACAGGTGATATTCCAACGAATAATAAAAGACCGGAATAATGAAGAATTTCACCATGTATGCGGTATTGTGATATACAAAAGTTATTCCAATGAATAATAAGGAATGGAATAACGAAAAGAATTTCACTATGTATGCGGTATTGGCATATACGAGTTATTCCAATGAATAATAAAGAATGGAATAACGTGAAGTTCTCTTCATGAATCTGAAAGAAATAATACCCTTTACAAGTACAATAAATAATATCCCTTACCTTATAAAGAAGAGTACTCTCAAGCGGGTAGAGGTAAGGATATATCTTAGAAGAAAACTTGTACTAGGCTCAAAGCTTTCTTAAACTCTAAAGAAATACGCCAAGATTATAGAAGAAGAATTCTCCGAACTTCCGTGTGATTTCAATTCTAACTAAACATCATATTTATAGAAAAATAGAAAGGATACTATGCAATAAAATATAATATAATATATATATATATATTTATATTTTTATTTAAAATCTAATAAAATAATTAACTTTATAAAAGTATTACATTTTATATAAAAAGATTTTACTATGCAAACACAATGCAGTACTATCTGAAACACTATGCGTAATAAAATATATTATATTCTAATTATTATCTAATAAAACAAATAACTTTATAAAAGTATTACATTTTATATAAAAAGATTTTACTATACAAAACACTATGTATAATAAAATATATTATATTCTAATTATTGTCTAATAAAATAAATAACTTTATAAAAGTATTACATTTTTATATAAAAAGATTTTACTATGCAAAACAATATTTATAATAAAATATATTATATTCTAATTATTTTCTAATAAAACAAATAACTTTATAAAAGTATTCTTTTTTATATAAAAAGCTTTTCTGCTTTTATTACATTAATAATACTAATAAAATAAAATTATATATATATATAAACTTTCGTGACTTCATAAAAGACACCTCAATATATTTAACAACATTTATCATCATTATTATAATTCACAATATTAATCGACTGTGTCGCTCCTGGAAAGAGGGGCTTTTCAATAAGGATTTCTCCCTATCAGCGCACAATTAGGTGACTAAACCTCTCCTTGGCAGAACTTCTAGACATCATTAATAATGTAAATAATAATATTAATAACTTTGTTATCTCAATTATTAATTTAATAATATATAAAATATCGACAATAATTGAATCAAATAACGTGAGATACTATGCAACAATTCATCGTAGCAATAATTGAACAAAACTGAGTGACTTCTCGCGTAAGCATCAATAATCAATCTTGTGTCTACTATGTAACCACGCGTGACATCGTACTTTTAACACCGGGTGTTTCAACAGATTAATGATAAAACTTCCTAGTTATTTTCATAAAAATATTTTTGTCGTTTTCTCGATCAAAATATAATTCCGTTAATTGGTCCACCAATGATTGTCTTGCCGTCGTCGCATATTCCTATTAAAACGAATATTTCCCGACCAATCGAATATTATATAACAACTTGCATATTTTTCAAAATTTCTAAATATTACCCACAACTATAACATTATATCAAATTTACTCCATAATATTCAAAAATGATATTTATTGAAATTTTATCTTTATTCATAAAAGTTGGGGTCTTACATCATGCGTAATCCGCACAGACAGGATATTCCAACAGAATAATAAAGAATGAAACCAGGTCATGCGTAATCCGCACAGGCAGGATATTCCAACAGGTCAACGCGTCAACTACCACGTTCGCTCTTCCACAATGATATTGAATGGTATAGTCGTAATCTTCAACAGCTCGAGCCAACATCTTAGGCGCATTATACGTTCGTTTTGGTTGAAGAAATATTTAAGGGTTGAAGAAATGGGTTTTGTACTGGGGTCAATACAAAATTCGATTTCACGCTCTGGGGTAGGCCAATAAGTTCTTTGAGAATTCGTTAGGAAATTTATTAAAATATTATTCAAAACTGTGACCCTCATCCAAGACTTGGATAACACGTCACATTGATACCTATCAACTTGCCATCTTCATTCACGACGTCGCCTACAGAAAGTCTGGCTTCGGTGTTTTCCAAGACTTGGAAGTCACCAGCGAAAGGCTCGGGACTCTTTACTTATGGCTTGATATGATAGTGATTGACTTTAGTGGTTTGGTTGCTTGAATTCGCATAACAGGTTGGTTAGGAATATGAAAGCTAACAACCTTACGAAAAGCATGATGAGTAGTTAACCAATCTATTCCTAAAATCACATCAAAGTCAAGTATTTTTAAAGAAATAAGATCGACAGGTAACGTGAAAGTGTCGATTTGAATCAGCAAGATTTATACATAGTGGAGGTAACGAAGGTTTCTCCCAACGGAGTTTCAAAAGATAAATCAAAGTCTAATATCTCTGGAGTCAAATTTAAACATTGAGCGCAAGCAAGTGAGATAAAAGAATGGGTAGAACCGATATCTAATAAGGTATAGACTTCTCAAGAATTTATAATTAACTAACCCGTGATAACTTTGTTCAGGTTCTTCGTCACAAAAAAAACGTTCTCTATTAAACTACCGATTTTGACTTATCTGGGACATCCCAGTTGGACTTAAATTTGCTGTAGAGTACATTTCACCCTTAATTACTTCATCACATTCCTGATCCATGATTCGAATCATTACTCTCCGATCCATATCGAATCGGGGTTGATCGCTCTGCACAGGGTAATTCCGAACTCGATGTTCGATTCTCCCAATTGTTGTCCAAAAAGCGAAATCCATTTCATCTATTTTGGCCTTATTAGATCGGACGTCTTTTTCTACAATATCAACACGTCGTGCGGCTTTTACCCATGCATCATCTATTCTCATTCGTTCATTTGCTTCTTCTTTCATCAGAACTTTGATCATAACATTCTCAGATTCCAGCTCTAATATCCTATACTCTGCCAAAGAGTGCTTCTGTTAAAGCATCACACATCGGGTAACACAATTTTGAATTGTTGCATCCCTTTGCTCCACGACCGCCTGCCGTTCTTCAGTGTGCTCTTCTAACTCATGAATAAGATTTTGTAATTCTAAATTTCGATCATAAAATTCTTCTAATAAATTCTCCTCAGGTTCTTCTTCTTCCTCTTCTTCCTCACTCTCAGCTGCCACCTCTGCGACTAGTTCGAGTGCAACTATTAGTTCTTCACTCACCACGTAGATATCTCTAATTTCTTCTTCGTCTGACATGACATTAACCTGGTTAGTGATTAAAGGTGTCTCAACGGTCTCATTCACTCCATTTTTTCAGCTTCCATTTTTAAACACTGCCACAAAACAAGGGTTAATTAACATATCACATATTATTCCTATACTCTGACCGACCAATTAAATACCAAATAAACTTAGGTAGGTCATACTAATAAGGAATTTCCGTCTCTCCCCTCCTAGTTCTTGTCTCACATCTCACCCAGGATCATATCCCTAAGCTTTGATACCAACTGTGACGCCCCCAAAACAAGTATACATCACCCATCTTAAGTCGCCAGATACATGGTACAGAATACAAATACAACCTTAAATATACAACATGAGCTGTGAGTTTTAATACAAATATTATCTTCTAGACAGTATTCAAACTCAAGATAAGTCCTCAATACATTTATTATCACACTATTTCATAGAATAGTGAGGACTACTGATGTGTTAAAAATATGTACTGCAAGTGCACAGTGTCGAATTGAAGAACTGGCAAGTACAGGTCGAACCCACAGAGACTAGATCAATTCTTTAATATATCCTTAATAAATATTTTAGGCAAATTAGAAATAAAAATGGCGGAGAAGATTTATTAACTAAATTATGCAAACTATTAATTAATAATGGAAACTATTAATGAGAAAAGATACCTATGAATTAGAATCCACCAAATATTAACATAATAAATAATTTCTTATTTCCTAAATCAATTCCCAAATTATTTTCCCTTCCCTTTAAAAATAATGATTCATATAATTAATATGGGCAAACATAAGTTATGAAAAATTCACAGATTAACTATAACTTATCAAAATCTCGCAATCAATATAAAAATCATATGCAATTTATGCGGAGGAAAATACGAAGGTGAGAATAATTAGGCATAAATTTTGGAACGGAAAGAAAATATTATTATGAAATACTTAGTTTCATCATAATCCTAGGTATTAGAAATTTAGCTAGCCATGAAATTAAAAATAAAAACAAATAATATTAGTACTACTATTCGCATGAAATAAGAACAATAATTAAAAAGAGAATTTCTATTATATAAATAAAAAATGTTACAAATACTCCCTGACAGTAGTACCAAACGTGATTGGAAATAAGAGAAAGGACAAACTCTAAATATCTTACTCCTTCCTACACTAGTGAAAAACTGAGAAAAATAAAATAACAAGTGGTGCCTTTCTCTCTAAAACAAGAGGCCTATTTATAGGGAAAAGACTTTGAATCCTAATTTAGATTCATTGAACTTGGACACTTTGGTTCCCTTTCCATGTAGGATTCAATTTCCTAGTGGTAATCAACTTCTCAAAAAGATCTTCTAGATAGACTTTTCTTTCTCTTGTTGGATTTGACTTGCACACTAAGATTGTTCCACCTCTTTTCTTCTCCTTGTAGGATTCTTCTTGGACATTCCTTATATGAATAAGAGCATTAAATATCGCTTGATCACCAAGATTTTGACTTTATTGCAACAAATATTAAATCCTACAAAATAAAATAAAACATATTAATTTAATAAACTAATATAATTAAAAGGACAAAATTAGGGATAATAAAATGAAAATGTATGAATTACGTGTCTATCAAATACCCCCCATACCTAGCTTTTGCTCGTCCTCGAGTAAAATAAAAATAAAATAAATTAGGATGATTTCTCCAACCAGGATTATAAGTGGGTACAAATGGGTCATTCTTAGGTCGTTGAAACATTGCATTGACTTGTTCATATTCTTCAAATTGGGGCACGACTCTAGGACATTCCTCAATCACATAGCTCGGTGAATTACACTTTAGACACAAAGGTGTTGGTGTTAAGAATTGGTTCACGTGTGATTGTCCCCTAGTTTCTAAATCTTCAAGTCTTTTAAGTACACCAACCAACTTAACTTTGGTAGCAATTGAATTGTAAATTATATGAACACCCCTAGATGAACTAGGTTTATCTCATCTCTCGTGTGGTTTCCCATTGCATGGTTTTTTCTCGCTAAGTCTTCTAAAAACTCCCAAGCCTTTTCCTCATCATTATTTAAAAATTCCTTGACACATTGACTCTAACATTGTTTTAGTGGAATAGTCTAAACCTTCGTAAAGTAATTTGACACAATCTCCATTTCTCAATTCCTTGGTGTGGGCATTGGGATAACAAATTTTAAATCTATCAAAATATTTCCAAAAGGACTCTTTTTAAGTTGGCAAAATTGATGAATTGCAAATCCTAATTTAGCGATTTTATGATTTGGAAAATATTTTTTAGAAATGTAACGACAAATCCCTCCCAGGTTGATATGGAATTATTTGGTAGGCTATATAACCACTTTTTAGCATTATCTTTTAAAACAAATGTTTTAAATCTTAGCCTAATTGAGTCATCAAACAATTGTTGAATTTTTATTAAGGCACAAACTTCCTCAAATTCCTGAATAAATAAATATGCATCTTCTATCCCCGTAAACCTAGGTAACACATTTATAAAATGTGGCTTAAGTTCAAAATTGTTACCAGTTACCAGTGGTAGACTAATACATGAAGGTTGGGCAGAGCGGGAAGGATAACATCGATCCCTTAAAGAAACAGTTTGGGCACCCTCTATTTTTGTTAAAGTGAGATCTTTTAAAGTGAAATCCGAAAAATCAAGTTTTCTCACTAATCGGGATGTTTCGTCCCTAATCCACACTTTTTGCATACACTACTTAACAAATAATCAGATAAGCACAAATTTTTTTTTAAAAAAATAAATAAAAAATAAATAAAAATTACTTTTAAGATTAACCTAAATAAAATCTAGACAACTCCTAACTGTTCCAAGTTACACCGCAAGGTCCACCAAATTTGAAATTAATCATACCACTAGCCAGGTAAGTGTAAGAAAGGTGGGAGTCTCTCCGTATATACGGTGACTAATTAAATAACCACACAATCTTTAGGCGTATACCTTTTGAACCACTTGCCTAGACACCAGTAGTTTGATTAATTTAAAATTCAGACTCCTCTTGGAGTTTCTTGTCCTAATTGAGCTCGAGAGTCCTAGGGGCCAACGTCTACTTGATTTTATTAGGTCATGGTTATGCAAAATGCAAATTGGGTTGTTTGTGGGCCAAGGAAGGGTGATGAAATCCCCACCTTATCTTGTTACAGGTTGTGCCCTTAATGTTAGATTAAAGATGAAAATGCACAAATAAAAAAAACTATAAACAAATAAAATGTCCTAAAACTATGTGAATTACGAAAGAAGGAGAAATTTTGACGTACCTCAATCCTCCAGCAATCACCACAGTTTATATTTGACAAAAAAAAAAAATAAAACCTAACAGGATGTGCTCTACGTGAGTGAATGCATGAATGCGACAAATAAAAAAATATATATAAAAAACTAAACTAATTTTTTATTTCAAAAAAAAAAAAATATGGAGATATCTGAAATCAAGAAAAAGCACAACAACAAAATCTTTATCTTTTCGCTTTTTCGATCCGCTTCAATAATCCTGAAAAAAAAATGAGTTAAAACTAATTCGAATAAATAAAAATTAAGGAATAAATAAAAATTAATTCTAGTCCCCGGCAACGGCGCCAAAAACTTGATGTGTTAAAATATGTAATCTCAAATTGCACAAAATTAATCGAATTGAAGAATCAACAAGTGCAATCGAACCCACAAAGACTAGATTAATTCTTTAATATATCCTTAATTAATATTTTAGGCAAATTAGAAATAAAAATGGTGGAGAAGATTTTTTAACTAAATTATGCAAACTATTAATTAATAACAAAAACTATTAATGAGAAAAGATACCTAGGAATTAGAATCCACCAAATATTAACATAATAAATAATTTCTTATTTCCTAAATCAATTCCCAAATTATTTTCCTTCCTTTAAAAAAATAATGATTCATATAATTAATATGGGCAAGCATAAGTTATGAAAAATTCACAGATTAACTATAACTTATCAAAACCTCATAAATCAATATAAAAATCATATGCAATTTATACGAGGAAAATATGAAGGTGAAAATAATTAGGCATTAATTTTGGAACGGAAAGAAAATATTATTATGAAATATTTAGTTTCATCATAATCCTAGGTATTAGAAATTTAGCTACCATAGAATTAAAAACAAAACAAATAATATTAGTACTACTATTCGCATGAAATAAGAACAATAATTAAAAAGAGAATTTCTATTATATAAATAAAAGAAAGTAACAAATACTCCCGAAAAGTAGTACCACAACCGATTGGAATAAGAGAAAGGACAAACTCTAAATATCTTACTCCTTCCTACACTAGTGAAAAAACTGAGAAAAAAAAATAACAAGTGGTGCCTTTCTCTAAAATAAGAGGCCTATTTATAGGAAAAATAACTTTGAACCCTAATTTAGATTCATTGAACTTGGACACTTTTTTCCCTTTCCATGTAGGATTCAATTTCCTAGTAGTAATCAACTTCTCAAAAAGATCTTCTAGATAGACTTTTCTTTCTCTTGTTGGATTTGAATTGCACACTAAGATTGTTCCACCTCTTTCTTCTCCTTGTAGGATTCTTCTTGGACATTCCTTATATGAATAAGAGCATTAAATATCGCTTGATCACCAAGATTTTGACTTTATTGCAACAAATATTAAATCCTACAAAATAAAATAAAACATATTAATTTAATAAACTAATATAATTAAAAGGACAAAATTAGGGATAATTAAATGTATGAATTACGTATCATCAAATACCCCATACCTAGCTTTTTGCTCGTCCTCGAGTAAAAAAAAAAAAAAAATAAAACAAAAATTACACTACCCCATTTTAAAGGAAACACGATTGCACTTAGCATGTGCAACAAGCCTTTAAACCCCAAGGTTACCCCAAGTGGACGAGTTGTGTCTCGTGAGGGTTTGCAGTGAATATACCCACAAAATTCAAAAATATTTTTGGGTTCAACAAATTATGAAATTGAAAGAAAGCTTCTAAATATTTATGGGCATTATACATAAGCAAGATTAAATTCAAAATCACACTTTCACCTTATCAAAAATACTCGATCTTTATTTTAGACACCATCCTTCATTAAATCAATTTCATGTGATGCATGCATGTGTATGTGATGTAACTCTTAGTAGGGATTTTTACCATGAAAATCAAGCAAACTCTTTTTTTTTTTCTTTTTTTTTTTTTTTCTTTCTTTTCTCCATTTTTTTTTTCAATTTTGATTCTTGACTTGTGCATGTCTCATTTTCTTAGGCTTTTCGAGTTACCCATGTAGAAATGAAAGCGTTGGACCAATGACTCCCAAACCAGATGGCTTTAGGGCACTAGGTGTAGAGACACCCCTAAGGATTTATTAACTTTCGAGTAACAAAGGCCACAAAATTAGACTAGTCAAGTCGCTTTTATCATACTTTTCAGCGTGAATATCGATGCTTCCCGAGGCTTGGATACCCAGTTATTTCGTTTAATGGACATTGAAGCAGTTATTTATTTCTTTTTTTTTCAACTTTTCTCAACTTCATTTTTTTTTCATTCTTTTTTTTTTTTTTTTTTTTTTTTTTCTTGAAATTACTCGAATCATGGTTTATACCCCACAACTAAGAATTAGTGCAAAACGTGAAGTGCAAAAATGCTTGTGAAATCAATTTTAAATCCAGATGGTGTTTTGAACTAAGATTTCGTATCTTATCAAAAATTCAAGAGTTCTAAATCTTTCAATCTCACTCATGCGTTTTGCTCCACAAACACTTATTAGAATTAATTCAATTCATAAAAAGTCAAACAAAATTTTTAATTTTTTAATTTTTTTTTTTTTTTACTATTTTCCTAAAAAAAAAAAAATAATAATCTAATACAAAACAAACTCCCCCATACCTAAATCATGCATTGTCCTCAATGTATGCAAATGAAGAAAAGAGAACAAAGATGTGAAAAAATTATACCTTGAATGCGGGGCATTTGTTCTGCGCAAGAAAATGTGGTGAGAAAGAAAAACAAATGTACATATCTACAAATTTTTATGCATCCTAAAAACTATGCATTTGTAAATGATCAATGATACAAACAAACAACCTAAAGTGGATTTTGTATGATTTTCGTGAGGTCCGGTAATTGGAAATAGTTAGAATTTTCAAATGGAAGAACAATTGTGAGCATACCCGATCTGATTCTTTTAAAATTGAGTCAAGGAAGGATAACGAAAAATGATAGTTCCTTTTAAAAATTCTAACTTCATAAAATCTATCCAAACTTGCCATCCATATTCGTTACTAAGGGCACTAAAACATTTTCATCATTTTGAATAATTGTTATACCAAGATGTTTAGGCACCACTGGATTAACACATGCATTATTTGAAATGGGAGATATGATCTCATTATCTAAACATGGAAGATTATCATTGTCCACAACCTTTGGTTCATTTGTTAAATCACATTTAGTGTTTCTGGAAGACGCTTCGGATGGACCCAAGGTAGACTTAAAATGATCATAAGAGGATTTAAGGTCAATTTGATTCTCTTGAAAATGCTCAAAATGTGTCAAACTTGATTCAATTATAGGTTCCAATCTAGAGTAAGATTTTTGGGCTGTGGAGTCCAACATCTCATTGACCTCATTCAAGTATTCAGTTTCATCCCAATTTTTACCAAAATGATTTAGACAAAAGTTAACAATTTCATCTTCCCCCATAAGTTCATTTCCCGACATTTTCTGGATCATGTTCACTTCAACGGACTGGTCAAACAAATCACTAGGTTGCTCTCCCACATTAAACACATTTAAGTCAATTGTCATGTTTCCAAATGTCAATTTCATTAGTCCATTTCTATAATTAATTAACGCATTAGAGGTTGCTAGAAATGGTCTACCTAAAATGACAGGAATGTGACCTTTGGGATTGACAACAGGTTGGGTTTCAAGAACAACAAAATCAATAGGGAATACAAAATTACCAATCTTAATGAGTACATCCTCAACTATTCCCTTTGGCACTTTAATAGAACGATCAGCTAGTTGGAGTGTGACACTTGTCTTTTTCAACTCCCCTAAGCCTAAGGTTTGGTACACAGAAAATGGTAACAGGTTCACACTAGCTCCTAAATCAAGCAAAGCTTTTTCAATTAATGTGTCACCTATGATGCATGAAATAGTAGGACAACCGGGGTCCTTATATTTCACAGGGACTTGACATGACAAGATAGAACTAACATGGGCTGTTAGAAAAGCTTTCTTAGGAACATGAGTGGTTCTTTTATGTGTGCACAAATCTTTTAGACATTTAGCATATGAGGGAACTTGTTGAATGGCATCTAGAAGAGGAATGTTAATTTTCACTTGTTTGAACACTTCTAGAATTTTGTCCAATTGGGCTGACTGCTTGTTTGAAATAAGTCTTTGAGGGAATGGGGCTTTTGGTTTGAAGACTTTTTCATTTGACTCATATAGGTGTGGTTTGAATCATGTTTTGAAACATGATTAGTGGATGGGCCCACCGACTCGTAGAGTTTGTGGGATTTTCAAATCGGGTTGACTTTGAAGATGGATCGTTAGATTCAACATTTAATTTTTTCTCTTCATTATCAATTCCAACATGATTGTTAAAATAATTTCCGGACCTTAAAGAAATTACGAAATTCACATGATTGACTTGGTTGTTTTCAAGTGAATTAACATGATAAGGTTTTTGAGTAGGGACTAAAAATTTTGGATTGGTCTCGGGTTGACTAGGAAGTTTACCCTTCTCTCTTTCACTAACTGTAGTTGCCAATTGACTCATTTGGATCTCTAGCGCGAAAAAGCTTGGTTATTTTGATTAATGTTTCCAAAGTCTATGAGATTTCTCTAAAGTTTCACACTCTTCTCTAAGGTGTTAAGTCTCCTCTCACTTTCATTAGAAAAACCTGGTGGATATTGAGGTGCTGGATTTGAATTTTGGTACGGACCAGGATTTGACTTTTGGTAAGGTTGAAAAGATTGATTTAGAGACTGATTGACCTGATTTGAAGAATTATTTGGGTAGGGTCCTTGGTTCCATGCAAAATTAGGATGATTCCTCCAACCAGGATTATAAGTGGGTGCAAATGGGTCATTCCTAGGTCGTTGAAACATTGCATTGACTTGTTCATATTCTTCAAATTGGGGCACGACTCTAGGACATTCCTCAATCACATGGCTTGGTGAATTACACTTTAGACACAAAGGTGTAGGTGTTGAGACTTGGTTCACGTGTGATTGTCCCCTAGTTTCTAAATCTTCAAGTCTTTTAAGTACACCAGCCAACTTAACTTAACCTCTGTAGCAATTGAATTGTCAATTATATGAACACCCCTAGATGAACTAGGTTTATCTGCCTCTCGGTGGTTTCCCATTGCATGGTTTTTTCTCTCGCTAAGTCTTCTAAAACTCCCAAGCCTTTTCCTCATCATTATTCAAAAATCCCTTGACACATTGACTCTAACATTGTTTTAGTGGGATAGTCTAAACCTTCATAAGCAATTTAACACAATCTCCATTTCTCAATTCCATGGTGTGGGCACTGGGATAACAAATTTTTAAATCTATCAAAATATTTCCAAAAGGACTCTTTTTTCAAGTTGGCAAAATTGATGAATTGCGTCCTAATTTTAGCGCTTTTATGATTTGGAAAATATTTTTTTTAGAAATGTAACGACAAATCCCTCCTAGGTTGATATGGAATTATTTGGTAAGCTATATAACCAATTTTTAGCATTATCTTTTAAAGTAAATGTTATAAATCTTAGCCTAATTGAGTCATCAGACAATTGTTGAATTTTCATTAAGGCACAAACTTCCTCAAATTCCTGAATAAATAAATATGCATCTTCTATCCCCGTAAACCTAGGTAACATATTTATAAAATGTGGCTTAAGTTCAAAATTGTTACCAGTTATCGGTGGTAGACTAATACATGAAGGTTAGGCGGAGGAGGCGGGAAGGATAACATCATCGATCCCTTAAAAAAACAATTTGGGCGCCTCCATTTTTGTTAAAGTGAGATCTTTTAAAGTGAAATCCGAAAAATCAAGTTTTCTCACTAATCGTGATGTTTCGTCCCTAATCCACACTTTTTGCATACACTAATTAACAAATAATCAGATAAGCACAAAAAAAAAAAAAAAAAAAAAAAAAAAATAAAAAAAATTACTTCTAAGGTTAACCTAAATAAAATCTAGACAGCTCCTAACTGTTCCAAGTTACACCGCAAGGTCCACCAAATTCGAAATTAATCATACCACTAGCCAGGTAAGTGTAAGAAAGGTGGGAGTCTCTCTCAGAGATACTATGACTAATTAAATAACCACACAATCTTTAGGCGTATATACCTTTTGAACCACTTGCCTAGACACCAGTGAGTTTGATTAATTTAAAATTCAGACTCCTCTTGGAGTTTCTTGTCCTAATTGAGCTCGAGAGTCCTAGGGGCCAACGTCTACTTGATTTTATTAGGTCATGGTTATGCAAAATGCAAATTGGGTTGTTTGTGGGCCAAGGAAGGGTGATGAAATCCCCACCTTATCTTGTTACAGGTTGTGCCCTTAATGTTAGATTAAAGATGAAAATGCACAAATAAAAAAAACTATAAACAAATAAAATGTCCTAAAACTATGTGAATTACGAAAGAAGGAGAAATTTTGACGTACCTCAATCCTCCAGCAATCACCACAATTTATATTTGACAAAAAATAAAAAATAAAACCTAACAGGATGTGCTCTACGTGAGTGAATGCATGAATGCGACAAATAAAAAAAATATATATATAAAAAAAACTAAACTACTATTTTTTTTATTTTTTTTTTTCAAAAAAATATATGGAGATACGAAGTACCGAAGAAAGCACAGCAACAAAATCTTTATCTTTTCGCTTCTTCGATCCGCTTCAATAATCCTGAAAAAAAAATGAGTTAAAACTAATTCGAATAAATAAAAAAATTAAGGAATAAATAAAAATAAATTCTAGTCCCCAAAAATCTGGCGCCAAAAAACTTGATGTGTTAAAATATGTAACTGCAAGTGCACAATGTCGAATTGAAGAACTGGCAAGTACAGGTCGAACCCACAGAGACTAGATTAATTCTTTAATATATCCTTAATTAATATTTTAGGCAAATTAGAAACAAAAATGGTGGAGAAGATTTTTTAACTAAATTATGCAAACTATTAATTAATGACGAAAACTATTAATGAGAAAAGATACCTAGAATTAGAATCCACCAAATATTAACATAATAAATAATTTCTTATTTCCTAAATCAATTCCCAAATTATTTTCCTTCCTTTAAAAATAATGATTCATATAATTAATATGGGCAAGCATAAGTTATGAAAAATTCACAGATTAACTATAACTTATCAAAACCTCATAATCAATATAAAAATCATATGCAATTTATGCGGAGGAAAATATGAAGGTGAAAATAATTAGGCATTAATTTTGGAACGGAAAAAAATATTTTTATGAAATACTTAGTTTCATCATAATCCTAGGTATTAGAAATTTAGCTAGCCATGGAATTAAAAACAAAAAAATAAATAATATTAGTACTACTATTCGCATGAAATAAGAACAATAATTAAAAAGAGAATTTCTATTATATAAATAAAAGAAAGTTACAAATACTCCCAGACAGTAGTACCACAACCCGATTGGAATAAGAGAAAGGACAAACTCTAAATATCTTACTCCTTCCTACACTAGTGAAAAAACTAAGAAAAAAAAATAACAAGTGGTGCCTTTCTCTCTAAAAAAAGAGAGCCTATTTATAGGAAAAAATAACTTTGAACCCTAATTTAGATTCATTGAACTTGGACACTTTTGTTCTCTTTTCATGTAGGATTCAATTTTCTAGTGGCAATCAACTTCTCAAAAAGATCTTCTAAATAGACTTTTCTTTCTCTTGTTGGATTTGACTTGCACACTAAGATTGTTCCACCTCTTTCCTTCTCCTTGTCGGATTCTTCTTGGACATTCCTTATATGAATAAGAGCATTAAATATCGCTTGATCACCAAGATTTTGACTTTATTGCAACAAATATTAAATCCTACAAAATAAAATAAAACATATTAATTTAATAAACTAATATAATTAAAAGGACAAAATTAGGGATAATTAAATGTATGAATTACGTGTCTATCAAATACCCCCATACCTAGCTTTTGCTCGTCCTCGAGTAAAATAAATAAAAATAAAACAAAAATTACACTACCCCATTTTTCGTAGGAAACACGATTGCACTTAGCATGTGCAACAAGCCTTTAAACCCCAAGGTTACCCCAAGTGGACGAGTTGTGTCTCGTGAGGGTTTGCAGTGAATATACCCACAAAATTCAAAAATATTTTTGGGTTCAACAAATTATGAAATTGAAAGAAAACTTCTAAATATCCATGGGCATTATACATAAGCAAGATTAAATTCAAAATCACACTTTCACCTTATCAAAAATACTCGATCTTCATTTTAGACACCATCCTTCATTAAATCAATTTCATGTGATGCATGCATGTGTATGTGATGTAACTCTTAGTAGGGATTTTTACCATGAAAATCAAGCAAACTCTTTTTTTTTTTTTCTTTTTTTTTTTTTTTTCCTTTTCTCATTTTTTTTCAATTTTGATTCTTGACTTGTGCGATGTCTCATTTTCTTAGGCTTTTCGAGAGTTACCCATGTAGAAGCGAAGTTGGACCAATGACTCCCCCAAACCCATGGCTTTTAGGGCACTAGGTGTAGAGACACCCCTAAGGATTTACTAACTTTCGAGTAACAAAGGCCACAAAATTAGACTAGTCAAGTTGCTTTTATCCATCACACTTTTCAAATATGAATATCGATGCTTCCCCAGGGCTTGGATACCCAGTTATTTTCGTTTAATGGACATTGAAGCGATTATTTATTTATTTCTTTTTTTTTTTTCACTTTTCTCAACTTCATTTTTTTTTTTTTCATTCTTTTTTTTTTTTTTTTTTTTTTTTTTTTGAAATTACTCGAATCATGGTTTATACCCCACAACTAAGAATTAGTGCAAACGTGAAGTGCAAAAATGCTTGTGAAATCAATTTTAAATCCAGATGGTGTTTTGAACTAAGATTTACGTATCTTATCAAAAATTCAAGAGTTCTAAATCTTTCAATCTCACTCATGAGTTTTGCTCCACAAACACTTATTAGAATTAATTCATTCATAAAAAAGTCAAACAAAATTTTTAATTTTTTTTTTTTTTTTTTTTTTTTTTTAAAAAAAAAAAAAAAAAATAATAATAATAAAAAACAAACTCCCCCATACCCTAAATCATGCATTGTCCTCAATGTATGCAAATGAAGAAAAGAGAACAAAGATGTGAAAAAATTATACCTTGAATGCGGGGCATTTTGTTACTGCAAGAAAATGTGGTGAGAAAAAAAAAAACAAATGTACATATCTACAAATTTTATGCATCCTAAAAAACTATGCGATTGTAAATGATCAATGATACAAAACAGACAACCTAAAGTGGATTTTGTATGATTTTCGGGAGAGTGCAGGTAATTGGAAATAGTTAGAATTTGCAACGGAAGAACAATTGTGAGCATACCCGACTGATTCTTTTAAAATTGAGTCAGGGAAGGATAACGAAAAATGATAGTTCCTTTTGAAAAATTCTAACTTCATAAAATCTATCCAAACTTGCCATCCATATTCGTTACCAAGGGGCACTAAAACATTTTCATCATTTTGAATAACTGTTATACCATGTTTAGGCACCACTGGATTAACACATGCATTATTTGAAATGGGAGATATGATCTCATTATCTAAACATGGAAGATTATCATTGTCCACAACCTTTGGTTCATTTGTTAAATCACATTTAGTGTTTCTGGAAGGCGCTTTGAGATGGACCCAAGGTAGACTTAAAATGATCATAAGAGGATTTAAGGTCAATTTGATTCTCTTGAAAATGCTCAAAATGTGTCAAACTTGATTCAATTATAGGTTCCAATCTAGAGTAAGATTTTTGGGCTGTGGAGTCCAACATCTCATTGACCTCATTCAAGTATTCAGTTTCATCCCAATTTTGACCAAAATGATTTAGACAAAAGTTAACAATTTCATCTTCCCCCGTAAGTTCATTTCCCGACATTTTCTGAATCATGTTCACTTCAACGGACTGGTCAAACAAATCACTAGGTTGCTCTCCCACATTAAACACATTTAAGTCAATTGTCATGTTTCCAAATGTCAATTTCATTAGTCCATTTCTACAATTAATTAACGCATTAGAGTTGCTAGAAATGGTCTACCTAAAATTACAAGAATTTGACCATTGGGATTGACAACAGTTGGGTTTCAAGAACAACAAAATCAATAGGGAATACAAAATTACCAATCTTAATGAGTACATCCTCAACTATTCCCTTTGGCACTTTAATAGAACGATCAGCTAGTTGGAGTGTGACACTTGTCTTTTTCAACTCCCCTAATCCTAAGGATTGGTACACAGAAAATGGTAACAGGTTCACACTAGCTCCTAAATCAAGCAAAGCTTTTTTAATTAATGTGTCACCTATGATGCATGAAATAGTAGGACAACCGGGGTCCTTATACTTCACAGGGACTTGACATGACAAGATAGAACTAACATGGGCTGTTAGAAAAGCTTTCTTAGGAACATGAGTGGTTCTTTTGTATGTGCACAAATCTTTTAGACATTTAGCATATGAGGGAACTTATTGAATGGCATCTAGAAGAGGAATGTTAATTTTCACTTGTTTGAACACTTCTAGAATTTTGTCCAATTGGGATGACTGCTTGTTTGAAATAAGTCTTTGAGGGAATGGAGCTTTTGGTTTAAAAACTTTTTCATTTGATTCATACGGTGTGGTTTGATCATGTTTTTTTGAAACATGATTAGTGGATGGACCTCTTGACTTCGAGTTTTGTGGGATTTTCAGTCAATTGACTTTGAAGATGGATCGTTAGATTCAACATTTAATTTTTTCTTCTTCATTATCAATGCCAACATGATTATTAAAATAATTTCCAGACCTTAAAGAGATTACAGAATTCACATGATTGACTTGGTTGTTTTCAAGTGAATTAATATGATAAGGTTTTTGAGTATGGACTAAGAATTTTGGATTGGTCTCCGGTTGACTAGAAAGTTTACCTTTCTCTCTTGCACTAACTGTAGTGGCCAATTGACTCATTTGGAACTCTAGGCGAGATAAAATTGGTTAGTGCTTTGCATGAAATTTTATTAAATTTCCATGAGATTTCATTAAAGTTTCTACACTCTTCTCTAAAGTGTTAAGTCTCTTCTCACTTTCATTAGAAAAACACGGTGGATATTGAGTTGCTGAATTTGAATTTTGGTACGGACCAGGATTTGACTTTTGGTAAGGTTGAAAAGATTGATTTAGAGACTGATTGACTTGATTTGAAGAATTATTTGGGTAGGGTCCTTGGTTCCATGCAAAATTAGGATGATTCCTCCAACCGGATTATAAGTGGGTGCAAATGGGTCATTCTAGGTCGTTTGAAACATTGCATTGACTTGTTCATATTCTTCAAATTGGGGCACGACTCTAGGACATTCCTCAATCACATGGCTTGGTGAATTACACTTTAGACACAAAGGTGTTGGTGTTGAGACTTGGTTCACGTGTGATTGTCCCCTAGTTTCTAAATCTTCAAGTCTTTTAAGTACACCAGCCAACTTAACTTCTGTAGCAATTGAATTGTCAATTGTATGAACACCCCTAGATGAACTAGGTTTATCTGTCTCTCGGGTGGTTTCCCATTGCATGGTTTTTTCTGCTAAGTCTTCTAAAAACTCCCAAGCCTTTTCCTCATCATTATTCAAAAAATCCCCTTGACACATTGACTCTAACATTGTTTTAGTGGGATAGTCTAAACCTTCGTAAGCAATTTGACACAATCTCCATTTCTCAATTCCGTGGTGTGGGCACTGGGATAACAAATTTTTAAATCTATCAAAATATTTCCAAAAGGACTCTTTTTCAAGTTGGCAAAATTGATGAATTGCAGTCCTAATTTTAGCAGTTTTATGATTTGGAAAATATTTTTTAGAAATGTAACAACAAATCCCTCCCAGGTTGATATGGAATTATTTGGTAGGCTATATAACCACTTTTTAGCATTATCTTTTAAAGCAAATGTTATAAATCTTAGCCTAATTGAGTCATCAGACAATTGTTGAATTTTCATTAAAAGCACAAACTTCCTCAAATTCTGAATAAATAAATATGCATCTTCTATCCCCAAAAACCTAGGTAACATATTTATAAAATGTGGCTTAAGTTCAAAATTATTACCGATTCTGGGTGGTAGACTAATACATGAAGGTTGGGCGAGGCGGGGAAGGATAACATCGATCCCTTAAAGAAAAGCAGTTTAGGCGCCCTCCATTTTTTGTTAAAGTGAGATCTTTTAAAGTGAAATCAAAAAATCAAGTTTTCTCACTAATCGGGATGTTTCGTCCCTAATCCACACTTTTTGCATACACTAATTAACAAATAATCAGATAAGCACAAAAAAAAAAAAAAAAAAAAAAAATAAAATAAAACAAAATAAAACAAAAAATTACTTCTAAGGTTAACCTAAATAAAATCTAGACAGCTCCTAACTGTTCCAAGTTACACCGCAAGGTCCACCAAATTCAAAATTAATCATACCACTAGCTTGGTGTAAGTGTAAGAAAGTGGGAGTCTCTCCGTATATATGGTGACTAATTAAATAACCACACAATCTTTAGGCGTATACCTTTTGAACCACTTGCCTAGACACCAGTAGTTTGATTAATTTAAAATTCAGACTCCTCTTGGAGTTTCTTGTCCTAATTGAGCTCGAGAGTCCTAGGGGCCAACGTCTACTTGATTTTATTAGGTCATGGTTATGCAAAAAATGCAAATTGGGTTGTTTGTGGGCGAAGGAAGGGTGATGAAATCCCCACCTTATCTTATTACAGTTGTGCCCTTAATGTTAGATTAAAGATGAAAATGCACAAATAAAAAAAAACTATAAACAAATAAAATGTCCTAAAAAAACTATGTGAATTACGAAAGAAGGAGAAATTTTGACGTACCTCAATCCTCCAGCAATCACCACAGTTTATATTTGACAAAAAAAAAAAAAAAAAATAAAAATAAAACCTAACGAGGATGTGCTCTCTACGTGAGTGAATGCATGAATCGACAAATAAAAAAATATATAAAAAAAAAAAACTAAATTTTTTTTTTTTTTTTTTTTTTTAAAAATGGAATATGAATCTATCAAAGAAGAAAAAGCAACAACAAAATCTTTATCTTTTAAAACTTCGATCCGCTTCAATAATCCTGAAAAAAAAAAAATGAGTTAAAACTAATTGAATAAATAAAAATTAAGGAATAAATAAAAATTAATTCTAGTCCCAAAGAATGATGGCCAAAAAACTTGATGTGTTAAAATATATAGCTGCAAGTGCACGATGTCGAATTGAAGAAGCGGCAAGCAATGCAAATTCGAACCCACAAAGACTAGATTAATTCTTTAATACATCCTTAATTAATATTTTAGGCAAATTAGAAACAAAAATGGTGGAGAAGATTTATTAACTAAATTATGCAAACTATTAATTAATGACGAAAACTATTAATGAGAAAAGATACCTAGGAATTAGAATCCACCAAATATTAACATAATAAATAATTTCTTATTTCCTAAATCAATTCCCAAATTATTTTCCCTTCCCTTTAAAAATAATGATTCATATAATTAATATGGGCAAGCATAAGTTATGAAAAATTCACAGATTAACTATAACTTATCAAAACCTCGCAATCAATATAAAAATCATATGCAATTTATGCGGAGGAAAATATGAAGGTGAAAATAATTAGGCATTAATTTTGGAACGGAAAGAAAATATTATTATGAAATACTTAGTTTCATCATAATCCTAGGTATTAGAAATTTAGCTAGCCATGGAATTAAAAACAAAAACAAAAACAAATAATATTAGTACTACTATTACGCATGAAATAAGAACAATAATTAAAAAGAGAATTTATTATATAAATAAAAAAAAGTTACAAATACTCCTGACGGTAGTACCACAACGTGATTGGAATAAGAGAAAGGACAAACTCTAAATATCTTACTCCTTCCTACACTAGTGAAAAAGCGAGAAAAAAGAAAATAACAAGTGGTGCCTTTCTCTCTAAAAAAAGAGGCCTATTTATAGGAAAAATAACTTTGAACCCTAATTTAGATTCATTGAACTTGGACACTTTTGTTTCCCTTTCCATGTATGAGGATTCAATTTCCTAGTAGTAATCAACTTCTCAAAAAAGATCTTCTAGATAGACTTTTCTTTCTCTTGTTGGATTTGAATTTGCACACTTAAGATTGTTCCACCTTTTCCTTCTCTTCTTGGACATTCCTTATATGAATAAGAGCATTAAATATCGCTTCACCAAGATTTTGACTTTATTGCAACAATATTCTTGGATAAAATAAAACATTTAATTTTTCTAATATAATTAAAATAAAAATTAGCATTAAATATAATAAATACCCCATTTGATCACCAAGATTAAAAATAAAATAAAACAAAAATTTTTGCAAATTGCATTAAATTAAATTGTGTCCTAAAATAAAATTTAATTTAATAAATAATAAATAATTAAAAGGACAAAATTAGGGATAATTAAATGTATGATGATTAACGTGTCATTTTTTTCAATTTTGATTCTTGACTTGTGCAATGTCTCATTTTTTAGGCTTTTCGAGTTACCCATGTAGAGCGACGTTGGACCAATGACTCCCAAACCAAATGGCTTTAGGGCACTAGGTGTAGAGACACCCCTAAGGATTTATTAACTTTCGAGTAACAAAGGCCACAAAATTAGACTAGTCAAGTTGCTTTTATCATCACTTTTTTTCACGTGAATATCGATGCTTCCAGGGCTTGGATACCCAGTTATTTCGTTTAATGGACATTGAAGCGATTATTTATTTCTTTTTTTTTTCAACTTTTCTCAACTTCATTTTTTTTCATTCTTTTTTTTTTTTTTTTTTTTTTTTTTTTCTTGAAATTACTCGAATCATGGTTTATACCCCACAACTAAGAATTAGTGAAAACGTGAAGTGTAAAAATGCTTGTGAAATCAATTTTAAATCCAGATGGTGTTTTGAACTAAGATTTCGTATCTCATCAAAAATTCAAGAGTTCTAAATCTTTCAATCTCACTCATGAGTTTTGCTCCACAAACACTTATCAGAATTAATTCAATTCATAAAAAGTCAAACAAAATTTTATTTTTATTTCATTTTTTTGTGTGTTTTTATTTTTTCCTAAAAAGAAAAAAAAATCTAATATAATAATATAAACAAACTCCCCCATACCTAAATCATTCATTGTCCTCAATGTATGCAAATGAAGAAAAGAGAATAAAGATGTGAAAAAATTATACCTTGAATGCGGGGCATTTTTTACTGCAAGAAAATGTGGTGAGAAAGAAATAAATGTACATATCTACAAATTTTATGCATCCTAAAAACTATGCATTTGTAAATGATCAATGATACAAACAGACAACCTAAAATGGATTTTTGTATGATTTTTTAGGAGGTGCAGATAATTGGAAATAGTTAGAATTTGCAACGGAAGAACAATTGTGAGCATACCCGACTGATTCTTTTAAAATTGAGTCAAGGAAGGATAACGAAGAATGATAGTTCCTTTTAAAAAAATTCTAACTTCATAAAATCTATCCAAACTTGCCATCCATATTCGTTACCAAGGGGCACTAAAACATTTTCATCATTTTGAATAAGCATTATACCAAGATGTTTAGGCACCACTAGATTAACACATGCATTATCTCTGAAATGGGAGATATGATCTCATTATCTAAACATGGAAGATTATCATTGTCCACAACCTTTGTTCATTTGTTAAATCACATTTAGTGTTTACGGAAGACGCTTGGATGGACCCAGTGTAGACTTAAAATGATCATAAGAGGATTTAAGGTCAATTTGATTCTCTTGAAAATGCTCAAAATGTGTCAAACTTGATTCAATTATAGGTTCCAATCTAGAGTAAGATTTTTTGGGGTTTGTGGAGTCCAACATCTCATTGACCTCATTCAAGTATTCGGTTTCATCCCAATTTTTACCAAAATGATTTAGACAAAAGTTAATAATTTCATCTTCCCCCCCATAAGTTCATTTCCGACATTTTCTCGGATCATGTTCACTTCAATGATTTGGTCAAAACAAATCACTAGTTGCTCTCCCACATTAAACACATTTAAGTCAATTGTCATGTTTCCAAATGTCAATTTCATTAGTCCATTTCTATAATTATTAACGCATTAGAGTTGCTAGAAATGGTCTACCTAAAATGACGAGAATTGACCTTTGGGATTGACAACAGTTGGGTTTCAAGAACAACAAAATCAATAGGAAGACAAAATCACCAATCTTAATGAGTACATCCTCAACTATTCCTTTTGGCACTTTAATAGAGCGATCGACTAGTTGGAGCGTGACACTTGTCTTTTTTTCAACTCCCCTAATCCTAAGGTTTGGTACACGAAAAAATGGTAACAGTTCACACTAGCTCTAAATCAATAAAGCTTTTTTAATTAATGTGTCACCTATGATGCATGAAATAGTAGGACAACCTCGATGTATGCAAATGAAAAAGAGAACAAAAATGTGAAAAAAAATTATACCTTGTATGTGGGGCATTTGTTCTGCAAGAAAATGTGGTGAGAAAGAAAACAAATGTACATATCTACAAATTTTATGCATCCTAAAAACTATGCGACTGTAAATGATCAATGATACAAACAGACAACCTAAAATGGATTTTGTATAACAGAAGAATTTTACCATGTATGCGGTACTTCGCATAGACAGGTTATTCCAACATAATAATAAAGAATGGAATAACAGCTCTTACGAGTATTTGAAAGAAAATAATTCTACGAAAGAAATAATATCCCTTACATTAGAAAGAAGAGTATTCCAACTGGTAGGGTGAGGATATTTTTGAAGAAAAGTTATACTGTTTTCTACGCTCAACGCTTTTTAAAACTCTAAAGAAATACGCTCAAGATTATAGAAGAAAAATTCTCTGAATTTCTGGTGTGTTTTCAATTCTAACTAAGCATCCTATTTATAGGAGAATGGAAAAGATACTATATATGCAATAAAATATAATATATTCTATTTATAATATGTATATATATATATATATATATATATTTATATATTTTATTCAAAATTTAATAAAACAAATAACTTTATAAAAGTATTCTGTTTTATATAAAAAGATTTTACTATCTGAAACACTATCACGAGCACTATGCAAATACTATGCATAATAAAATATAATTTATTCTATTTATAATTTAATAAAACAAATAACTTTATAAAAGTATTACATTTTATATAAAAAGATTTTACTATGCAAACACTATGCAGGTACTATGCAAACACTATGCATAATAAAATATATTATATTCTATTTATAATCAAATAAAACAAAACTTTATAAAAAGTATTCTATTTTATATAAAAAGTTTTCTGTTTTATTATATTTATAATTGTTGGGATGTGATTATTTGGGTCTAGCCATGGTGCAACCCAGTCTATTTAATGGTCCGGATCTGGTGATGACCCATATGTATTTATTGTGACAATCGAGAGTCCTTATTAAAATAGGATTATGTTTCCTTATTTGGTGGGATAAGGAAGTTTAATTAGGACTCCTACTCTTAATTGGATTCAGTAGTTATAAGGTGATTCTACAAAAGGAGTCCTTCTCCTAGTTGGATGCGGATGGAGGTGACTTCTATATATACGGCTACAAGCTAAGATTTGGGGGAGGACACAAGATACAAGAACACAAGAGATACAACACAAATACACAACTTGTACTCTCAATATTATTATAGTGGATTACTCTCTCTCCCTGTGATTTTTTTCCAATTGGGTTTCTACGTAAATTCTTGTGTTCATACTTTATATTTATTTTTTTATGTTTCTGTGAGTGTATTTCGTGAGTTTGATTTCACAACAATTACTCCATCAACTGTTGGCGCTATTTTGGCCTGCTGTTTTGGTGATTTCGTCAGGCGTACAAAATTTGGCGTTAACAATAATAATAATAAAACAAAATTCATCATCATTATTATAATTCACACTATTAATCGACTAGGTCGTTCCCAGGAAAGAGGGGGCTTTCCAAAAAGGATTTCTCCCTATTGGCGCGCAATTAGGTGTCCAAACCTCTCCTTGACAGAACTTCTAGACATCGTTAATATTGCAAATAATAATATCAATAACTTTTTTATCTTAATTATTGATTTAATAATATATAAAATATTGACAATAATTGAATCAAATAACGTGAGATCTTATCGCGATTCTTATGTATCAATAATTGAACAAAACTGAGTGACTTCTCACGTAAGCATCAATAATCAATACCGTGTGCTACTATGCAACCATGCGTATTACTGTACTTTTAACATTGGGTGTTTCAACAGTTAACGGTAAAACTTCCGCCGTTATTTTCATAAAATATTTTTGTCATTTTCTCAATCCGACAATAATTTCGTTGTGGGGTTCACCAATGATTATGTCGTTGTACGAATATTCCTTGTTAAAACGAATATTCCCCCACCAATCGAATATTATATAACAACTTGCTTACTTTGCAAAATTTATAAATATTACCCACAACTATAACATTATATCAAATCCACACCATAATATTCAAAAAAAATATTTCGAGAAATTTAAATCTTTATTTATAAAATTTGGGGTCTCACACTTTCCTTTCCAGTGTTCTTTTTTTCTTTTGGACATGAAATTGGAATTGGAATTTCCGGACATGAATAAATTGTGAAAAATCAAATATCCACCTCCTTTCTACATCTCATCGACCATTTTGTGGCTCTGTCTCACCGACGTAGGGGAGGAGGAAGATGACCGGCGAAGGGGAGGAGGAAGATGATCGACGAAGAGGAGGAGGAAGATGACGTTGCCAAACTTTGAATAATTGAATTTGAATTATTATTTTGAATTTGTTTTTGTTGTTAGATCCAAGATATTTGAATTTGAATTATTAATTATGATAGTTATTTCTGCTTGATTTTAGGTTTCTTTATTATTGTGAATTGAATCTATACTAATTCCTTAAATTAAGAAATCCTAATTGCACTAATATTGTAAATAAATATGAAAAAGTGTATTATTTTTGTAATTATTTTTTGGATATATTAATAGTATAATTACTTATTAAATGTTGAATATTATTGTAAAGGACCCTAAATTCATCATCAGTCTTAGCTTCATGGTTAATTACCATTACATATTTAGTATTCGTATCCGAACAACTAACTATTCATCCTTATTCATAACTTATACTATAGTGCACGGTTAGTACCAACCTGGAACTATTAACATTCCTTTTCTGACTCATTATTATCCTATGCTCGGCTAATTTATCATATTACAAATCTGTACTCATCTCATCTCCTTTATCATTTACTTAACACTTACTCTGGTTCATCATGAATCACGAGGTTCATTCTTCAAGCTTAGTCAATTAATAACTTAGGCTTATCACATTTTATACTTTCATCTTATAGCTTGCTCATACATGATTAATTACACATAAATGTACCTAATTATATTCAAACAATTTCTCATAATTTCCATTAATAATAATCTTTTAATTTCTTGGGTATTACAATTATAAAAGATGTCTTGTGTTATTTAGTTTTCTATCCAAATCTATCCAATATTGGGTGGAAAAATTTGACAAGAAAAGTAGTCAAGTTTTTCGTCCATTTTTTTACTTTTCCATTTATTATTATAAAATTATGTAACAAAAGAATTGAAGTTTTTCATCTATTTCTTTTCTAATTTGTTGTCCATTTTAAAACTCAACAATAGAGTGCATGTTAGCCTTAGGTCTTTATTATTAACATTTTTGGTTGGTACTTGGTAGGGCTAAAAATCATGAACCTAACTAGTTCGAATCTCAATTTGAGATTGACACGAAAAATTAATTCGACCGTGACTCATGTTCGATTATACAACTTGAATTTGAATTCATTTTAATTCTCGGACACCTATACAAGTCGAATATTAACAACCTACGATTAGCATAATTGAATTTCCTTACCCCAATGATCCCTACTCGATCTATATAAGTTTGTTGATCCTTACTCGTATAGTGTATCGCGTATACTCGGTTGATTTAATATATAATCTTCAACAATTAAATTATCCACATATTTTGAGAAGAAGGAATTTTTATGTTTTCTGTATATGGTCTTGGGTTCAAAAGAGAGATTATCATCTCATTAATTTTTCATCAGTTGGTTCGAAAGAGAGATTATCATCTCATTTTTACAAGGCTCGAGACTCACGCATGTCTCAAATGCTTGCGAGTAGGGCCAAAATACGTACGAGTTTGGAATGAATGCAAGTTTCAGGTTGATGCAATTTGAAGCGTTTGGTTATAGTAGTAGTAAAACAGGTACAGTTTATCACCATTTGAATAAGAAAAAATAAAATCAAATAACTGTATCTGTATCTTGTTTCTCTTGTCTTGTCTTCTTCTTTCGATTGGATTCAGTAAGTTCCTTCCCTGATCTCCTTTCCTAGCTATATCTGGTGTTCTATTTCTTGGACCTCTTGTATATAGGTAACTTAATTGCCCATTTCCTGAGGTTTTATTTTTTCACTGAAGCATGCCATAAGTACGTTGTAATACTTCTTCCAGTGCCCCCCGCCACTTTACCAAATTGTAGCTTTTCATCTGCTGCAGGTTTCCTCGTTTTGTGATGTTCCCTTTCACCGATGCCAGGAGTTCTACTTCTTCTAGTGCCCTCCTCCTCCTTCTCCGCTTTACTAAATTGTTTATCTGGACCCAAACACTTTAATTTGTTGAGATCATCTGCACAAGTGGGGGTTTGTTGTCTACTAGGAGAAACCTCCTTCTGATGTTGAAGCTTTTGATCACTTGTTTCCCTACCGCTTCTCTCTTGTTCAAAGAAGAGGACTTGCACAACTGTTCTCAGCGGCAGACGCTCGTTCCTCACAACATGACCACATACCTCGGGGGACAATTTCTGGCTGTCTAGAATGCGACATAGCTTCTTCTTCTCTGGCTTTGTCAGTTCAGGATGCTCCTGTACACGCGTATCAACCAAGTCAGTAAAGAATATCGGAAATGTTTTTGGACATACCATTATAATTGGATCATGCTTCTAATGTTTGTAGCAATACTAGCTACTTTTTGACAGGAAAAACGAGGGAAAAAACAAAAAAACATTGGTTTGCCTTCCAAGGTGGCATTAAGTTGGTTTTGAGATGGGCATCATGTGTGGCATTAGACCTTCCTTCAAGGTTTTGAATATATTATTGATTCTACCTTACCTCGAGATAAATATTGATGGCATTGTAAAGATCATCATGCTTGGGCCGGGCAATTTCAGGTAGAGTTTCAGCGAGAGATACCACCTTATGTACCGGGGTGTTTACATCCCTTGCAACCACTTGAAGATACAAATCAATGAGCTTCCCCACCTTCATAATTGATCTTATAGATTGGCTACGTTCTACATCAGATTGCCTTCTCCATTCCCTCAAGAAACATTCTAACACTGCCCCAATCAAGTTGATGTCATAAAAATGCTGATCCTCAGGAGAGTGTGAAGGTAGCAGCAGGTCATTCAGTTTTGCCTCCTCAAACTGAAGGCCACATCTTTTTATAAGTTCTGCCTTTATTACTGGAGACACACCTAGAAACTTAACCATACTCAAGAGTCTTAGCAAGAATCCAACTGAAACAGATCCTCGGTGTTCTGGAATCATGCTTACAATGCTAACAAGTACTCTCCGCTTTCTATCCAAGGATTCTTCACTTTGAGAATCTGAACTCTCCGGAGGTGTATTCTTTGTAATGTCTGGTAGCCAACGACAGGAATAAACATGCAAAGCCTCGCCAAAAAGTTGTGGTGGCAGCATATTTGCTGACCTCACAGTGGTGATTATGCATCTGAACAGATCTATGTCAAGTTCAGTTATGTCCTCTGTCCACCAATCCTTTGGGATGGAGTGGTGACGCTTTTCTGCATACCCTTGTCTGGTATAAGTGTAGGACCATGTGACCTGCACAACTCCTATTACGATTAGAAACTAAAAGATAAAATATGAGTTAATAATAATATCTTCCGGTCCAGAAAGAGCTGAAAATGGGAAAGGGTTGCGAAGTTTCTCACCTTTGACGGGGTTGTAAGTATTTTTTCAACAATAGAATCAATGCACCTTCTGATGATGCCGAGATTTTCTGACCACTCTGATAACCTTCCTGTAGTCTTCAGTGAGACAATCGAGTCCTTCCAACCTTCGAGGATACATGAATTGAAGAAAGTCTCTAGTTTTAAAGAAAAATTTCCCTTTTCAACTGTTTCAGTCATTCGGAAAAACTTAGCAGCACAAAGTGCAGAAACAATGTTATGGGCACTGAAATTGATTGTGATACCATAGCAAAACTTAGCACACAGCTCGAAAGCATCTTCACCTCCAGGGATGTCATGAAGCTCCAGTGTAAAATTGTTAGAATCTCTAGTATTTGAGCAAAGTCGTTGTAAGAGGCCACACTTTGGAAGAAGCGCAAACTGCAGCTAGACATACAAGAGTTAACAAATTCTACACGCATGATCTTAGCTAAGAAGAGAAAAGCACAATCAACTTCTACCATAGTATTAACGACAGCTGTTAGAAGACTAGTCTATTTCTTGATTCCTCACAAATTCTGGTGCTGAATGGCAGTAGATATATGTAATCTATTTCCTACAATGCTCAGAATATTTGATGTCTGGTTGACTTGGTTCAAAAGAATTTCAGCCAGGAAATGCCCTTGAGGTACTTTTCTTTCCAAGCGGTAGTGAAGTTAGGCAAACCTTAACTCTTTTATGCACAACTTAAGCCCCCTCTATGATAAGGTTTCCCTTTTTCTATTTTTCTTCCCTTTTCAGTTTTCTATTTTCCTATTAAGTTTAATTGCTAGCATATCTACATGACTACATGAGATCTCATTCTCTGTATGCATTGACTTTTCTACATGAATTCCAAGTTTTATGTATGTTAAAGTCATTATAAACTTTCTATATTTCATTTTGTTGGCTGTAGGCCTCTTTTCAACGTACTTTTGCCCATGATAAGGTTACAGACACCTATAGTTTTTCCAAATTCTGCATGTGAGAGATTTTTACCTCTACTTTCATAACATAGCCCTGTTCCTTCAGTTTTGTTTACTCCATTTTTCCATGCTTGTGAAGTATGTGTTCGTGTATGTCCTATACCCGTTGTTGATTGGAAATTGGAAATGGAAACGATTGCTTAATTACAATATTGATATAGATGCAATATTTTGAATAGTGTTCTATCTTACATTTGATATGGATTAAGCTCCAATGGACGACCATATATGTGTGTGGAAACAAAGCAAGATGCTTGCAAATGATTGTGAAATGAGCATCTTAAGGTAAATTCACAATTGAGCGTAATTAATTAAGATCATTTAGATACTGACAAAGCAAATATAGTACTCCATAATGATTAAATCATACCGTATGGAGAAGGTAAGTAAAGTTGTTGATTCGTATGGTGAGGTCGCTGGGTATATCTGAAGTTATCATCCTGCATTATTAAAACAAGGGATAGGGCTATAATCAAGATGCTGTTACTATATATCTCAGTTCTACATTTATTCGTGAAAATAATTTATGCTACCTGGTGGCTTCTTCTGTGTAGAACGTGTCTGGCCTTGTTCCGAGTTTCATAAACTTCATCTTTCTATACAGATTACTCTATACTCTTCTTGAAATGTCAACTGTCACATTAATTACTGTTGTATTTACTGAAATGCTATACACCATCTACTACATTGACATTGTTAGAAACCATTACACTAGGAATCATTAGTTTATACTGAAGACGCATGCATGTGCCATTTTACCCTAATGAATTAGCTTACAGGAAAATGAGCAGAAAATGCAAGATTAAATAATCTACATTTTGTAATCAAACAAAAGAAATACAGAGAAACAGAAGAAACAAAAGAAAAGGGCACGTGAGATTGTCTAACTAGGAAACACAACAGTTTTTGGACCAAAGCATAATGGTTATTTGCAAAATCTGAGCTGTTTATGGTTTTTGATGTTAGGCAAGGATAATTCTAGGGGGAAAAAATGATACTACCTTAAATGCAATGAAATTAATGAGAAAGAAACATGGTATAGAAATATACCAAATCAAGGGGGATATAGAGTAATATCTTCAATGATGCAAGAGGATTTCTGGCCGAAGACCCTGAATGGTCGGATAGTACGATGACGATGCTAAAGGATCAAAAGTTAAGGATCGGTATAACGATGTCGGTTGACTTGAAATCGAGAATTCGGTTTTGTCTTGAAGTCGAGTTTGGCTTCGGATGGCGTCATGATTTCGGATGTGACGAACTTCTTTCGAAGAGGCGTCATGACTTCGGAAGTCGAACGACTTTATTATTATTATTATTATTATTATTATTATTATTATTATTTAGTTCTTTATAGTAATAGTATTTTATTTGGTAGTAAATCTTTTATAATAAGTTGTTACTTGTTAAGATTTTATTTCCGTATTTTTAGAAAGTTTGTTAGAATATCTTTCTGTATCTCTAGGAGGATTTTATTTTCATATCTCTAAGAAGATTTTAGACTGACTTGGAGAGAAAGTTTTGTTAGCAATATATAAATCCTGCTTGTGGGTTGAATAATTAGATGGACTTTGATTTTGATAAATATAAATTTACACATTAAAGAGAGTTTCTTTGTGTTTTCCAATGAATCTCTTATTCCGTTATTTGTGAATTCATTTGTTTATCACCCCTCAGGATAATCGCTATCCCGCTCGGCGTCAGTTGGTATCAAAGCTCAAGCATCTTTTTGGGAATAGACTTAACGGTTTTAATGGTCATTGGTCGTAATTAGTAAGAGGGCGATTCCTACCGAGGAAGTCCCGCACCAGGATCGTAACATTCAAGACGCGATGATTGAGGATTTAGAGAGACATGTTGCAAAGTTAAGCTGACGTCTTAAGGCGCTGAATCGGGGTCGACGTGGACATGTTCTGAAGGAGGAAGTCCCGCACCTTGATTACTATCGTGGACAGTTTCCGGCTGAGGAAGTCCCACACCTTGATCATGACGAAGAAGTGTATTATTCTCGCGAACAGTATCCGACCGAGGAAGTTTCGGAATATTTCTCGCACCTTGATCGTGATGAGAAATTTTATAATTTTAATTCCGATTTTGATGAAGAACAGTTGGTTGAAGAAGAAGTAGATGAGTATGGAGAACTTGTATATGATGAATATGCAGATGAAGAAGAAATATATGATGAATATGCAGATGAAGAATAAATTTATGATGAATATGCAGATGAAGAAGAAATTTATGACGAATATGAAGATGAAGAAGAAATTTATGACGAATATGAAGATGGAGAAGAAATTTATGATGAATATGCAGATGAAGAAGAAATTTATGGGGAATATGCAGAAGAAGAAGAAATTTATGACGAATATGAAGATGAAGGAGAACCTTATGGAGAACCTGAGCATAACGAATATGATGATGCCAACGAATAGGAGAATGGATCGTTTGAAGATAGCTAGGAGACCCAGGTCGTTCGTAAGAGTCTATCAACTCATAAAGGTGATTACGAAGGTGATTGGTTGAGAACCAATATCTTTCAAACAACTTGCACCATAACAAATAAAGTCTGCAAGTTAATTATTGACGACGACAGTTGCGAGAACGTAGTGTCCGAAGAGGTTGTCAAGAAATTGCAGTTAAAAACGGATCAACATCCTAAACCATATAAGTTGTCATGGTTAAAAAAAGTAATAAAGTAAGAGTGGATAAAAAGTGTTTAGTGTCTTCTTCCATCGGCAATAAATATTTTGATAAAGCTTTGTGTGATGTGGTGTCTATGAATGCATGTCATGTATTGTTGGGCCGACCTTGACAATATGACTGAAGAGTCATTCATGATGGTCGGAAGAATACGTATTCCCTTCGTTTTAAAGGGAATAAGGTTGTACTAGCAGCTCGGCGAGAAGAGGACAGTTCGGTTTGAGCAGTCGGGAGTCCGAACCTATTATCCATGACTAAATTCCTAACGGAGGCCGATCGTGAAGGTGTGGTTTATATGTCCTACTTCCTTGTGGGAAGGTTCGACAATTTGAAAGCAAGTATCGGTAGATGATGTCTGAGAATTTCCAAGAGCTTCCATCAGGACTATCGATGATGAGGGACATTCAACATCAGATATATCTTATCCCAGGATCGAATCAAAAGGAAAATATTTCAGTTGTCGAAGCCTCTTCTCGTACAGTTTCCATTTTATCTGTGTCAAACTCGAGGACGAGTTCATTCCAACACGGAGGGACTGATGCAGGAGAATTTCTGGTTGAAGATCCTGAATGGTCGGATAGTACGATGACGATGCTAAATGATCAAAAGTTGAGGGATCAGCGCAATGGTATCAGTTGACTTCGTGGTCAGGAGTTCGGTTTTTGTCTTTGGGGTTGGAGTTCGGTTTCAGATGACGTCATGACTTCGGGTGTGACGAACTTCTTCCGAAGAGACGTCATGACTTCGGAAGTCGAACGACTTTATTATTATTATTATTATTATTATTATTATTTAGTTCTTTATAGCATGCAATAGTATTTTATTAGGTAGTAAATCTCTTATAATAAGTTGTTAAGATTTTATTTCCGTATTTTTAGAAAGTTTGTTAGGATATTTTTCCGTATCTCTAGAAGGATTTTATTTCCATATCTCTAAGAAGATTCTAGACTGACTTGGAGAGAAAGTTTTTGTTGTGAAATCAAGCTCACACAAATACACTAAGATAAATACAAACACACTACTGTATGAGATATAAAAATAATAACACAAGAATTTTACGTGGAAACCCAATGGGAAAAACCACGGAAGAGATCTCGAGAAAATCACTATGAAAATAATATGGAATTACAAACTCTCAATTGAGAAATAAACTAACTGCTTTATTTCTCTACACCTCACTTTCTCAGATGCTCTAACCGAGTTTCTCACTCTCTAACTCTCTTTGACACTCAAACTAGAGCTTTGCTCTTCTTCTCTCTAAGATATACTCTATCAATTTTGGTGTGTCTTTCCTCTTCCATTTGGCCTCCTTTTATAGCCAAGAACTAGAGGGTAGAAAAGGAAATGAGTTGGACTCATTTTCACTAAAGGAGTAACATTAATGAGATAATGGTGATATGTTCCCTTGACCCATTAATATGTTCCCTTGACCCATTAAAGGAGTGAGGACCATTGACCATTGACCCGATGATTAATGACCAAAGACCAAAGACCAAAAAAATAGGATCCAATATTCAACAATCTCCACCTTGGCTCATATTTTCCAAATCTTTGTGATCTTCTTTGTGTATGCGTGAATGTATCCTCTCTCCTGGATACTCCACTACTGAACTCAACATTAGACGAAGTGAATTAAGTCCAAACGATTGCTTGAACTTTTCTCAACATGGCGACTTTGTGAGCATATCTGCGGCATTCTCCTTTGTGTGAACTTTGTGAACTACAATGTCACCATTGTTCAACCACTCCACGAATCTTGTGATCTGAGACATCTATATGTTTGGTTACGGCATGGAACACTTGGTTCTTTGCTAAATGAATAACACTTTATTTATCACACTTTGAATCTGGATCTTTGCGCTTGCTTGAAACCTAGTTCTTTAACTAGTCCCTTAAGCCACAAAGCCTCCTTGCTTGCCTCTCATCGATGCCATATACTCGACCTCTGTTGTTGATAATGCTACCAGTAGATCGCAACACCGACCTCCAACATATACATCCTCCACAAAAGGTGTATACAAACCACATCGTGAGATCTCCTTGCATCTGAGGTCTCCAAAGGCATAATCCGAATCAGCGAACCACAGAACCTCACTTCTTGCGGTATCACGATCAAACATAAGACCGTAATTGGTTGTACCTGCTAAATAACGAAAAATCCATTTTACTGCATTCCAATGCTCTTTTCCTGGATTTTCCATATTCCTGCTAACCACGCTGACTGCTTGTGAGATATCTGGCCTTGTACATACCATGGCGTACATTAGACAACCCACCGCATTTGCATACGGTACTTTGGACATATACTCCACCTCGTCCTCTGTTTGTGGGCTCAACTGTGAAGATAACCTGAAATGTGCTGCCAACGGAGTGCTAACTGGTTTAGCATTGTTTATGTTAAACCTCTCTAAGACCTTCTGCACATATCCTTTCTGAGTTAGCCACAACTTTCCTGCTTGACGATCCCTGTGAATTTCCATACCTAGGATCTTCTTAGCTGACCCAAGATCCTTCATGTCAAATTCACTGCTCAACAAATTCTTCAGCTGAAGAATATCTGACTTCCTCTTTGCTGCTATCAACATGTCATCGACATATAACGTTAACAATACTAGAGATCCATCATCAAGGGATCTGAAATACACACATGGATCATACTCCGAACGAGAGTAACCATGAGCCATCATGAAGTTATCAAACTTCATATACCACTGTCTTGGGGACTGCTTCAAACCATAGAGGGACTTCTTTAAACTGCAAACTAAACCCTCTTTCCCCAGGTTCAATAAACTCCTCGAGTCGCTTCATGTAGATCTTTTCTTCTAAATCACCGTGGAGAAAAGCTGTTTTCACATCAAGCTGTTCTAACTCCATATCCTGTGATGCTACAATAGATAAGATCAACCGAATCGATGTGTGTTTCACAACTGGTGAGAAGATCTCATTGTAGTCGATTCCTCTCTCTCACGAGAGAATCCTTTGCCACTAATCGGCCTTGAATCTTTCACCTTCTTTATCGATCGAGCTTCCTTTTTCACGAACACCCACCGCATCCTATAGCCTTCGATCCTTTTGGAAGTTGAACTAACTCCCATGTCTGGTTCTTTTGTAAAGATTCCATCTCTTCTGCCATAGCTATCGCCCATTTATCATTATCATCGGACTGAATAGCATCCTGATAGCTAGTTGGATCTCCACTACCAGCAATCAAGGCAAAGGCAACCATGTCTTCAAACCCATATCTCTGCACTGGTTTACTGACTCGCCTTTCCCGATCTCTAACAAGATTATAGGACCTCTCTTGGGGATCTGAAGGTTGATCATCTTCAATCTCTTCAGGAAGCTCCACCTCAACTGGGTGTTTTTGCAACTCACTTGCTGCAGATTCTTCATTCTCGGACTTGTTCAGCATGTGTTTCTCATTGAACACCACATCTCTGCTGACAACCTTCTTCTTGGATACTGGATCCCATAACCTGTATCCCTTGACACCATCTTCATATCCAAGGAAAATACACTCTTTTGACCTTGGATCAAGCTTCGGACTATCCGCTTCTTGTTGGCGGATGAGCATAAAATTTGGACAACCAAAGATTTTCATCACGGAAAAATCAACCTGGTTTCCCACTCCATACCTCTTGAGGGATTTTTAATCAATTCTGCTTTGAAGGAGATCGATTTATCGGATAACCTGTTTTGTATTGATTGCCTCGGCCCGAAACTCTTGGGCAATCTGCATTCAATCTCATACATCCGCACGTTCCAATAGAGTTCTGTTCATCCTCTAAGAACCCCATTTTGCTCTGGAGTTCTTTTGGTGAGAAGTGCACGTGATACCTTCATCCCCGACAAGGCTGTGGGAATGACTGTCCTTGTATTACGTGCCATTATCGATCCGAAATACTTGACTTCTTTCCGGTCAGTTCTCTACTTTAGCTTTCCTTTGCTTGAAGATTACGAAAACCTCGGTTTACGCTTCATAAAATACACCCACACTTCTCGAGTAGTCATCTATAAAGCTAACAAAATAATGGGCTCTACCCATTGACGTATGTTGATCGGACCTCCACACATCTGAATGTACATAATCAAGTACATTTTCTTGGTATGTCTCCTCGCTTGAAGTGACCCTCAGTTGTTTAGTGACACATAAAACTTGCAAAATTCAAAGCTCGCACGTTTTGACACCTTTCAAAATCGCCTTATGTGAAGTTCTTTCATTCCACCTTCACTCGAATGACCAAGTCGCATATGCCATAATTACGTCTTTATCATTTGTTGGAATTATCACGCACGAATTTCTTTGTTCCACCAAAGAATCGTGTCCCCTATCAACTTGTAGAGGGTGCCTTCTTACGGCCCTTCATAATTACCATCGAGCCCTTGGTAATTTTCATGACACCATCTACGATGAGATCTTACGACTATAAGTCAAGTACTCCAGCCGATAGCAAGTGGCTCTTCTTGATTACGGAATATACCTTACATCACCCAATGTTACGACAACTCAACTCCGCAAACATTTTAATTTTGATGGTGCCTATCCCAAGAACTGCGGTGCATTGTTACCCAATAAAAGCTGTACTACCATTGCGGGATGTAAAAGTATCAAACCAATCCCTATGAGGGGACATATGAAAAGAACAACCGGAATCCATGTACCAATCTGTAAGGCTGCCACTGTCTCTAACAGATAAGAGATCACCTTGTGAAGCTTCATTTTACATCCGCGTATACGACTCTCCGTCAGCACATTTGCACACATACTTCAGTTTCAACAACATTAGCAGATTTTTCAATCTGCTTTCCTTTCTTCTTGTTATCCTTCTTCAACAATGGACACTGATTTTTGTAGTGGCCCTTCTCGTGGCAATGATAACATTCAACCTGAGATTTATCCTTCTTGCCTGGTCTCGACTAAGACCTTTCTCGTTCCTTGCCGGAATACTTCTTTTGATTAGGACCCTTGCCGCGCCCATTTGAAAAAGTAAGAAGACTGTCTCCTTGATCTCTGGAAGTAGTTCCCTTGAACTTATCTCGGTCCAAGATCTTCTTGACATCACATCGTCAATCGCAAGCTTTTCCTTCCCTACAAGTGTGTAGTGCGGAGAGTTGAGTATGAATCGGTAGAGAGACGAAGCGATAAAGCTTTATCTTCTTCGTCGACTTCACATCAATCTTTGGTTAGTTGGGTCACCAATCTATTAAACTCATTAATATGATTGGCCAACTCGACCTTCTTCCATCCGAAATAAGTCTAAATTCCTTCTTCAAATATAACCGATTCGACAGAGACTTTGACTTGTAAACTTTCTCAAGTTTCTCCCACAAGTCCTTCAAGAGGTTTCATCAAAACTGATATTTGATCTGTGGCGCCAAACTCAATCTGATTTTTGCCACGGCCTTAGCTTCAAGTTCCACCCATTTTCATCCGTCATAGTCATTTGGTTTCTTCCCTTACAGTGCCTTTGTCAATCCTTGTTGAGCCAAAACATCTTTGAATGTACACCGCGAATCATCGAAATTTGACTTCTGCAAGTCGAATGGTTCAACTTCATACCTCGCACTTGTGCTTGCCATCTTCGTATTTGTGACTGCGCCTAATTTCTCTTTAAACTGATCGTTGGTGTGAACCGAGAGCTTTGATACCAATTGTTGTGAAATCAAGCTCACACAAATACACTAAGATAAATACAAACACACTACTGTATGAGATATAAAAATAATAACACAAGAATTTTACGTGGAAACCCAACTGGGAAAAACCACGGGAAGAGATCTCAGAAAATCACTATGAAAATAATATGGAGATTACAAACTCTCAACTGAGAAATAAACTAACTGTTTTTTTCTCTCTACCCTCACTTTTCTGAATGCTCTAACCGAGCTTCTCACTCTCTAACTCTCTTTGACACTCAAACTAGAGCTTTGCTCTTCTTCTCTAAGATATACTCTATCAATTTTGGTGTGTCTTTCCTCTTCCATTTGGCCTCCTTTTATAGCCAAGAACTAGAGGGTAGAAAAGGAAATGAGTTGGACTCATTTTCACTAAAGGAGTAACATTAATGAGATAATGGTGATATGTTCCCTTGACCCATTAATATGTTCCCTTAACCCATTAAAGGAGTGAGGACCATTGACCATTGACCAATGATTAATGACCAAAGACCAAAGACCAAAAAATAGGATCCAATATTCAACAGTTTTGTTAGCTATATATAAACCCGGCTTGTAGATTGAATTAGATGAACCTTGATTTTGATAAATATAAATTTACACATTAAAGAGAGTTTCTCTGTGTTTTCCGGTGAATCTCTTGTTCTGTTATCTGTGAATTCATTTATTTACAGGCCCGCAGGATAATCGATATTCCGCCCGGCGTCATTCAAGCAACTATTATTTGTTTAGTACTGTTTAGAATAATTAGACACTGCTCAATTTGTTTGTCTGTCAATGAGGGAGGTAAAGGGAAGAAGCAAAACCCATGGAGATGAGGGAATGCACAAAAAAGTGAACTGAAGAAACATTTAAACGTAATTATACAACTGACAAATTGAGGACAGTAATAAAGATGATCAAGAATTATAGGCAAAATGTAATTAGAAGCTTTTTATCTGTAGGAATGCATGTTAAAACGAAATGAGTAAATTCTTATACATACTTGTATAAAATAATAAAGATTCACACCTTTCGTTAGAAATGAAAAGAAATTGGCGAAGATGTCGCTGAAAGTAATGATTACAGAAAAGAAAGGACAGAAATATAGAGGAAGAATAAGCTAAAAAGGTAAGCATATAGATAGAGCATAATAATCATGAAAATTTAAGAAGTGCAGACACAATTTAAGATACAGAAAGTGCAGTAAATCAAATTGAAAAGGGAACTAGGCCTTACCACTACAAACTCACCTTTTTTCCATCAAGCAATTTAGGATCTGCCTCATCAACTTCCTTCAGTTTCCTATACTGAACCCAACAAGCCAATTACGTATATGACGAATTTTCATCTATATGAAGAAATAAAGGTGAAAAAGTCTCAACTTTTCTACTGTCATGCACTTAATTAGGGGTTTGGGGGATAGAAAAACTCGATTACATGAAGAGCCATGCAATATGTGTCTGTTAACCTCTTTCATTTGTCAGTTTCTTCAGGTGGAAGTGTTGGGATTTTTTTTAAATAAATCATGAGGCAATCTCTTTGTTAGAAATTAGGATCACACACTAATAGAGAATTAAGAATTAACGAACAGAGATTTACGTAATTTCCCAATTTGGATACTCCACAGGCGACTTGTTGTTTTATTGATAATTCCTTGGTTACATAGGGCTTTACAATAGATAGTATTTATAGCCACTAATCATATTCCAACCCTACTTCACATTATGTCTCAATTACCATAATGTCCTCCCAAAAATAAACCATTAAACTTGACTGTTGTCTCTACCGTGACCCATGCATCGCCTCCCAAGCAATCCTTGGCACTCCCAGGTACCACATGTGCGATATGTTGCCCGACCTTGGCGCCCCCCGCACCATTCCCAACCTTGCACCGACGCGCCCCGCGCCATACCTGCAGAAACTATGTACTGTACCGCGCAATCTTCGGTTCAATCCTGATGGGCTAGTGTGTCGCTACGCTCCGCACTATTCTTTTTCAGTAACTTCTATGTTATGAGTCATAAGCTCCAACACTCTTTAGACACGTGAGTGGTTGAAGTTTCCACACTGATCACTATCTTATAATGCATCTAAACACTTCGCAATTAAACAAGAAATTAGAAGTAAATAAATATGTACAAGTATTTATAACCAAGGTCAAGAAATTTGTACATTAATTCCATCCAAGTACACAAAACAGAATTAGTAAAGAACTTGTTTTTGGAGATTACACAATATATAGTTTTGCAGATTTGGACTCAAAGAAGTATTCTAGCTACACAAAATAGACTTGGTTTTACCCTCTCAAAATTTACACGACAATGAAGGTTGATTAATTAAGACACTACACAAAACATGTATTATCTGTCGTTAACCACTTCTTAGTGGTACACACACAGATAGATAGAGATAGAGAGAGAGATGCTTTAACCTTGGTTGATTGGCTGACAAGAACTTGAAACCTAACCAAGTGCTCTGTGCTTCAACAGACAAATGATGGGGAAAAGAGGCACAGTATCAACAACTTTTCCATCTGATAAAAAGAAAAGTCCAAATCTTCTAATATTAGTTTAGTGAGAACGCAGAAATGTCGTCTTAACTCACTTTTCTCTAAAGTGGATTCACTAGCTAGATCCCAATAACACGTGTGTGTATATATATATATATATGTATGTATGTATGTATGTATGTACATGCAAATTCAAAAGGTTTACTCAGCCTTGCTTTCTTGGCCAGCCTTACAATAAAATTGAATAAATCCGTGTGGAATATATGCATGTTTACCTCATATGCTAATAGAAACAGTACTCTTTTTTTTTTTTTCCCAGATTGATAAAGGAACTTGATCTTTAGAGATCCATCCCCATAAAGAGTTGTATATGTTTCCTTTTGTCCACATTCATGATTGGAATTAATCAACTAGCTAGGGTTAATGCATGCCTTGCCCTAATCTTTAGTTTTGATTGATTTGCTGCCGACAAAATTATGGCAGAATGAAGAACTAAAAGAAGGTAAAGCATTTTAGTTATCAATTAATTAACAAACAAGAAGTTCTAGTAAATGCCAATCAAGTGATCAATAGGAATGAACTAGTTACAAAGTTACTTGGACTAGCTAATATATAATTATATAATATAATAAAACAGTAAAGAAATCAAATACCTTAATTACCACGTACAAACGAGTTAAAAATTAAGGTTAAAAGTTGAAAAAGCTGGAAATAAGGCGCGCATCTTATTACTTCAATTAAGGAACTGCAAAAACTTTGTAGTAGCTCCTGCTCGATCCACCAGTTACTGGCCTGAAGCCAACTACATATATGGTCTGCACTGATGGATTTCGAAATGAAGTCGCTTTTATCGGTATTTATATATATATATATATATATATATATATATATATATATATATATATATATATATATATATATATATATATATATCAACAAGAGAAGGTGAACATGAACATGCACCAGCAGAATCTCTCTCTTTTTTTCATGCATGCAATGATGTTCCTCTACGCACGTTCAGAAATCGGAAAGGCTTGTGGGTGGTTTCTGTTAAACACTAAGTAACACCGAGAGGGGAAAAAATGAGTACCCTCCAAGACTACTGGGGAAAGAGAGAGAGAAACAGAGGAAATGTTATAATATATTTGGCGTTAGTCAACATAGTAATGTAGTATAAGCATATTATGATCAATTATTTGAATGTGGAAGGAGAAAAGGAAAGAGCTTGCAGTACCCTCCATTGTTGGTCATGCTAGCTAGATAATTATCATGCAAGTGGGAAGAGCTAGGGACCACCTAGCTAGGTAGCTAGGTTGAAAGATTTTAGTCGTGAGCAATTCTCAATCATGGTTCCCCCCACTATATATATACGAGTATATTCTTCTACTCATACAACCAGGCTAGGCATTGTTTGGCCACTTACATACTCGTGTCGGCCACACAATTCTAATCTTGCGCCCGCGCCCATTTGTGCATGGATTCTCCTTCCGTACGCCTGCCTAGCTTTAGCTTTAGACGTGTCCATTTGACTTTTGCGCAATCTTAAGACCAGTGACGGAGTTTTTAACGAGTGAAGTTACAATCGTGGTATATTAAACTAAAATAAATTTAAAATACACAAATTTTAAACTTAATATTCTCATCAAAGCCTCCACAAATGATATAAAAGTGTAAACTTTGTTAAAATTTGAGCTTAAATTTAAGTGAGTTTTATTAATCATTTGAGATAAATTTACTAATTAATAAATGTGTTTTACTTCATGAGTAGATTAAAATCAAGGGTAATGTTTTACTCCCAAAGATCACATTTAGAAATGATAATAAATACTTGTGGAAAGATAAAGTCTCACATTGGTTAAGAACTATAAATCAATTAAGTATATATACAATTAGTTTGTTCTCGAGTGGAGTTACAATAAATAAATAAAATTAAACTAAAATAAATTTAAAATAAACAAAATTTAAACTTAATATTCTCATTAACGCCTCCACAAACGATATAAAAGTGTAAAATTTGTTAGAATTTTTGCTTAAATTTAAGTGGTTTCATTAATTATTTAAGATAAATTCACTTATCAATGTGTTTTATTCCATGAGTAGATTAAAATTAAGTATTTAGAATTTTAAATCCATGGGAGTAATGAATAAAAAATTTACTCCCAAAATCACCATTAAAAAAGATAATATATAAATAATTGTGGGAAGATAAAGTCTCAAATTGGTTAAAAACTAAAAATCAATTAAGTATATATACAATTAGTTTGTTCTCAAATGGAGTTACAATAGTCATAAAATTAAATTAAAATAAAATTAAAATAAACAAAATTGAAACTTAATATTCTCATCAAGGTCTCGCTTAAATTTAAGTGGGTTTCATTAATCATTTCAGATAAATTCACATATCAATGTGTTCTATTACATGAGTAGATTAAAGTCAAATATTTGGAAGCTTAAATCCATGGGGTAATGAATGTAAAATTTACTTTCAAAGATCACCATTAAAAATGATAATAAATGCTTATGGGTAGATCGATAAAGTCTCACATTGGTTAAGAACTAAAAATCTATTAAGTATATATACAATTAGTTTATTCATGAGTTTAGCCCCCAAAGGGCGGGCACATTGTCCACCATTCAACATGCTAAGTTCCGTGTCAAGCTAACAAGGGTCTAACAAACCACCCCCACTTGAAGAATTTGATGCCCTTGTCGAAGAACTTCTAAGCAGTCCATCCATTGTTAAACCATGGAGATCTTTCCCCAGCCATCAATTCCGTCTGATGCCTTTGTTTGTACTGAACTTGGCATCTCCCCCTCTAAGAACAACACACATTTTCAAATTATTTTTGATCACATGAAGGCCCTTGCACCTATATACAACCCATTCTAAGAACATTGAGGCTTGCCTCTGTACCCGAATCAGACCCCTTATGATCTTCATCAACTATCAATGTTGTTAATTTCACTTTTTTTGGGTAATCTCGTGCAAAATGTGGCCCATTCTGATATAAAACAACCACCCACCTTAGACGCCTTGTTTTTCTCTCGCCCACACCATGAACTTGTTTACCATACTTCATGTCCATCACCAAGATTTCCGGATGACGACCATATGCGCCTTCTTGGTTTTCGTTCCCCCTTAATTGGTCAGCCTTGTCAAGCCGCATGTGTACAAGATTATCTGCCACAATCACCACTGATTGAAAGTCCTTTACACCTTGGCGTCACAATTCGTCTTGAGCCCAAGGTTGTACGTAAACCCGTAATGAAGTTGAATACCTTGTCCTTCTCGAACATTCTCTTGATATCTAACAACAACGATGAGAAAATTTTCACATACTCCCGCACAGTACCGTCGTGCTTTAGACGTCTCAACGCCTCCCTCGCTTGACAACTCAAATTCGCCGAAAAGAGCTGCCTCTTCAATTCCTTCTTCAAGTCAGCCCATGTTGTTATAGCAGGACAAGTTTCATCTCCCACCCTTGTATGCCACCATAACTTGGCATCACCATTCAGATATATGCTAATAATGTCCACCATCTCGGCCTCCCGAATATGGGCAGTTTTGAAGTACTGCTCCATGTACCACAGAAAATTCTCCAATTCTTTGGCACTATGATTCCCACCATAGGCCTTTGGTTCTGGACTTTTCGTTTTCTACTGCACCACTGTGGATTTTGTCCCACTAGTCTGCAACATTGTCTGCTTAATGAGTGTGATTTCCCCATATATTCTGTTGAAATTTGCTTCTAACATTAATTTCCCCAATGTTGGAATGTCGTCCCATCTACTCTGACAGACCAAGTGTTTCCTCGGTTGCACGATCAGGGTCCGTCATGTGACCTTGCAAGTTCTACAAATTAGCACCCAATGCCCTGATCTGGTTTGACAACGAGTTACTTTCCCCCAAAAGTACCTCACTTACGTATCCTTCGAGTCGCTGCACACGCTCCTACAACTCGGCCTTCCAATTTGCATTTGCTATCTGCCCTCAAATTTTTCTATAACAACAAGCCCAAGAAAGTTTACCCCAACAAAATTCCAAAGCGATTCCACTGATTGAGACCATGCTTTGATACCAATTGTCACATGGGTGAAAACCTATTCCTAAATTTTCTTCAAAACTTGACCATATGATGGCTAACTTGATTGCCTCCCACAACCAATCATCCAACCCGTACAACACAGTCCATCGCACTGTTTAAACCAACACACACACACACACACACTCACTCCCTGTTTGTATGGCTACAGAATTTTAACAAGATATATATGTAAGAAACAATGAGAAACACACAAATTTACAAACAAAACGCCTAACCTTTTATTGCACTCTCAATAAATTAGGAATTCGCCCAAAGTGTTACAAAACTCAGCTCTCTAGCCTACTTTTTTGATATATCTACACCATACTTAATTTTTGTGCCCCAGGCACTAGCTATTTATAGCCTAGTGGTCAGTTGACACCCACTACAAGAAAAAGTTCTATCGGCCGACGCGCCTTGATTATGATCCTATCGTGATCATTGCGGTCCTCGATAGGCGTCGCGTAAAATCTGTCATTTGGAATGCACATCAACGACTACTATTAGCGACCGATATATCTGCGACCGATAGTAGCAACTGAATTCGCCATAGCGGTCGCTAAACTGAGTCAGCATGGTTCAGGACCAAAGGCTGACATGGTCCACGTGTCAGCGACCGCATGCGGTCGCTGATACCCCAGCGACCGCCTAGTGGTCGCTGATAGAGATTGGTCGTACAAAACAAACGCGCTAACGTTTCGCACCTTTTTTTGAGAGGGAAATTCATGTCAGCAACCACATGCGGTCGCTGATATAGCTTAGCGACGAGAAGCAATACCGGTCGCAGATGGCAGTCGCTATTATTGATATCAGCGACCGAAAAGGGCGGTCGCTGATAGGTTTGGTCGCAGATAGAGTTTTTTCCTGTAGTGACCCCTAACTGCCAAGAGGTTTGCACCACTAAGGTGCTGCTAACAAAGGGGTGGCATTTCGTCGAAACTGTCCATGATCAGATAACCGTTAACAAATGTCTACAAATCTTTAGCCAGCATTTTTGGGTCACAGCCATGCAACCTGTTGTCTGGCCATGTTCCCACCAACTGGTAATAGCCCTCAACTGCTGCTTTGTCAGCTTACCTACCACATGTACTGCCACAACTGCTATTTAGCATATTCCCCACTATCTGGTAACCACCCACAACTGTCTTGCATGTTGTTTCCAACTACTGCCCACTTTTTGACACTCTGCCCGCATGTCTTGTGCAATCTGGCACCGCACCAACTGTACCTCAACTGCTTCTTGACCCAACCCAAGTCGCATCCTGAACCAACTGTGCATGTCAGCTCACTTTGTTTGCCTCCACGTGCATCAACCTTGCATGCTTCCCAGCCCAGCATGTCTTGCACAATCTTGTGCATAACCCAACACCTATGGTTGTCACGCAGTCCAAAGCCTAGCATTGTTTGGCACCCCTTATTTCCTAACATGTGGTGTTGCATGCCTTTGCTCCCAACATAGCCTAACACTGACTAGTCTAAACTCATGCAACATATTAGCACGCCAGGCCCAGCCTATGCAATGCCCACGTTTAGCCACCTCGTGTGTCACCAAGCCACTGTCACTCAGTCCTTGGTCCTAAGCCAACTGTATGCCAAGCCTAGCCCTGACATTCTTTTGCCTAGCATTGTGCCTAAGTCCATTATTCGTGCCCAATTTATGCCCAGCTCATGAATGAGTCTTCGATCCAATCCAAGCCACATATTCGTCGTTAACATTGTTGTAAGGGAGCTCAATCAATGCCTAAGCATACCCCTTTGTTGGCCATGGCGACTTGCCCGTGACCACCCGGGTGACTTTCACGAAACCCTTCTATAAGCAGACTTATGAAAATTTTCAAGTTGCCACCAAAGACATTAGGTAAGTTTGAGAAGGAATAATGTAAATGGATCGTACATTTTCTTGACATGTGCCCAATTTGCATGTCAAGTGCGCCCAACGCCCCAAGCTCCCGCCTTCTGCCACACGATGATTCACTCTGTCGCCCAAGATGTTTGTCAAGCTATCTTGTCACAAAATGCTTCGCCCATCCGAATTGAATACCTAAGCCAAGTCTTGGCACACTGTCCACCATTCAACATGCTAAGTTTCGTGTCAAACCAACAAGGGTCTAACAGTAGTACTATAACAATGAGCAAAAGTAGGAAGGGGAAAAAATGTGCAGTCACTGGCACATATGTGATCCGCCACTGCTTGAGATAAATTTAAAAATGGTTAGTGTTAGGACGCCCGGGAGTATCATCCCGGCTATACCTGGATTGACTCACTGTTGTGGGACCCACTGAATGTAGTGGAGCTCATATATACTTACTGTTGAAGCCCAAACCGCACACGAAACCGCTTAGGTGCGGTTTGACAAATCTAGATCGAGAACTGCACATGAAACAATTTATGATTGGTGCGGTGCGGTTTCATTTGGTGTGGTTTTGGTTCCAAATCCAATTGAAACAACAAAATTTTATGCAATTTAAATTAACAATTTAACATCACACAATATTAAATACCACTTTGATAACATACACAACCTTATATACTTATAATATCTTGTCTAAACAAAAGCTAAATAGAAACTGATGAATTATTATCTGCTTACCTATGAAAATTCTAAATATAGATAATTAGTTAATGATTCTAATTTTCTCTTCTTCACTATAAAGTAGTTCATAGCCTGAGAATGGAACAAACAAGTTACAAGAAGCTTATATTGACGAATTAACCCCATAACATGATTAAAGTAATTTGCAAACCAAAACAAGCTCAGTAGTACATATTTGGTGGGTATTTAGTGGGGTGAATTAAATTTTAAAAGACAATAGTACATTTGAAAATAAGCATGGTACGATTTCAGTTTTATACATACGGTTTTAGCCAATAACTAAACTTAAAATGTAAATTTGGTTAACTCACATAAAATCGTCACATAAGTTTTAATTGGTGCAGTTTTTGGTACGATTTTTGGTACAGTTTTTAATAGAAGGTAATTTGTTTCCTTGTTCAGCCCTACATACCAACGAGAGAGTTCCGGAAAAATTCAAAAAAAGCCTCTCGAGTTGTACGTTAGAATTCTTTAATTTGAAACAATGACAAAGTGATTTTTTTTTACTCAAGTTAAAAAGTAGTTAAGAGGGCGTGATTTTTTATTTTTTATTTTGATAATTCGGGAGTGGGGTTGAACACTTGAATCAACTGAATCAAAACCAGTTGGTAGGACGTGATTTTTGAACATTATAAAAAAGATAAGAGGACAAGTAAACCAGGACAAATGGGAGTATAAAATGTGAGCTAAGCATGATAGTCGGACTTGACAGGGAGAGATGTTAATGGAATGGAGGAGCTTGGTTATGTTGTGGGGCCCATGCATGCTGGTTGTTTTGGAGGCCAAACACAGACAAAGCTAACTCCCCCCCCTGCCCCCTCAATAGTGTAAACTCGTGTGTAATTGCATTCCCTGTTGGTTTATATGTTTTTGATTTTAATGATTTAAAGTTGCTTTGTAGTTGTTTTATATTAAAAATTTTAGATAAATATAAAAATTACACATGAAAAAGATGGAGTCCAAGAAGTCATGTTGGAATACAATACTAGAAGTAAAGGTATAAATGAATCGAATCGAGTATTGAGTTGCTCAGATTTGATTAATAAAATTTATCGAGTATTAAATAAGGTTTAATTGAGACTCATTTAACTACCGAATCGAGCATAATCTCGAATATAACCCGAACAGTTTGAACTTTTGAACTTTTCGAACGAATATGATTCGAGTATCAATAGAAAATTGCAATTTAAGTATGTTCGAGTAATTTATCGAATTTTAAAATTTACTTATATTTGAATTATTTATATTTCAAGTCGAACGAATTTTACAATTTTAACTAGAAGTCATAATACTAAGAAAATATTATGCAATGATTTTTGGTCAAAACTTATATATTATTTTTGTTATAACTTCTTTTATTAAAAGGGTCAGATTTCTAAAAGTTTCTATGAGATAAATCTATTTTTACCGGACTTCTTATCAAGATTATGTCTTTTATTTGGAGTAAGAAACTTATTTTTGTTCCTAAAAAGTTGCTAACAATTTTCTCCAAATTAATTAGTTTTGATAACAAATTTTTGTTAAACTAAGTTCAAAGTCATATCCGTTTTCAAACAGATTTCATATCCACCTTATGAACCTATCTATAAAAGATTTTATCCTGTGCTATTTCAAAGTCAGATTTTATATTGATAAAATCATTTTTCATATCTTTCAGGATTATTATCAGTGAAGGTTTTTTTAAAAAAATAGCGGTTGGACTTGCAGTTCACATAAGGCTAGATTTTAAGAACTTCCTATAATAATTGTGATACTTCAAAAATATATTCTACCAAATTAAAAGTGTCATGTTCTTATATTGTTCTTGCTAGATATTTATAGATCTAATTGGAATCCTTTTATGCTAAAATTTCATATCTTGTAAGAGTGTCAGAGTGATGTAAGGGGTTTAATATTGTACAAGGAGAGTGAGTGAAGGTGTCCAAGGGAGAAGTGGTACTCAAGGGAACATAGGTGCTCAATGGAGGAGCTGTCCTCAAGGGAGTTGTGCGCTCAGAAAGTTTCCTGAATTCTATTGTATATGGAGTTGATATAATTGTAATTGATTTATTAATATTAAAGGAAACTTGTTAGGGATCAATTAATACATGGCATTGGATGTAAGCCCATAGAGTAGAGGATCGAACCAAACATAAATCTTGGTGTGCATGTGTGATTGATTGTTGCTTTATTTTTCGGTTTATTTAATCTTGGTTTTTGCTTATTTTCTATATTAGAAAATCTCAAAATATCATTTCATGCATGGTTTACATTAATCTAAAGTAATAGAGGAAGAATTAGACGGATAACTCAAAACAGACAGCTGAAAATAGGAAGAATTTGACGAATAACTCAAAACCGACATGTTCTAAAACAGACAATTAATTTTTACCTGTTTGAATTAATTTTTATTTATTTATTTTGTTTATTCGATTGCTGGTGAGGTGAGAGACATAAGGAATAGGGATTAGGGGATATGACCCATCAATCTCTTCATTGTTAACAAGCCTTTATGACTTTATCATATAGCTTAATTAAAAAGCAAATTATTCTCTTCACCTATACTTGAAAATGAAATAAAATTGATACCATATCACAAGGAGGGGCTGATGGTGACTACAGTCATCAAAGTTATCATTGCTTATTATATGGAGTATCAGAACAAAAAATGGTTTCAGTCAGTTGTACAGTCTGTAATATAAAATTTTCTAGGGAATAATATTAACCCCAACAAATTAAGTTCTTGATCGGAGATAAAATGTAGTTCTATGTTAACAAGGTTGAGTTTGTAATCGCGCACGATCTCTCTTCCATTGGGGTAAAAGTTCACTAGTCTTTTATTGGAATATCAATCTCTCCAAGTAAAGCTGAAATAATAAGAGAAAGATGTAATAATATACGAGTATCACTATTTTAATTTTATCATGGAAGCATAGGGTCGTGTCATTATGATACATTTATGACCATAAAGATTCCCCAGTCAGTAAGTAATGGAAACTGATATTTCCAAGTGAAAATGATAATTCTACATATTCTTCTCACTTGACCATAAGAACCACTTATTATTCGTATGAGAAATACTTGTGAAATTTACTACTATTATTTTTACTTTTGAAATATTAATTCCCTAATTAAACCCCAACTATATATACACTCAAACTCATTATACCGATTGACATTTTCTAACTCCACTCAGCTTCTAGCTATTTTGATCTCTTAATTACACCAGGCTTAAGCAGCCCTCCTACAAGGCTACAAGCCAAATTAAAATGGATAAATTTATGATTATTTTCTTGCTTTTTTAAATTAACTGCCTCAGAAACAAATGAATATATAGGATTATCTCAGGGCCTATGTTGAGCACAACTTAAACATTCACGAGCTAGGGCAACCTCAGGACCTCAAGTACTTGAACATTGAAGAGGACCGCCTCAGGACCTATACAGAGCAACTTTAAACATTTACAATAGCATTCTTACTGTGTAGTTAAATAAATTTTACATGGTTTATACTTTATAATATGCACGAGTGATCTGGGGCGTTTGTTTGGTATAACCTACAACCACTACGTACACAACAATGGGAAAATAAGTAATGTTCGTAGCAGCTGACCGAAGTCTACTTTTTACTCTTGGACACACTTGATAATGATAAATGAAGCCGCAAAAAGCGCCCTTTCCAATTGCTTCTATAGTAAGAAATAGAACGTGCTTGCAGGAAAGATGGACGCAGTCAGGTTTAGAGACCCACTCAAGAAAGAATTTGAACAACTAGAATGAGATGTGAGAAGAACCCTTGCAAACATGTTATCTACTCAAAGCCCAACAATATGCAGCCACATAACATGACATTTAGCATTAAAGTGCACAAAGACATCAAATGCTGGTCAAGCATAGCATACTTGTTCAGTTTTCAACCATGCAAAAACAAATAATAACCGAGAACTCAACTATCAAGCAGTTCTTTTTCCGATCTTCAACGTGGTAGAGATAGATCCACAATCTCGGGTTTTCATTGAATTACAGGTCCAAACCCTAAATTGTGCATGGCGGGTGAGAAAGTGGATAACGGATACAACAAAAATTTATCATTTACAATAGGGAAAACTGTCAGGTAACTCCGAATCCTATTCACAAAAGAATTGATACTATGAAAAGGAAGTTGTCCTATTTTTAATAAGTGTCTTATTATCAAATATAATCTAATTTTCGGTAGGAATATTATTTTGAAATCAGTTCTTCTTGTAATAGTTATATTTATTATGCGAGTGTCCTAATTAAATTAGGAAAAGGGAGTTGTGGGTACTTTATAAATAGAGACTTGTGTTTAGAGAAAGGTAAAACACAACCAAGAGGTAGTAACATTCTAGAAAGTTGAGAGATGGTGTAATTGGGTCTTGGGTTGTTGTGAGGGAGGGTTTTTTTTCAGTTTTTATTCCGTGCAAAAAGTTGTACAGTGGATATTAATATATTAACATTGATTTTGTGGATTAGGCCATTGAGTATCAAACCACATTAAAAATTGCATTGTTTTTTTCTCAAGTGTTATTTTTAAGAGGGACTTATTTCGCGTAATATGATGGCGGCGAATTTGGGTAAATTTGAGTACTTTCCAATCTTCGATGGAAAAACAAATTTCACACTGTGGCAGAGTAGCGTGCAAGATCTTTTGATGTTGCAAGGACTTGATCAAGCTTTGGAGGAGAAAAAACCAGACGAGATGAAAGATGTAAATTGGCTGACAATTGGCAAAAAGGCAGTAAGGTACAATATATATGATCGTCATTAGCACCTGAGATAAAGTATGATGTGCTGAAAGTGACTGATCCAAAAAAAATTGTGGGAAAAACTCGAGAAGAGTTATGCTTCGAAGTCTGATAAGTAGGTTTCATACCTATGAATCAGGTATCAGACTGAATTTGTTGTTATTTATTCGTGCGTTTTGTAGTTATTTTTCATGCATTTTATGTTCTTTTTGTAGATCATATGTCTTGAAACTGTGTGGGCGATATTTGGCATGAAGCAGCATGGAAAGGACCGTGAGAAATCGCAAATGGGGAGCAAAGACGACCGCATTGCCTTCAAATCGAAAATTTCTTTATACCGGAGGCACAAATACAGTACCGTGTCTAGTGAAGGCTTAAAGGCAACACATACAGTATTACCTGCCGTCGATGGAGTTGACCAAGTTTGACTTTTTAATTTAGCAATGCAGTTGAGTTGTAACGTGAATAGGATTTCATAGGTGGCTTAGGATTTGTCACATAAATTATAAATAACAATTTATGTCGGTTAGTATAGAGACATTCTATCTTTTATTCAAAAGCCCTAGTTTGAATTGGATTGTTGAAGAATTAAAGCAATTGAGCAATCGAGTAATGAGGATTCAAGGCAGAAACTGAGAAGAGCAGAATTGCAAAGTAATTTTTATTCTCGTTCCCTATCTTTTACTTCTTTTACTTTTGTAATCCGAATGCTTACTCTATTGTGGATTTTAGATTTTAACAAGATACAAACCCGCGCATTGCGACGGAATTATTTAATTTTTAATAATAAATGTATACGTACAATTAATAAATTAAAATATACTAAAAAGAGTAAATTGTTATGCGATGATCAAATTTTATACAGAAAAACAAATAAATATATATTGTAGGGGTAGTGGTGAGAGTTTATCAATCTGTGCATTACACTAAGTATGTGACTATTGTTTTTAGGCTAGTGGCAAAGTAAGTGACCTCAACTTGTGGACAAATCATTTTTTCTGCTCTTCCCTTTTTCTATTTTTTTTCAATTTTTCTTAACCAAAGTGTAGCCAACTAATTTATTTTCCCCGTCATTTATTACATTTGTAATTTATTTAATGTAAAGAAAGGGTTGCCTCAACTTAACTTTTTACAATCCATAACAAAAAGAGAATAAAAGGGTATGCCAAGGTTTAAAAAATCTCTTAAAAATTCAATTAGAAAGCCAATGCTCAAACTATTCAGCCCAAGCATATAGCAAAATATTTGGGCAAACTACAAGCTTAGAACCTTCATCCAAGCAACAGCCTTCAATTGCAATGGCCTGAAAACAAAGTCAGTGTTCAAATTAGCAGTGCCACATTGTGAGGTAATTTTGAGTAATGTGTGTATGAAACGCAGTACATGACACAATAGCTTGAAAATATCTACCTCTAACCATTCCCTTGTAAATAATGCAGTAAACATCAAGCTAATCACGCTCCATCAGTGACACTTACACCCTGTTTGTGAGTTTTTAAAACTAAGAAAAAGATAAAAAAAAAAAAAAAAAAAGAAAAGGCCAAGAAAAATTATAATTTTTCATAGTAATCCCATGTTAAACAAATACAAAAACAAAATAATAATAATAATAATAATAATAATAATAATAATAATAATAATAATAATAATAATAATAATAAGTAATAATAATAATTTTATAGTTTTTTATACTACTATTACTAATAAGTGGACTCTTTCTCATTAAACAAAAATAAAAGGTTGATGTATCGATATTCTTTTTGTGAAAAGGAGGCGATATTAAAAAATATCTCTAGAAAATACAAGTTGACTTTTCATATGTATCAAAAACAATCTAAATATGCTTCAAAAAAGTCAATAGTCAAATACAACTTAGAAAATAGAGGGAGTATAATCAAAACAAAATGTCCCCGAACTAATCATCAACAACCTAACAGCATAATTACGTCTTTGGAGATCTGAATTGTTTTCGAAATGAGACCTTACCAAAATACAGAAAGCAGTTGAAGTCTCTTTTTTCACTTGAAGACAAATCATAAATCATGATCTAGCCAAATAAAACCATTCCAAGAGCTGCTTCATAGATTTCTTAAAGGTCCCATTTGAACACCCATTATGAGGTAGGATGTGCAGCTTAGAACAGAGTACAATAACCTCAAAAGGATCCAAATGTCTATAAAACTCTGGATCCTAGTCATAATCCTGGAACATAAAATTAGAAGGCAAATAAAAACAAAAAGAAGGTTATAGAGTAATATATTTGAATATTGTAAAACTTATTTACCTGAAATAAATAATTTACTACAGAAAACTTCACATATTGTTCAATTCACTGACGCTTTGCTTTTACCAAGAATAAATTGTGCATCAAATTATCTCATTTCCAAAGGAAAATAGCTAAATGCCCTATATTAGTATGAACCAAATGGAAAACAAAATTTCTTGATACATATTTTCATTACATATTCAAAACCAACTAACCTTTTCAATTCATATTCAAAACCAATTGGCTTGGAAGCAAACTTGAGTTGAAGTTTTTGGAGTCTCATTCGATCTTTTCAATATCCTAGATTTATTGACATGTAGAAAGACAAAAACAAACCGAGGTTGAGATGAAAGGGATAAAAAAGAAAAATCAACAATATTCTCCTCCATCCGCTTGATCTAAAATGTTGTTCCATAATCAAGTATCATTTGCAACAAAAATTCAAATACAAAGAATCCGTAAGAATGTAAATGCAAAATATTTTATAAAGTTCATTTTTTTTTTTCGTAAGAGATATAATCGAATAATGTATTACTCGGATAAAAGCATTCTCATATCCTACCTAGAACTGGATATGTGGATTTGTACCAAGTTCAAGCCATAGAGTATAATATATACCTCGATTCAAAGTAAGTGATGGTCATCAAGTCCAATCGATCAACATATATAGGTCTCAACACCGCCATGAGTTATCCACCACTTGGATTGAATGTGACATCTATTTATATTACATTACATATATAAAAGCACAAAACGACTCAGTTTTCGTTCTCATAATTATCTCTTTATTATATTTCATCTCCTATTTCAAAATGGCTTTTGATTTTGTTAGTGTCCTATTACAACTCTAATTCCTACTACCACAATTATCTCCTTTACCATAATCAACTCCTATTTCCATAAGATTTTTGACATTGATAGTGTCATAGTACAGTCATATTCTTTCTACCAATAAAATCTAATTATATATGAAATTTTACTATTATTAACATTCAAATATAATAGTAAAAGATATATCCTTTTACATTTTTATTATGTATTAACCTCAGCTTGCAGTTTTTTTTTTCTGGAAAGGTAATTGTGGCCCCAAGGTTTGACTACATAGTTAACATAACATATAGCACCAAAAAACTGTCTCTCAAGCATTATATTAAACACTGTAAGTGCAATCCATATAAGCACACTACATGGTTTTATTTATACATATAAAGCACAAGTTCTCCTTTATATATCCCAACCTTATGACTTCCAGACCCTTCATGGTCCCCAAACACAACACAACAACAACAGCCCCAATCATATATGATCAAACAAATTAAAAAAATAAATGGACAGTTAATATATAAAAAGATGGGTTGTAGTTACCTTCTTGCTTGTTTGAATAAAGTTTGAGGTTGCTAAATCTCTAGTGGCAATAGGGAAATGTTGGCTAACTTGTTGCACTTTCTCGCCCATCTTTATCCTAGTCGGAGCTCTTTTTCTCTCTCTATGTCACTATAGTTTGAGACTTAATGTTTTGCAATGGCTAACTATGTTGGGGGGTGGAGAGCTAGTCCTATATGGCTGAGCTCCCTCCCCCTGCAGTCATCCCCTTGGATTCTAAATGTCCCTTAGCATGACCCCTATCAGCCCCCCTGCATCAACTACTTCCACCAGTTCTCGCAAAGGTGTAATTTTCTTTCTACTTTTTTATCATATCTGATTATTTTTTTTTATGCATGAAACAAACAAAACATGAAAGGCTAAGAACGCGTTCAAGGAGCCAAAAAAAAAATGATCAGCAGATAATGGATGAAAGCAGCACTGACCTCCTTATATTTATCAGAGAGGGTAGGCAATTCAATATGAACTTGACAAACATGCAGAGTGAACAATGACCCGGCCAATGTTGCAGAATTCTTTATTTTGCAAACCACATCATTATCTTTCACACTTTCAACCAGTTAAATAAATCCTGGTCATGCATAACTCATGAAATAACTCTTGTCTACTGCCTGTTTCAAGAAAATTTAGACTTTTCTAGTTAAATAAATTTTACACTAAACTCTGTAATTTGGAAACAAAGTTCAAAATACTTTTTACTTAATCAACTCAACGGTGAAAATCCAATATTTGAATACACATGAAAAAAAATCATGTCAACATAGTTTAGGTTGTCTGCCTAAACTATAATTGCATAAAGGATAATTAAAATTTGTAAAAGTCTTCATTAATACCTCGGACATTTTTTACTTTTTGAAAGTCAGTATTATGGAGGAAAACGGAAGTGAAAGTCATGAGCTAAAAGGCATATGTATGGTGCACCTGGTTATTAAATGAAGTTCAGGAATAGGTATATCAAACTCAGAAACAAAATGCACTTTCAAATTGAAACAGGAATAGATATATCAAACTCACAAAATGTAAAATAAATTGTGACCCTACTGTAGTACTGTTAAAGGAGCACTACTAAGAACAACCACATCCAAGGAGAACCCATGTATGATGTAAGTAGTGTTTAAAAGTAATACTCCCTCCATTCCAAACTATAGGTTTCAAAGTCAATTTAAGAAATTTTCAAATTCAAAATTGATGTAATTAATTTGACTTTCGAAATCAATTAAAAATTTAATTAGTGATAATAGTTAGATAGTTTACAATTTTCATAATTGTATTGTCTAAAAGTAAATTAATTAATATCAATTTTGAAATTTAAAATATATCTCATACTGATTTCAAAAAATCCTTAATGAACCTATTTTATGGAACAGTGGGAGTACAATTCTCTTTGTACTAATGTCTGGAAACATCTGAATAATCAACAATGCTTTGCCAATAATTAAGCTTACCAGTTCAAGCCTTCAAAAGAGTCCTACCTTTTATGGCAGAAGTTTTAAAAATAGTCTTGGCGATTTTTTATCTTGTGCAACTCTAAGGCTTCAGTAACTCATCATCAAGTGCACCAGGAATATACTATAATCCAGAAAATCCAATATTTAAGAGAAGAGTAATTAGTATGAATGTTAACATGAAGTTGAAACAAAGACATTCACAATGTTGTGGCCAACTTCTCCACGACACAGGCATTACTTTGATATTGATGTGTAAAATACAATGAATCAAAATCAGATCATGTAAAATTAACCTGCTTGTTTGCAAAAATAAGAATGACAGCACCTCTTAATTCTTCCTCCTAACAAGAAAGCACAAAGAATATATATATATTTCAAATCCATAACATAAATTTAAGGTTAAATTCAAGTATATATAGTAAATTTCTTTTTAGATAAATAAGCACAAGTCAAATAACCAAACAATGAATTACAATTTGAAAAATAACGAAAATTTTACTTCTATTATTTATTTTACTATGAAGACGATAAGCTTGGAGTAGGTAGGATTTGACCATGTGATCTCCCCATATTTTTCTAAAATTAGTTGAGAAAAATGAGGGGACTGTTAAGCAAAAGAGTCTATGTACAGAATTATGCAACTGAATCTCAATTCTCAACCTACCATTACCATATATAAATTCAGGTTATAACCTATCAAATATTTTGGAAAAAGAAAACCTAAAAAAATCAATAAGAAAATACTCAAAAACATTCATGGTGCGGCTTAACTGCCTAACACCGCAACATAAGACGCATCAACAAAAAAAAATAAAAACATAAGTATTAAGAAAAGACAATAAAATGGGCATACTAAGCTGCTGTAAATTGAAATAAGAATTAAGAGTCACAATAATTGGCTGTATATATATATGATCGAATCACAAAAGAATATATGATCATAATCAGCAAAAGATTCAAGAAATTACAACTAAAAAAATAATCCAAAAAGATGATAAAATGTAAGCTTCAAGAAATTTACCATCCATGAACCATCTTCCATCTGAAGAAATGTAAGCTTTTTTAATTGACAAATTCAGATCTATGAGAACTTGAACGGCTTCTAGAAGAATTCCATGTTTTCTAGCACTATCAACCTGTCGAAAATAATGGACAAATTTTAGTCAATTTCAATTCCAGTTAATTCTCTTTTTTGGAAAATCAAACCAAGTTGCTGGAGGAACGTCGACAATTTTTCGGCCATCTTCCCTCTAATAGCTTCCACAAGCTCTTTTCTCAGCTTTCTCTTTTCTTCAATGGACATAGATGTCTTGGGCAATGACCTTACATGCACAGGAGATTTTTTTGGGGAACTCAGCCTTGCCTATTGGGTTTTCCCTTTCCTGCAACTTGAAATACAACTCTCTTCAATATTTATCCTCTCACGATTCCATTTTGCCACAAGAGATTTCCATTTACTATTGAACATACTATCTAATTTCTTTGCTGCCTTACTAAAATGGTTAAAAGGAGGATTATACGTAATGGCATTGGAAAAAGTCAGTCTGACATCTGCAGTAAATTCCTCGACATTAAAGTACTTATTTTCCTGCAATTTGGCTGTATATATATATGATTGAATCACAATAATTGGATGTATATATATATGATCGAATCACAAAAGAATATATGATCATAATCAGCAAAAGATTCAAGAAATTACAGTTAAAAAAAAGCCCAAAAAGATGATAAAATGTAAGCTCCAAGAAATTTACCATATGTGAAGTTAGATGGGTAAGAAAAGAAAAAATAGATCCCCTACATATATTATCTTAAGCATTTAAGAACACGATAAATTCAACTTCAGTAAATCAGAGTGAATGAGAGAAAAAAACTAAAGAAACCAAGTAAAGTAGCCTCGGAGTAAATTGAGCCTAAAACCCTCATAGTTGGACCCTCATTCAATTAAATCAATCACTAAATTGCCATATAAGAATAAGATGTCAACTCTATTCATCTTTAAAGATGATTACGATGCCATGAAACAGCAAGTCTAATCTTCATCCACCCACCTACCTCTGATTGAATCATAGTAACAGTGGCAAAATAAAATGGGATAAATATAGGTTGTTCATAAAAGAACATAAAACATCTTTCAGACATAAATTCTGTCAACATGCTAGGATAGAGAAATTACTTACCTAACATCTCCAAATGGAGAGATAACTTAAGGATATGGACAAAAAAATTAATCTCAAGGAACATAGTTTAGGCTGTCTGCTTAGGCCCGAATTAAAGAATGTAATTGCATTTAAAGACAGTAAACTGATTAATTTTACACAGAAAAAAAAATCATGTCAACATAATTGCATTCTTAGGGGAATTTAAAGACAATTCCCCTATGCAATTATAAATATTCATTTTTTGTAATTTTTCTGTGTAAAATTAATCAGTTTACTTTCTCTTACGCTGGTAGAAGTGAGTCTTCGAATGTGGTGAGGACTTGGCTTATGAAGGTAGGATTTTCGGTGATAGGGGTGATTAAGAACTGATACAGACATAACGGTAACATCCATTAGTTAACACTTGCACAAATCAAGCAAAATAACTTTTTGATATTGCTTAAGCATTCAAACTAAAGAAGGCAGAGAATACCTTACCATGTCAACCACTGTTTGGCTAGAAAGGAACTCAAACACCCCATCGCTAGCAATCACAAAGAAAGGATGATCAGCTGTAAGCTCAAAAACCACAATTTCAGGGTTTGCAACAACCCCAATTGTCTCAGCAATAGAATCACCAATACTTCTTGTAAAAGCCGTACCAGGATACATCCCACTTTGCACCCATAATCTAGGAGGATCACCATCTTCAGTGTCCCAACACTGTACATCTGGGTTTTTCAGCCCTTCAATCTGATCTATTGTAAGAACTCTAGCTCCGCAAAGCCTAACACGCTCAAGTTCATCAGTCCGGAATGGAGTTTGATCTATTGATAGATCAACAGCCACAATATCTGTCCCTCTCCTCTCAGCTATAACAGCCCTAGAATCACCAGAGTTAGCAACATAAAGGGTCCTACCCCGAACCAATAGCGTAATTGATGTCGTCCCACTCATGCTATCATCTAAAGCATCATCATGCAACTGCAAATTTGTCTAATTATTGCGTTTTTTCAGCTTCATGACTCATCAAATCAACAGATGAAGTTTGTGTAGAGGAAAAACATGATCAACATAAATCTGAGTATTATCAATTTGAAAAATTTAGGGTACATGATTAGGGGATCTTACCAGAGATTTTAACACAAAGAAGCACAGCGACAGAGGATGCCGCGGAAGAACTCGGCAAGCAAGCTCCTCAAACTTTGTAAAACTGACCGAGACTGGAATTGTTATCTTTGGGTCGAGTCTTCTTCGTTTGAAAGAATTTGAATGAATTTGAAATTATTTTAGTTGCTATTTTTGAATATATTATCCCACATTTAGGGGAATTTGAGAAACAAATTTAGGTTTTTTAGTGTCTCATATGTTTCTGTAAAAAAATAACTATGAGTCTTAATTAGGATAAACAAGTGTTAATTTTTTATAATGACATATGTTAACCTTATTGTGTTATGTACTGTGATTTAGTATATATAATAGATTTTAATTCAATGATGATGAACTTAATTTCTGTTTAAAAATGCAATGGATCTTATTGTGTAACTGTGATTGACATGTTTTTTTATTAAGTTATAAAAAGTTATTATTGGATTGTCTGTTATGATTTGCATTTAATTGTTTAATTTCCTAGCTAGTAATTACTGTGATAATCTATATGAACTCGAGAGATGGATTATAGGTTTAGATATGATCATAATAACATGTGTTTGTGATTTCTCCATGGTGTTGAAATTCATGATTTGTGTTTAATTTAGGATAGAGATATACCTATACACAACATGTAATCTAATAAAGAACTTGTGCTTCAAATCCTCTTTAATTTTAATTCACATAGAGATATAGTGAATTAATTAGTTATTTAGGGTGTTCTTCTTAATTCTATCATCTGTGGATTTAAGTTGATTTGTTTATGGTACATTGAGAGATGGTCATAGATACTGACGTATTCTTAATTAACAATCCAGAATAACTAGTTTGACTTAACAGGAAGTGTGTTGATCTAAGTGAAGCAATAAGTGAAGTTGTAGTCTTAAGTCTCCAATATTTGATTAAATCTTGTGGTAATTAGCTTTAATTTAAGTAATTAATTAGTTTCATAAATTTTAGAACATTAATCAATTTAATAAAACTGAGATAATATTAAATTAATATGTGTTAGGATAGAATACAGTTTATTTTCTCTGTGGGACGATACTCGACTTATCACTTTATTACTTGTTAATCATGTATACTTTCATGTTGTGCTAAACTATATTTTGCCTAACAAATTTTTGGCGTCGTTGTCGGGGACTTTATAAAATGTGTTTGTTACTTGCAATATCAGTTTAATTAAATCAGTTTTAGTTAAACACTTTTCTTTTTTTGTTTACTTCGTGTTTTAGGTGCTCTTGAGAAGTGCATGCAAACTCGATCGAAGAAGCTATAATTGTTACCTTACGAGGACGACATTAACTAAAGGTTTAATCGGTTGTGTAAGTGGATTAGGAAACTCGAGAGATACTGGAAACACCAGATAAAATGGCAAACGAAGATCAAAAGTCATTGAGGGACTATGCCATGCCAAAAATTGATGAAATCCGTTCAAGCATCATGAGGCCAGCCATTAATGCTCATTCCTTTGAAACTAAGCCGATTATAATTTAGATGATTTAAAACTCAGTACATTTTAGGGGATTGGCTAATGACGAACCAAATGAACACTTGGTAAGCTTTTTGGAGATTTACTACACATTCAAGTACAACAGGGTAACATATGATGTAGTGAGACTTCCGTTATTTCTGTGATGCCCCAATATTCAGACACTCATATCTCAAATCTGGTGCATCACGTGCTAATTCTAATATCATACTAAAATCATCAACAATGGAATAATAGAATAACTTACATTGATATAATATAAATATTCACATCCCAATAAAGCCCGATGGGGCTACAATAAAGCCCGTCATGGCGACACTGCCCAGACTTGGCTACTGCAGTTGAGCTCCCACTCCTCTGTTGCGAACCAACATCCCAATTTCTCATACAAACAGCAATTTAAGGATACCCAATTGATATAAACTCCATAAACTTATTACCAAACATCCCTAGCATGATTCTAACAACTCAAATCACATAAACAACCAAATTCAAGAATCAAATTCAAAGTTTATGTCATTTTTTCAAAGTTTAACTTATTTAGCGATTCTCTTCATCACAGATTCGTTTCTTGACCAAATTACTCTGTTTAACCTTTGTTGTTTTCATATTCAACCATATTAACAATGTCTAGCATCAATTTACAGATTACATCATGCTTCAACCATCAATTTTTTGACTCAAACAACAATTATTCTAGCATACTCCTAAGAACTTGCAAAACTTAAACTTAAGAACATGTAAATGGACATTACCTTCTTGAAGTTGAAATGTTAACTCTTGCTTCAATTTCCAGATTGTGTATACTCAACCCAACCACACTCACACACTAATTTGAAGTTTAACAGAGAACTTAGCAAAAAGTCTCAGAATAAGAATGACTCCATTTATAGGGAAGCTTGTGACCAAAATTGGGCTTTGCTCAATAAATTAAACCAATGGAATGAAGAAGAAGATGATGGATGTGAGGGATTTGGTGAGGTAACACTATTGAGACCACCTTCATTATTTGCTATCTCTGAGTTTTGACAATGAGGGACTAGGCCAAAGGCCTATTATGTGAATTGAAGAAAAGGGAAGACACTAAATATGGGACAAGGCTCTTTTAGTTCCCCAATATTAATAAAATGGAGACTAGTATACTTAGGTTTATTTGATACTTTTCTACAAATGTGCATACATATACACCCACTCATACATTAAACACATAGAATTATATAATCCATGTACATTGGTTTACTTCAAATAATATTTACATTACACTAGAATATAATTTAGTTGGGTACCAATATTATTTTCCATAAAACTTATTATTCCAATTCTACATAAATATTAAAATAAATATTTAATAGTAAATATTTATCTATTCAAATTTAATTTCTCTCATATGTTTAAAATACACATTTAATTGCTCCACCACACATCATGATATCACAAAAAGGATCTTCCATACAACTTAGCAAATTACATAATTTAAAGCTTACTTTTATCATATAATTTTCTATATATAATAATTTTTCACATTCCAATGTCACACCTTATTTTATATTGAATGAAGAAACCTTATTATATAGAACTACACCTTACTTGATATTGCTCACGATAATTAATGAATAATAATAGAAATTAGTCTATCACATCATGTAATTATTTACTCACTACTAGTACTAATTAATTTCATCCACTTCATCATTAATTAATTAGTAACTTTCTCATTTCACCACTTTGCCACACTAGGCATAATTTCATAGGCTTAAATTAAGCTTCTCATCACTTCTATCACATTACTCAATTATCACATGCTTATTCAACTAAATGAATTACCACAACTCATGCCATCACTATATATATTTTTATTCAAATAAATATTCAAGCAATCATTATTCTTAATATTAATATTATTTATTTAAAATTATGCGTATTACATCCCCCTTTATAAGAATTTCGTCATCGGAATTGGTACATGGTTACACAAATAAATGGGGATAATCCCTTCACATATTATCTTCTAATTTCCACGTGGCCTCCTCGGTGACGTGGTTTCGCCAAACTACTTTTACAGAAGATATAACTTTATTTCTTAACGTTTGCTCTTTTCTATATCTAGTATTTGAATATGAATTTCTTCATACGTTAGGTTTTGCTCTACTTGAATGGGTTCCTAGGAGATCACATGTTTATAGTCAGGCTTGTATGGATGTAACACCGAAATGTGAAACACGTTGTGGATGTGTTCATATTTAGGCAGTAAAGCTACCTTGTACACCACTTCGCCTATTCTCCGCAATACTTTGAATGGTTCTATGAACCTCGGACTCAATTTTCCGTTCTTTCTGAATTTGATATTCCCCTTCCATGGAGACACCTTCAAAAACACAAAACTACCAACTTCAAAGCCTCGATTCTGACGATGCAAATCTGCATACTTCTTTTGGCGATCTTGAGCTGCTACCATTTTGGCTCTTATCGTCGTTACCACATCGGCCATTTGTTGAACTAATTCTGGTCCCAAAAGTCATTGTCCTCTGACTTCATCCTAACACAACGATGTTCTACACTTTCTCCCATAAAAAGCTTCATATGGCGACATACCGATACTCGCATGATAGCTATTATTGTAAGCGAATTCTACCAATGGTAAGTGGTCGTCCCAATTCCCTTTGAAGTCCATCACACAAGATATAAGCATGTCCTCCAACGTTTAAATGGTTCGTTCACTCTGCCCATCAGTTTGAAGGTGATAAGCAGTACTTAATCTCAACTGAGTTCCCATTCGTTCTTGCAAGCTTTTCCAAAATTTTAACATGAAACACGGATCTCGATATGAGACAATCGACACCGGCACTCCATGTCGCGATACGATTTCCTTTACATATAAATTTGCTAATTGATTAAGATTGAATCAGATCTTCATGGGTAGAAAATGAGCTGTCTTTGTTAGTCGGTCCACGATAACCCAAATGGCATCATAAACCTTTTGTGTGATCGGAAGTCCAACCACGAAGTCCATCATAATGTGCTCCCATTTTCATTCTAGTATTTCCAACGGTTGAAGTAGTCCACTTGGCCTCTGTTGTTCTGCTTTGACTCTTTGACAAGTAAGACATCTACTAACGTACTCTACAACCTCTTGTTTCAGATTAGGCCACCAAAGTGTTGTCGAAGATCTCAGTATGTCTTCGTGCCTCCTAGATGAATAGAATAAGTCGTATTGTGTGCTTCGTGCAAGATTTCCTCTCTCAGTTCGGTTATATCTGGTACTCATACTCGACCTTCAAATCTCAATATACCGTCCTTATCCACCTTGAACTTTATTCTATCTAATAACATCGGGTGAGCTTCCATTACGAATAATTATCCTTCTGCTTTTTCCGGTTCATCCACCTCTATTTCCAACCTTTCCATTTCTCATATTAACTCCTCCTGAGTTGTCAATTTGAATAACTTCTCCCTTCCTTTTCTACTCAAAGCGTCGACTACGTTTGCTTTTTCCGGGTGATAAAGAATTTCCCAGTCGTAATCCTTAATTAATTCCAACCACCTTTTTTGTCGCATGTTCAACTCCTTCTATGTGAAGACATATTTCAGACTCTTATGGTCCGTGTATATCTCACATTTTTCTCCATAAAATTAATACCTCCAAATCTTCAACGCAAAAACTACCGCCGCTAACTCCAAGTCATGGGTAGGGTATCATTTTTCAAAATCTTTTAACTGTCGTAACGCATACGCAATGACCTTGTTATGCTGCATTAGCACACAACCAAGTCCTTTGTGCGACGCATTACTATACACCACAAATCCTCCCGTATACCTCTTCCATTAGTAGTAACAAGTGTAGCCTTCTCAGAAGATCTATCATTGAATTATTGAACTATGGAATTCTTGTTCATCAGTGAGCGAGGGCATTTTAGAGCTACTAAAGAGTTGTGAGTGAACCGATTCAAATTTTGGACCTAGAGAACCAAGAAACGTCGTGATCGCCAATTGCTCCCGTTGAACTTGCATTTTCATTACATCATTCGTGATAGGAAGCAAAGTATTCATCTCTTCACACATTTTCTTATAATCCGTAAAGAATAAGTCAATGGATGTCTATCCCATGTGGTCCTGTAAAATTTTTGAGAGACATCATATATATGAGAAATATTATTTTTACCAAAATAAAAAACCTCCAAATACTCCTATAATCCCTTAACTGTATCAATATGAGTGACCAAATCCACAATTTGACTATCATAGAATTAAGAAACTAATACAAAATGCGAGCGTCCATCAAGTCTCATTCTTTTGGTGCAACTGTAGAGGGTCGTGTTTGGGTCAAATACTTATCTTGTTCCCTCCCAATCAAACATAAGTAGACAATTTTCTGCCATTGTGGATAATTATGGAGACCCTCTAACTTCTTTTCAGTAAGGCAATTAAAGGATGAAACCACCTTAGTAACCATAGGAGAATTATTCGAAATCATTGTTGTAGACGTCTCTCTTGACTTAGTTATCGTCTTGCACGTATCAAAAACTCAAAAAAAAATATAGTCCTAAAAGTAGTATGCCCTCAAGCCAATCACATTGGATGTGATTAGCATTTACTTTGTAATCTTGTTTATTTATTAATAAGAGAATTTATTTAATACAAAAAGACATTATTTATCCATGTTAATTAGATGAATTAATAAATGTGATAAACCCATAGTTTTGGAGTAATGCTTTTAGAATCATGATGATGATCATGCTAATGAGATATCTAAATTTAAGATAGCTCAAAACTAAAATGTTCCTAATCGTATGGATCACTAATGTGGGGTTACTGATTCCGGATAGATTAATACATATTATGTTTGCTCTGTTGAAGAGGATGATTGATCTCATAATCATTTGTGTGGAGACACTAAACAAGTATTGTGACGCCCCTAAAATAGGTATACATTACCCATTCTGAGTCGCCAAATACATGGTACAGAAAACAACTACAACTTCATTAATACAATTATCGTACAAAATACGACAACATATATACTGTGAGTTTAAATACAAATATTGTCTTCTAGACAATATCCACACTCAAATAAGTCCTCATTATAATTATTGATACACTATTATACAAAATAGTGAGGACTTATAAAACAACCGACTTGAAACATCACTCCACACCCCGACTAGTTCCCGCTATATTCTCGCCTCCTGAGAAGAAAAATGGAACAAAAAGGAAAAGAGTGAGCTCAACTAGCCCAGTAAAGAATATTATGACTAAGATAATGTAGAACAAATTATCGTTAGCCTTCAATAAATCAGATAAAATATAATGGACAACCAATTTTAGATCAATATTCGCAGCAGAAATAATAATTCATTAGAAGAGTTAAGTAGAGAATGAAATCTACTATCATCTATGAATTTAAAATTTCATCATCAGTATTTTATCTTGTAACATCAATCAATATACATCTTGAATCAAATATTCATCTTTGCACTACGGGCCAAAGATATTCATTTGTATCACCAGTTGGTCATGTTCATCTCAACACTTGTTCATCTTTGCACAACGGGCCAAAGTTATTCATCAGGTAATCATTCATCTTTGCACTATAGGCCAAAGATATTCAGTTATATCACCATTTAGGACTGAGGATGATGAAAAATATCTTAAAGAAAACGAATCAGAGATTAGGGATTCTTACTTTAGTTTATCCAAGTTCAAAAATACTCCATAATAATCAATTGTAGAGCAAAATTCAAGAATGAAGATCAAAACATGGATACAATCAAAGATAGTAACCATAATAGACAACTTGAACAAAGAAAAGAAAATTTTATTTTTCTGTGAATAGTGTCATATTCGTGAATAGTGTCCTATACGTGAATAGTAATCCCGACACGAAAAGGTAGAAATTCCATAAGAAAAATCATACTTCGTGAATAAGATCAGTAAATAAGATCAGTATTCGTATGCGATACGTGAATAGTCTTTGATACGTGAATAGTAACCTCGACATGACGAATGTAAAAATTTCATAATAAAATTCATACCAATATTTCTTGATATAATGATATTGAAAGAATAACATCATTTACTGAAGAAAAAACATCCCTTACCTCAAAAAATATAGTATTACAATTTGAAATATCAAATATAATGCTGAAAGAAACTTGCACCATATAGCAACACTCAAAGTATCTAAATACTCACAAAAATATACTCGATATTATATAGAGAGAAAACTTTAGATTCTGGTGTGATTTTCAATTTTAACTTAAGCACCCTATTTATAGAAAAATGCTTAGAACACCAAAGCAGAAAATTTAATAAAATATTATTATTTATTAAAAAATTTCCTACGCACACTTTGAAAATCTGATTTCAGAATTTTACACCAACCAGTGGGGCCCACCAACACACAAAACATGTTTTTATCATTTAATGCAACAAAATTAATTCGGACCCAATATTTTAGAACTTTAATAATTCATAATAAATAGTTCTTTTTTCAGAAAAATATAAATTTTATGTCCATTCCATAGGAAATTTAATTCTCTACAACTTTGTAGAAGAAAGTTTTCCCAAATTCTAAATGAAAAATGACCATAATCCACATACGGACGAACTTGCAGGCTATAATCAAATTTTAGTCAAAAATGGGGCCCACCAACATGTTTAACATGTTTTTAACATTTATTGTAACAAAAATACTCTTCCTCCTTATTTATTCATATATCGCACATTCATTATAAAAATATCACCGTTATTATATTATTATATTATCACATTATACATTTATAATGTAATATAATAATATAGATAAAATATCAATTTTCAACAATTGTCACTTTTCCAAAAATTCCTCCATTCCGATAAAATACTGATAAAACACCTCAGCATTAATTCCTTCATTTATATCCACATAAAATAAATATTTTCTTATCATTATTATCAATAATTAATTATTCACAAATAATATTACAGAATCACAATAATGACAACCAGGTCGTTCCCAAGAAAGAGAGGGCTTTTCAATAAGGATTTCTCCTTACTGGCGTGCAATTAGGTGACCAAATCTCTTTCCTAGAAAGAATGTGACGCCCCAAAAATAGGTATACAACACCCATTTTGAGTCGTCAATAATATGGTACAGAAACAACTACAACTTTATTAATACAACATAAAAACTGTGAGTTTAAAAATAAATATTGTCTTCTAGACAATATCAACACTCAAATAAGTCCTCATTATAATTATTAATACATTATTTTACAAAAATGGTGAGGACTACTAAAATAACTTTCTAGAACCATCATTCCACACCCCGACTAGAACTCCCTACATTCTCGCCTCCTAAGAAGAAAAATAGAACAAAAAGGAAAAGGGTGAGCTCAACTAGCTCAGTAAAGAATATTATGACTAAGATAATATAGAACAAATTATCGTTAGTCTTCAATAGGGAAAAATCTGATAAAATACAATAGACAACAAGTTTCAGATCAATATTTGCAGCGGAAATAATAATTCATAGATGAGTTCAAAAGAACAAATATTAAGGATTCGTACTTTAAACAATCCGAGTTCAAAAATACTTCATAAATAATCATAGTGAAGTAAAATTCAAGAATGATCAAAACATGGATACAATCAAAGCTAGTATCCATAATAGATATTTTAGACAAAAAATGAAAATTTAATTTTTCTGTGAATAGTGTTGTATTCGTGAATAAGACTCAGATATGCGAATAAGGTGTTGTATACGTGAATAGTAACCCCGACACTAAAAAGACAAGAATTTCACAAGAAAATACTATCAATATTCCAAGATAATGATATTGAAAGAAATAATATCATTTTTTAAAAATTATATCCCTTACCTCGAAAGGAATAATACTTACATTTGGAATATCGATATAACAACTGAAGGAACTTGCACCAGTATAAAGAACACTCAAAGTATCAAAATACTCACAAGAATAGCTATAATATGTAGAGAGAAAACTTCAGTTTCTGGTGTGATTTTTAATTCTAACCTAAGCACCCTATTTATATGAAAATACTTAGAACACCAAAGCAGAAAATTTAATAAAATATTATTATATTTATAAAATTGTCACGCCCACCTTTGAAATCTGATTTCAGCTCATTTATAACACATGTGAGACCCACTCATCTCATCAAAAATGTTTTTCTTGAAAAACATAATTAAAACTTTCAAAAATCAATTATTCTAGAACTTTGAAACTTCAATAATTCATAATAAATAGCCCTTTTGTAAGAAAAATTCGAACCTTATGTATTTTATATAGGAAATTCTATTATCTACAACTTTGTAAGTTTAAGTTTTCCCAAATTCCAAGCAGAAATTGACCGAAATTCACATACGGACGATTTTGCAGGCTATAATCAAATTTCAGTCAAGAAATGGGGTCCACAAACATGAAAAACATGTTTTAAATATTTTTAGTAACAAAAATACTCCTCCTCATCATAAACTCATATATCCCACATTCATTGTAAAAATATCACTATTATTATATTATTAAAATATAATAATATATTTAAATAAATTATTTATCAGAAAAGATAATATCAATTTTTCAACAATTGTCACTTTAAAATTTTCTCCATCTATATCTACATAAAATGAATATTTTCTTTATCATATAAATCAATAATTAATTATTCACAAATAATATTATAGAATCATAATACTGGCAACCAGATCGTTCTTAGGAAAGAGGGGGCTTTCCAATAAGGATTTCTCTTTACTGGCTCGCAATTAGATGACCAAACCTCTCTTTAGACAGAACTTTCTAGACATTGCCAATAATGTTATCTAATAATATTATTCAAATAATATGAATTAGTGATCTGATAATGAAAATACTATGTAGTGATAATTATTGAAATAACAATAATATAAAATATCAACGTAGCAATTATTGAATCAATAAAATAAAATATTGAAGCAAGAATTCATCGTAATAATTATTGAGTAGTGCCTTCTTACGTAAGAATCAATAATTGGTTCAATACCGTATGCTATTGTGTTTTTAACCACCCGGTATTTCAACAAAGATTAATTCTGTAATAACTACGCCAAGTATTTATAAACAACTTATACTTGTCGCTTTCTTCACCCAATCGCTTTTTCACATTATGGGGCACACAAAAGTGCAAGGCATCGTGCATTTAATATTCCCGACAGTAAGAATATTCCACGACCAAACTAATATTCCCCGACAACAATGAATATTTTATAACCACTTGCTTATTTGAAATATTTGCGTATTTTACCCATAACTAACCACATTAATCAAATCAACCCTTACTATTTCAAAATAATAAATAGAGAAAATTCAATTTCATTAATAATAAATTGGGGTCTTACAACCTCCCCTCCTTATGAAATTTCATCCTCGAAATTAACGTACGTACCTGGTGTTTCGAAAAGGTGAGGATACCTCGCTTTCATTTCCGTTTCCAACTCTCGTGTCATTTCTCTATAACATGGTTCCTCCACAAAATTTGACTTGTGGTATGACCTTTGTGCGTAGGGATATGCTCCTTCCTATCCAAGATCTTGACAGTACCTCTTCGACGTTAAGTCTTCGCTATCTCGTCCTTGCTTCTAACTCAATAACGTGGTTCGGTCTTTCACATATTTACGTAGTACGATATATGAAAAACATTATGAACACGAGACATACTTGGAGGTAACGCGAGTCTATAGGCTACATTTTCTACTCGGTCAAGAATCTGAAATGGACCAATAAATTGTGGATTGAGCTTTTCTCTCTTCCCAAATCTTGTAACTCCCTTCCATGGAGCAACACGCAACAATACATGATCCCCAATACTAAATTCCACGTCCTTTCGATGAAGATCCGCATAACTCTTTTGTTGATCCTGTGTCGTTTGTATACGTTGTTGAATCATTTGGATCTTTTTCGTAGTCATGTGTACCAACTCGGGTCCCAACAATGTTGCTTCACCCACCTCATCCCAACATATTGGAGAGCGACACTTTCTTTCGTCCATATAATGCTTCAAATGGAGCCACACCTATACTTGCCTGATAACTGTTGTTGTAGGAGAATTCCACCAATGATAAATACTTATCCCAACTCCCTTTGAAGTCTAGGACACAGAGTCTTAATAGATCTTCAAGAGTTTGAATAGTCCTCTCTGATTGTCCGTCCGTTTGAGGATGATATGCCGAACTGAATCGTAAATTTGTGCCCATAGCTTTTTGCAAACTAACCCAAAATCGTGAAGTGAATCTTGGGTCACGATCTGAAACTATGGATACTAGCATGCAATGTAATCTCACAATCTCATTTACATACATATGAGAAAGACGTTCAAGGGAATAAGTCTCCGTGTCGGCAAAAATGAGCAGACTTGGTTAATCTATCAACAATAACCCAAATAACATTTATACCTTGAGAAACCGTGGAAGACCCAGTAATCGAAATCCATGGTAATGTGTTCCCACTTCCATTTTGGAATCTCAAGTGGTTGCAACGAACCCTTAGGTACTTGATGCTCCGCCTTTACATCGCCGACAAGTTAAACATCTCGAGATAAACTTTGTAATCTCTCTCTTCATATTGTTCCACCAAAATGTATGTCAAGATCACGATACATTTTGGTACTTCCGAGATGGATTGCAAATGGTGTATTATGTGCCTCGCATGATCTTGTATTTCAAATCGTAGTCGTTAGAATACAAAGTCCGAGTGGACTCGAAGTATTCCTTCTTCATCGATTATTGCTTCCGGAATAGCACCTTCTTGTACTTTCTTCTTCATACGCATCAGCTCCAGGTCAGTAGCTTGAGCAACTTTAACTTTATCAATTAAAGTTGGTTATATGCGTATAATTGACATCATCACACTCGTTCCTACATATGATCTTCTACTCAACGCGTCAGCTACCACGTTTGCTTTTTCAGGATGGTATTGAATGGTGTGGTCATAATCTTTTAACAGCTAGAGCTAACGTCGTTGCCGCATGTTGAGTTCCTTTTGGGTGAAGAAATATTTGAGGCTTTTATGGTCGGAATATATCTCCACTTTTTCCCCATATAGATAGTGCCTCCAGATCTTTGGTGTGAAAACGATTGCTGCCAACTCTAGATCATGAGTAGGATAATTCCTCTCATATTCTTTAAGTTGTCGCGAGGCATAGGCTATGACTTTCCCATGTTGCTTGAGAACACATCCTAACCCTTTGCCTGAAGCATCGCTGCAGATAACAAATCTATCCGAACCAGATGGTATTGTCAGAACAGGTGCCAAAATGAGTCTCCTCTTAAGCTCTTGGAAACTCATCTCGCATTCCTCGCTCCATACGAATTTTGTATCTTTTTGAGTCAGCTGAGTTAATGGAGTAGCAATTCGAGAAAATCCTTCCACAAATCTCCGATAATAACCACCAGGCCTGTAAAGCTACGATTTTGATCGACTTCTATTGTTCCCAACTTTGTATTGCTTCAATCTTTGCTGGGTCAATAGATACTCCATGTTTTGACACCACATGCCCAAGGAATGCTACTTCCTCAAGCCAGAACTCGCATTTCTTCAACTTGGCATATAGCTTGTTTTCACGAAGCCTTTGGAGTACCAGCTTCAAATGGTGCTCATGATCTTCACCGCTTTTGGAATATATGAGGATGTCATCAATAAAGACAACAACGAATCCCGATCCAAATAATCCTTGAATACTTTGGTTCATCATATCCATGAAAGTCAGTAGGAGCATTAGTCAATCCAAAAGATATGACTAAGAATTTATAATGCCCGCATTGGGAGTTCAAGGCGCCTTTGAATATCCTCGCTTATAATCTTCGGTGATGATATCCGTAATGAAGATCGATTTTGAGAAGAATTGTGCTCCTTCAGCAATCGGGTCAAACAGTCATCAATACGAGGTAGAGGATACCTATTCTTGATGGTGACATGGTTCAATTCCCGATAGTCAATACAAAGTCGCATACTCCGCTTTTTCTTCTTTACAAATAAAATAAGAGCACCCTCAAGGAGATGTCTTTGGATTTAATGAAACCGATGTCCAACAATTCCTCAGAGTTGGACTTTTAACTCTTGAAGTTCAATAGAGCCATTCGATATGGGGTTTTAAAATGGGATTTGTACCAGTTCAATATCAATAAAGAATTCAACTTCACGCTCGGGGTAGACCGGGAAGTTCTTCAGAAATACGTCAGAAATTTACTAACAACAGGAATATTATTCAAATCCGACGTGTCTTTATTCAAATCCATAACATGGGCTAAGAGATCTTGACATCCGCTTTTTAATAAACGAATAGCTTTATGACTCGATATGACAAAGTGATTGATTTTAGTGGTTTAGTTGCTTGAATTAAATAAAAAGTTGGTTAGAATATGAAAACTAACAACCTTACGAAAACAATCAATTTTGGCATGATGAGTAGTTAACCAATCAATTCCTAAAATCACATCAAAAGCAAGTATCTTTAAAGAGATAAGATCAACAGTAAATGTGATGGTGCCAACTTGGATCAAACAAGATTTATAAACAAAATGATGTGATGAAAGTTTATCCTAACTGAGTCTCCACAGATAAATCAAAGTCTAATTTCTCCTGAGTTAAGTTTAAACGTTGAGCACAAGCAGAGAGATGAATGACCGGGTAGCACCCAGATTCAGTAAGGTATAAACTTCGCAAGAATTTATGATTAGCTTACCCGTGATCACCGTTTGGTTCCTCGATTTTTGACCAAATACGACAAACGCCTTCCAGAACTGCTGACTTTGAATTTTCTGGGGATGACCTTTTGAGTCACCATCCCCGCTTAGACTTGGTTTCGCTACTGCATAAATCTCGAGCGATATGTCCTTTTTTTCCACAATTATAAGATACCTTGAATCATAAGGGAAGTTTGGGTGGTATGTCCTCTTTTCAAAATTTATAAGATACGACCAAAGGGTCGTTCTTCTCCTTAGAACCATTCTTCTTTCATTGCATCGACGTCTTCATATGGTCATTATTGAATCTCCTCTTTTTAAAATCTCCCCGAATCGCTTCTTCTATTTTCATGGCCATAATTACCACCGAGTGGTTACCATTTTGTCCGTATTTTTCTTTCTCCGCCGGTTATCGTTGTTCGATGATCGCACACCAGGTATGATCCTGGTTGTCATGGTCCTCTCATTGAACGTACTTCGTTATCTCGCTTAACAATTCAAATTTCGCTGACAACATCCTCGAATAGAGAGAAAATTTATGAGAAATGAGATATCGACGTATACCGTGTTTCAAACCTCTCGTAAACATCCGCACATCAATGCTCCTCATTCTCCACCAAATGAGGTGCAAACACGGATAACTCGCAAACTTTGCCTCGTCTTCGGGACACCATCATGTTATTTTGTTCCAATCTAATAAACTCCACTTCCTTCATATATGACGAATACTTTCGAGAAAAGTACTTGTCATTGAGCAGCTTCAAACGCCTCCCAAGACATCTTTGAAAATGCGGTGGATGGTACGCTTCACAGATTCCCACCAGTAATCTGCCTCATTACGGAACATAAAGGTGGCGAATGGAACCTTCTGTTCCTCCGTGCATCCAAAGACATCGAATATCTTGGTAATTTGTTTGACCCACGTTTTTGCCTTAATCGGATCCGGCTTTCCCCAGAATTCTGGTAGTCCCAACTCTTTGAACTGCTTGGCTGTGATAAACCGTGCGTTGTTATCATTTCCACCTGTATTTTATGCACGAGTCTCCCTTATCTGATTTTTCATGAACTGCAAAAAGCTTCTAAATATTCCGCTGCTCATCGTCTCGATTAAGGGTGTTGTTTACAGGGAGGAACATTGTCACTGTTGTATATTCTCTCCTCATCAGAGTAAAAGGAGTCTCCACTATCTCATTTACTCCATCGTTAACATTCTCGGTTGCCATTCTCAAATACTGCCATAAAACAAGGGTTAATTGAAGAAATTAACATATCACATAATATCCCTATATTCTGACCAACCAACAAATAAGCTTAGGTAGGAAACACTAGCGAAGGATTTACTCGTCTCTCCCCTCCTAGTTCTATTCCCCGATCTTCGCCAAAGATCATATCCCTAAGCTCTGATACCAACTATGACGCCCCTAAAATAGGTATACATCAACCATTTTGAGTCATCAATATCATGGTACAGAAACAACTACAACTTTATTAATATAACATAAAAACTGTGAGTTTAAAAATAAATTATGTCTTCTAGACAATATCAACACTCAAATAAGTCCTCATTACAATTATTGATACATTATTTTACAAAAATGGTGAGCACTACTAAAACAACTCTCTAGAACCATCATTCCACACCCCTTACTGTAACTCGCTACATTCTCGCCTCCCAAGAAGAAAAAAATGGAACAAAAGGAAAAGGGTGAGCTCAACTAGCCTTAAGAAGAATATTATGACTAAGATAATATAGAACAAATTATCGTTAGTCTTCAATAGGGAAAAATCTGATAAAATACAATAGACAACAAGTTTCAGATCAATATTTGCAGCGAAAATAATAATTCATAGATGAGTTACGTAGAGAATGAAATCTACTATAATCTATGAATTTTAAAGTCCATCATTAATATTTTATCCCTGTAACATCAATCAATATACATCTTGAATCAAATATTCATCTTTACACTACAGGCCAAAGATATTCATCAGTTGGTCATGTTCATCTCAACACTTGTTCATCTTTGCACTACGGGCCAAAGATATTCATCAAAAATTCATTCATCTTTGCACTACAAAGCAAAGATATTCAAGAATATCATCATTTAGGACTCGAGGACGATGAAAAATATTTTAAAGAAAACGAATCCAAAGAAACAAAAGAACAAATATTAAGGATTCAGATTTTTAAACAATTCGAGTTCAAAAATACTTCATAAATAATCATAGTGAAGTAAAATTCAAGAATGGTCAAAATATGGATACAATCAAAGCTAGTATCCATAATTTATATTTTAGATAAAAAATGAAAATTTAATTTTTTGTGAATAAAGTCTTAGTATTCGTGAATAAGATCAGATATACGTGAATAGTCAGATATCGTGAATATTAACCCCGACACTAAAAGACAAGAATTTCACAAGAAAAATACTATCAATATTTCGACAAAATGATATTGAAAGAAATAATATCATTTTTTTTAAAATATAATATCCCTTATCTCGAAAAGAATAGTACTTCTGGCTGGAATATCAAATATAACGCTGAAGGAACTTGTACCGTATAGCAACACTCAAAAGTATCAAAATACTCACAAGAATACGTTCGATAATATAGAGAGAGAAAACTTCGAGCTTACGGTGTGATTTTCAATTCTAACCCAAGACCCTATTTATAGGAAAATTTTAGAACACCAAAGCAGAAAATTTAATAAAATATTATTATATTTATAAAATTGTCACGCCCACCTTTGAAATCTGATTTTAGCTCATTTATAACACATGTGAGGCCCACTCATCTCATCAAAAACGTTTTTCTTGAAAAACATAATTAAAACTTTCAAAAATCAATTATTCTGGAACTTCGGAGCTTCAATAATTCATAATAAATAGCCCTTTTATCAGAAAAATTCGAACCTCATGTCTTTTTCATAGGAAATTCCATTATCTACGACTTTGTAAGTTTAAGTTTTTCCAAATTTCAAGCAGAAATTGACCGAAATCCATATACGGACGATTTTGCAGGCTATAATCAAATTTCAGTCAAGAAATGGGGTCCATAAACATGAAAAACATGTTTTAAATATTTTTAGTAACAAAAATACTCCTCCTCCTCATAAACTCATATATCCCACATTCATTGTAAAATATCACCATTATTATATTATTAAAATATAATAATATATTTAAATGAATTATTTATCAGAAAAGATAAATATCAATTTTTTAACAATTGTCACTTTAAAATTTTCTCCATCTATATCCACATAAAATGAATATCGTAGTCAGAAAGTGCAACAACCGCGTATCTTGTATTTTTAACCCATCGGATATTTCAACAAATTAATAATAATAATAACTACGCCATTATTTATAAAAACTCATATTTGTCGCTTTTTTATCCGACGCTTTCCATTATGGGGCCCATAAATGGTCAAGTCATCGCATTTAATATTCCCCGACAGCAAGAATATTTCACGATCAAACGAATATTCCCCGACAATAATGAATATTTTATAACCACTTGCTTATTTAAAATATTTACGCATTTTACCTATAACTAACCACATTAATCAAATCAACACCTTATTATTCAAAATAATAATAAAAGAAATTAAATCTTTATTCATAAAAAGTTGGGGTCTTACAAGTATGTAGGTGTTTATAGGAGAATAAGTCACTGAATGTGACTTGTATAAAGGAACCATAATGGAGTTTTACTTGCCTATCAATATGAGTTCTTAAAGTGATAGTAGTGCAAGTGATCCTTGGACTTGAGATCATTATAGTATCTTGTATATAATAAGTTATATTTTAACACACATATATATATATATATATATATATATATATATATATATTACTTAATACTCTAGGGTATGTTGTAGGGTATGTTCAGATATAATAAAGTATATATGGAGATATGTAAATGATCAACAAAGGATCTACCACTTCCAATAAAGAGAGAGAATGTCCTATGTGATTCGATAAAGTGATAACTCAAAAATCCCTAACCATGGTTGAATAGGAATTAGAAAGGAGTTTCTAATTTACATTAACAAGAGTTGTGCATTTTAGAATCAGATATATATAATCAAATAAATAAAACTTAACAGTAATTTCATATTTTATATTTGACTGGGACATTGTATGTTAGAAGGATTGAATTGTACGATAACTATTTGTGGAATAGGTTCTTTGTAGTAGTTGTGATAATCTTTGTGATTGAACGTTGAATTCATATTATCCGGATAGTCATGATACATTATTTATAATGTGTCACTCATGATGTATAATAAATATTATTTTTTTATATTTGAATTAATGGTGTTTAATTCATTATAAATAATATTAGAATGGTTCTAATTTATTTATTCTACTACTAGCTTAATATTGAACATAGAGGGTCACACCATAAAAAAGAGAAATATAATTTTAGAAGTGGTTGACTTAATGATAATAAATTAATTAAGCACACTTTAATTTAGGGATTAATTAAAGAGGTTATCGGCAGTGGTACGATTTTAATTTATTAGTGGAATAAATTAAATACCTTAATATTTATAATTAAGTAATTGGAAAATATCGAATTATAAATTAATATGAGTAGTCATCTTATTATTATTATTATTATTATTATTATTATTATATTATTATTATTATTATTATATTATTATTATTATTAAATTGACTAAATAATAATAATATATTATTTGGAAAAATATTAATATTTATAATTAAATATTTAGAGAAATACTAGATTATAAATAAATAAGAGGAGTCTTATTATTATTATTATTATTATTATTATTATTATTATTATTATTATTATTATTATTATTATTATTATTAAATTTCCTAATTTGATTGAGAATTAAATAAAACCTTAATTTATAAAATGTTTGCGAAAAAGTGTTAGTCTATAAATAAGATGAGTCTTATTGTAGGAATGACTAATGCTAATATAACTTGCATCACTTTTACAAGAATTCTCAAAACCATAAGGTGTTAGGATAAAGAGAATTAGGACTAGCCATCTAAGATCTAGTAGAATCTAAAATCACATCTTCAATCAGTTTCTTTTGGTGGATTACCTCTTGGGCATTGCACACTTTGAGTATCGAACATTTGATCCAAGGATTAGAGATATCGCGAAGAAGTAAAGATTGGAATTTAAAGATTGCGTCAAGGCGGTGTTCTTCTTCAAAGGTATATCTTTTATCTTTGCTAAATTATTGATGTTTCATAAGGTAATTTATGGGATTATAGAAAAATTTTAAATTTTTTTATTGGTTGTACTCCGCTGTGTTACAATTCGATTGTATACTTTGATCTTATTTCTGCAAACCTGTAGTGGTATCAGAGCCATCCTTATTCGAATCATTAATTGTTTAGATTTAATATGTATGTTGATATGTGTTTGGAACAATTTTAAGGGAAACATTTGTAAAATTGTAACTCTGCGCTACAACGCCGCTTCCAGTTCATTTTGGAGCGCGGTCGCGCCTATACACAAAAATCATTTATGGGGTTGCAATGTGACCGCGTTGTTTCCAAGGGTAAACCATACGCGGTCGCGCCAGTCCCTAGAGTTTGAATTATTTATTTATATTATTTCAATTAAGATAAAATATTTGTTTTGAATTGGAATTAGATTAAAATAAAGGTGTTTATTAAAATTGGAACATGATTCCATTTTTCTAAAAATAAAGAAGTTTATTTGATTTGGATTTTGAGTAAAATAAAGGAGTTTATTTTGTTTTAAAAACTGGATTTATAGCAAACTTTTATTGCCCATTAATTGATATAAACGTATATACTGAAGATTTATTTTTTGATACATATGATGACATGTATGATAATAAAGGGGATGATTATGGACTATTGACCAATGCGATTGAATTTAATTTTAATGAATTCTTGAATGAATGTAGTTTTTATAAATGGGGTTTACGTACCTCGTCTCTCTAATATTCTAATGTAAATTCTATCACCCTCCTATGTACTTCCCCCTGACTACTGATAAAGGTTTCTGTTTTATGAAAAATAAATTGTAATAGGAATTTATAGAATTGTTTGAGAAATTAGAGACGAAGAGCAGGAATGATGAAGGCTAGTTTATAAGAAGGCCCGAGTTGAATCTAATAATTATATTCAATAATTTATTTTTGTACCCTAGGTTTGACCTTTTGGTTCATAGTGGCTCCAATGAACCAAATTAGAATTAAGTCCATAATCATCCTAGACAGAATATAGTATTCTATGATGCATGCTAATTAATTATATAATAAATATATTATTATACATGTTAATGTATGTTTAATATGACACATATTTTTATATATATTTGCATGTGCGCTAAACAAGATGAAACAATTAATAACAAAACCCTCAAAAGATAATATATTAAATTGATTACGTTAAAAGACATTGGAGAATGTCGAACGTAACATTCTAGCATGGTAAAGCGATAGAGTATTGAATATTAAATATGAGTTTGTTGTGCAGGCACAAGATAAATATTAAATATTTAAGATGTTGCTTTATTACATTGGATGTTTATAAGGAATTAAACAATACTGCTTTGTTTTGAACACACAACGGCTGTATTTTTCTCTTCACTTATATGGAAATGCTGGGTAAGACTTAACTTAAATTATTTTAGTTCGAATGTGCACACACTTGACCATTATAATCTAAGAGAAAAAATTAAAGGAGTTACATAGAGATGTATAATCGATAAGAGTTGTCTACCTTTTGAATAAATATGTAGTTTGTTGTGCACACAAGACTTTATATTTATTGCAATTGGATCGTTTCTCACTAATTAGATTTTACAAAGTGATAAATTACAAAATCTATCGAACTATATATAAAGGGTTATATATTTTGAAAAAAATAGTGGGAGACACAAATTCAATAAAAACCTAAATTAACATGGTAATTAAAAATGAATGCATGTTACTGTTGTCAAATTAAATTTCATTTGCAGAATTTTACAAATGACTAATTCACTATCACTGTGAATCATACTTAATGCTAACAAATTAACCGGACCGAATTGCATGAATTTGTTAAAAAATTTGATAATAGTTCTCACAGCTGAAAAGCTAGCATATGTCCTTAACACACCTGTTCCTGTAACGGTTGTAGAAAATGTCTTTGAGAAAGAGCTTGCTACTTTTAGAAGGTGGCGGGATGATGCACAGGTGACTCAGTGCATCATGTTAGCATCCATAAGTAACGAGTTATATCGTCAACATGAGAAAATGGATGCGCCTACTATGTTTCTGCACCTTCAGAATTTGTATAGTGAGCAAAGTAGGTCAGTTAGATATAAAATATCTAAAGAGCTATTCTGGTCTAGAATGATCGATGGTGATATAGTGTAGACACATGTCCGAAAGATGATCAATCTGATTAAATAGTTGGGATAACTGGGTTTTATCATGGATGGAGATCCAGTTGAGCCATGATTTGATCTTGTAGTCACTCTCGGACTCCGCTTCATAATTTTTTGTGAACTTTCACATGAACAAGCTTGATGTCAGCATGCCTGAATTGTTTAAAATGTTGAGAAAGACCCCAACTTATTATTAATGAAATTGAATTTCCTCTATTTATTATTTTGAAATAGTAAGGGTTGATTTGATTAATGTGGTTAGTTATGGGTAAAATGCGCAAATATTTCAAATAAGCAAGTGGTTATAAAATATTCATTGTTGTCGGAGAATATTCGTTTGGTCGTGGAATATTCTTACCGTTTGGGAATATTCGTACGACGACGCAAATTTTTGTGTGGGCCCCATAACGAAAAAGCGATTGATGAAGAAAACGACAAGTATAAGTTGTTTATAAATAATCTATAGAAGTTGTTACCAAGTAATACTGTTGAATACCCGTGGTTAAAAAACACAAGAAGATACACCAGATTGCACCAATTATTGATTCTACGTAAGAAGGCACTACTCAATAATTGTTACAAAGAATTATCGCTCAATATTTTATTTTATTGATTCAATAATTGCTACGCTGATATTTTATATTATTGTTGTTTCAATAATTGTCACTACACAAATTTTTCATTATCGATCAATAATTCATATTATTTGAATAATATTATTAGATAACATTATTGGCAATGTCTAGAAAGTTCTCGCTTCTAAGGAGAGGTTTGGTCACCTAATCATGCGCGCCAAGAAGAGAGAAATCCTTATCGAAAGCCCCTCTTTCCTGAACTACTACCGTCACAAGTAAGATTGTGATTCTATAATATTATTTGTGAATAATTAATTATTGATTTATATGATAAGAAAAATATTCATTTTATGTGGATATAGATGGAGAAAATTTTAAAGTGACAATTGTTGAAAAATTGATATTTTATCTTTTCTCGATAAATAATTCATTTAAATATATTATTATATTTTAATAATATAATAATGGTGATATTTTTACAATGAATGTGGGATATATGAATATATGAGGAGGAGTAGTATTTTTATTACTAAAAATATTTAAAACATGTTTTTCATGTTTGTGGGACCCCATTTCTCGACCGAAATTTGATTATAAATTCATAAAATCGTCTGCTATGTGGATTTTTGGCCAAATTTCGCTTGAAATTTGGAAAACTTAAACTTACAAAGTTGTAGAGAATGGAATTTCCTATGAAAAACATATAAGGTTTGAATTTTTCTGATAAAAGGGCTATTTATTATGAATTATTGAAGTTCAAGTTCCAAAATAATTGATTTTTGAAAGTTTTAATTATTTTTTAAAAGAAAACGTTTTTTTTTTGAGATGTGGGGGCCTCATGTGTGATATAAATGAGTTGAATTCAATTCATTTCAAAGGTGGGAAGGAAAAATTTATATATATATATATATAATATTTTATTAAATTTTCTACTTGGTGTTCTAAGCATTTTCCTATAAATAGGTGCTTAGGTTAGAATTGAAAATCACACCGTAAACCAAAGTTTTCTCTCTCTCTCTATATTATCGAGCGATTCTTGTGAGTATTTTGATACTTTGAGTGTTGCTATATATGCAAGTTCCTTCAAAGACTATATCCATATTCCAAATGTAAGTACTATTCTTTTCGAGGTAAGGGATATTATTTTTTTTTAAATGATATTATTTCTTCTAATATCATTATGCCGTAATATTGATAAGATTTTTCTTGTGAAATTCTTGTCTTTTAGTGTTCTGGGTTACTATTCACGATACTGGCACTATTCACGATACTGATACTATTCACTAATACGCACACTATTCACGTAAAAATTAAATTTTTTTTTTTTTTGTCCAAAATATCTATTATGGATACTAGCTTTGATTGTATCCATGTTTTGATCATTCTTGAATTTTACTTCACTATGATTATTTATGAAGTATTTTTTGAACTCGGATTGTTTAAAGTACTTAATCCTTAATATTTGTTCTTTTTTGTTTCACCGATTCGCTTTTTTTAAAATATTTTTCATCATCCTCACCCTAAATGATGATATTACTCGAATATCTTTGGCCCAGAGTAAAAAGATGAATGATTTTTTTATGAATATCTTTGGCCCAGAGTGCAAAGATGAACAGTGTTGAGATTTAACATGACCAATCGATGAATATCTTTGGCCTCAGAGTGGCAAAGATGAATATTTGATTCAAGATGATATCGATTGATGTTACAGTGGATAAAATATTGATGATGGACTTTAAATTCATAGATTATAGTAGATTTCATTCTCTACGTAACTCATCTATGAATTATTATTTCACCGCAAATATTGATCCAAAACTTGTTGTTGCTATTGTATTTTATCGATTTTTTCCTCGTTGAAGACTAACGATAATTTGTTCTATATTATCTTAGTCATAATATTCTTTATCGGGCTAGTTGAGCTCACCCTTTTCTTTTTGTTCCATTTTTCTTCTCGTGAGGCGAGAATGTAATGAAGTTCTAGCTGGGGTGTGAAATGATGGTTCTAGAAGTTGTTTTAGTAGTCCTCACCATTTTTGTAAAATAATGTATCAATAATTGTAATGAGGACTTATTTGAGTGTGAATATTGTCTAGATGACAATATTTGTATTTAAACTCACAGCTTTATGTTGTATTAATAAAGTTGTAAAGTTGTTGTTTCTATACTATGTTATTGACGACTCAAAATGGGTGATGATACCTATTTTGGGGGCGCCACACAATGGTATCGTAGCTTAGGATATGATCTCCATGAGATCGGGAATAGAACTAGAGGGGAGAGACGAGTAAATCCTTCGCTAAGTGTGTCCTACCTAAGCTTATTTGTTGGTTGGTCAAGATATATAGGATATTATGTGATATGTTAATTTCTTTAATTAACCCTTGTTTTATGGCAAGATTTGAGAATGTCAACCGAGAATGTTAATAAAGGAGTAAATGAGACCGTGGAGACACTTTTACTCACCAACGAGGAGAACGTGCAACAGTCGGCACAATGTTCCTCCCGTAAACAACACCACCGATCGTATGATGAACGACGGAATGTTTAGAAGCTTTTTTGCGCTTCATGCAAAATCGCATTTAGGGAGACTCGTGCACAAAATACAGTGGAAATGATAACAACGCACGGCTTGTCACAAATGCAAGCAGCTCAAAGAGTCAGGACCACCGCAATTCGGGAAAGCCGATCCGATTAAGGCAAAAACGTAATCAAACAAATTACCAAGATATTCGATGTCTTGGGATGCACGGAGGAATGTAAGGTTCCATTCGCCACCTTTATGTTCCGTGAATGAGGCAGACATCGGTGGGAATCAGTGAAGCGCACTCCATCCAAATTAAGACTCAAAGATGTCTTGGGAGACGTTTCAGAATCGCTCAATGACAAGTACTTTCCTCGAAAGTATTCATCATATGAAGGAAGTGGAGTTTATTAGATTGAACAAAACAACATGACGGTGTCCCAAAGACGAGGCAAAGTTTGCAGAGTTATCCGTGTTTGCACCTCATTTGGTGGAGAATGAGGAACGATGACGCGGATGTTTCGAGAGGTTTGAAACCCAGTGATACGCCAATATCTCATTTCTCATAAATTTTCTCTATTCAGATGTTGTCAACATGGCTCAATTATTAGAGCGAGATAACGAGTACGCTCAACCGAGGGACCACAACCAGATCATCATACCGAGATGACAAGCCATCGTAACAACGATAACCAAATGAAAAGAAAAATACTTGACAAAAAAATAACCACTCTCCGTGGGTAATCATGGCCATGAAAATATAAAGAAGCGAGCCTGGGGAGATTTTAAAAGAGGAGATTCAACAATGACCATGTGAAGACGCCAAAGACCAAAGAAAGAATCGGTTCTATGGAGGAGAACGACCACCGGGCCAGATGCTATAAATGCGGAAAAGAGGGACATATCACCAAACCGCCCACAACAACAGCTCAAGGTATGTTATAATTGTGGAAAAGAAGGACATATCGCCGAGATCAGACAAAGAGCGAAAACCAAGTCCAATGGGATGGTGACTCAAAAGGTCATCCCCAGTAAAAGTCAAAGTCAATCTGCCTCGGAAGAGCGCTTTGTCGTGATCGGTCAAAATGCGAGGAACCCAAACGAGGTGATCACGGTAAGCTAATCATAAATTCTTGCAAGTTTATACCTTACTAGATACCTGGCATACCCATTCATTTATCTCTCCCGCTTGTGCTCAACGCTTAAACTTAACTCCTGAGAAATTAGACTTTGATTTATCTGTGGAGACTCTGCTAGAGAAACTTTCATCACATCCACTGCTTATAAATCTTGTTTGATCCAAGTTGGCACCATCACATTACCCGCTGATCTTATCTCTTTAAAGATACTTGCTTTTGATGTGATTTTAGGATTGATTGGTTAACTACTCATCATGCCAAAATTGATTGTTTTCGTAAGGTTGTTAGTTTTCATATTCCTAACCAACCTGTTGTACGAATTCAAGCAACTAAACCACTAAAATCAATCACCGCTATATCAAGTCATAAAGCTATTCGCTTATTGAAAAACTGATGTCAAGCTTTCTTAGCCCATGTTATGGATTTGAATAAAGACACGCCGATTTGAATAATATTCCCGTTGTTAGTAAATTTCCGACGATTTCAAGAACTTCCCGCCTACCCCCTAACGTGAAGTTGAATTCTTTATTGATCTTGAACCCGTACAAAGCCCATTTCTAAAACCCCATATCGAATGGCTCCTATTGAACTTCAGAGTTAAAGGTCCAACTACAGAGTTGTTGGACATCGGCTTTCATTCGGCCCCAGTACATCTCCTCGGGGTGCTCCTGCTTTATTTGTAAAGAAGAAAAGACGGAGTATGCGACTTTGTATTGACTATCGAGAATTGAACCATGTCACCATCAAGAATAGGTATCCGCCACCTCGTATTGATGACCTGTTTGACCAACAAAGGAGCACAATTTTTTCAAAGATCGATCTTCGCTCGATATCATCAAATCAAGATTAGAACCGAGGATATTCCAAAGACCGCCTTCGTAACTCCTGGCACGGCATTATGAATTCTTAGTCATGTCTTTTGATCGACTAATGCTCCTCGCGGCTTTCATGGATATGATGAACCGAGTATTCAAGGATTATTTGACTCACCATTGTTGTTTTATTGATGACATCCTCATATATTCCAAAAGTCGTGAAGATCATGAGCACCATTTGAAGTCGGTACTCCAAAGGCTTCGTGAAAAAAAGCTATATATGCCAAGTTGAAGAAATGCGAGTTCTAGCTTGAGGAAGTAGCATTCCTTGGGCACGTGGTGTCAAAACATGGAGTATCTCGTCGACCCAAAAAGATTGAAGCAATACAAAGTTGGGAGCAACCAAGTCTGCGAATCAAGTACGTAGCTTTCGGGCTAATCGGTTATTATCGAGAGATTCGTGGAAGGATTTTCTAATCGCTACTCCATTAACTCAAATTAACTCGAAAGATACAAAATTTGTATGGAGCGAGGAATGCGAGAAGAGTTTCCAAGAGCTTAAGAGGAGACTCATTTCGCACTGCTGCTCGACAATACCATCCGGTTCGATGGATTTGTTATCTACAAATGATGCTTTTGTGCAAAGGGTTAGGATGTGTTCTCATGCAACATGGGAAAGTCATAGCCTATGCCTCATGACAACTTAAAGAATATGAGAGGAATTATCCTACTCATGATCTAGAGTCAAGCAAAGCAGCTTGCTTTTGCTTAAAGATCCGGAGGCACTATCTATATGGGGAGAAAGTGGAGATATATTCGCACCATAAAAAAGCCTCAAATATTTCTTCACCCAAAAGGAACTCAACATGCGGCAAACGACGCTGGCTCGAGCATTAAAAAAGATTATGACCACACCATTCAATACCATCCTGAAAAGCAAACGTGGTAGCCGACGCGCATATGCGTAGTAGAAGATCATATGCAGAACGAAAAGTGATGATGATGTCAAGTATACGATAGAACCAACTTTAATCGATAAAGTTAAAGTTGCTCAAGCCACCGCATCCGTGAGCTAATGCGTATGAAGAAGAAAGTACAAGAAGGTGCTATTCCGTAAGCAAGAATCGATGAAGAAGGAATACTTCGAGTCCACCTGCACTTTGTGTTCCTAACGACTCGATTTGAAATACAAGATCATGATGGAGGCACATAATACACCGCTTTGCAATCCATCTCGAAGTACCAAAATGTATCGTGATCTTCACATACATTTTGGTGGAACAATATGAAGAGAGAGATTGCAAAGTTTATCTCGAGGTGTTTAACTTGTCAACGCAGTAAAGGCGAGCATCAAGTGCCTAAGGGTCCATTGCAACCACTTGAGATTCCAAAATGGAAGTGGGAACACATTACCATGGATTTCATTACGGTCTTCCCACTGGCTTTCTCAAGGCATAAATGCTATTTGGGTTATTGTTGATAGATTAACCAAGTCTCGCTTTCATTTCTTGCCGATACGGAGACTTATTCCTCGAACGCCTTTTCTCATATGTATGTAAATGAGATTGTGAGATTGCATGGCATGCCAAGATCCATAGTTTCGGATCGTGACCCAAGATTCACTTCACGATTTTGGGTTAGTTTGCAAAAAGCTATGGGCACGGATTTATTTATTCTGGCTTTCAAGATACCATCCTCAAACCATTGGACAATCGTAGAGGACTATTCAAACTCTTGAAGATCTATTAAGACTCGTGTCCTAGACTTCAAAGGAGTTGGGATAAGTATTTACCATCGGTGGAATTCTCCTACAACAACAGCTTATCGTGCAAGTATAGGTGTGGCTCCATTCAAGCATTATATGGACGAAAGTGTCGCTTCTCAATATGTTGGGATGAGGTGGGTGAAGCAACATTGTTGGGACCCGAGTTGGTACGTATGACTACGTAAAAAGATCCAAATGATTCGACAACGATACAAACGGCACAAGATCGACAAAAAGAGTTATGCGATCTTCATCGAAAGGACGGAATTTAGTATCGGGGATCATGTATTGTCATGTGTCGCTCCATGGAAGGGAGTTACAAGATTTGGGAAGAGAGAAAAGCTCAATCCACGATTTATCGGTCCATTTCGCATTCTCGACCGAGTAGAAAATGTAGCCTATAGACTCGCTACACCTCCAAGTATGTCTCGTGTTCATAATGTTTTTATATATATCCGTATTCAGAATATGTGAAAGACCCGAACCACGTTATCGAAAGTTAGAACCGATGAGATAGCCAAGACTTAACGTATTTAAGAGGTACCGCCAAGATCTTGGATAGAAGGAGCATGTCCTACGACAAAGGTCATACCACAAGTCAAAGTTTTGTGGAGGAACCATGCTATAGAGGAAATGACCCGAGTTGGAAACGAAAATGAAAGCGAGGTATCCTCACCTTTTCAAAACACTGTGTACGTGACGCCAATTTCGAGGACGAAATTTCATAAGGAGGGAGGTTGTAAGACCCCAACTTATTATTAATGAAATTGAATTTCCTCTATTTATTATTTTGAAATAGTAAGGGTTGATTTGATTAATGTGGTTAGTTATGGGTAAAATGCGCAAATATTTCAAATAAGCAAGTGGTTATAAAATATTCATTGTTGTTTGGAATATTAGTTTGGTCGTGGAATATTCTTACCGCTTGGAATATTTCGTATTTACTCACAGCAGCCTTTGTGTGGGCCCCATAACTAAAAGCGATTGGATGAAGAAAAAACGACAAGTATAAGTTGTTTATAAATAATTCACAGTTGTGTTACCAAGTAATACTCGTTGAAATACCCTATGGTTAAAACACAAGAAGACACTTACCACCAGATTGCACCAATTATTGATTCTTACGTAAGAAGGCACTACTCAATAATTGTTACAGTAATTATCGCTCAATATTTTATTTTATTGATTCAATAATTGCTACGCTGATATTTTATATTATTGTTGTTTCAATAATTGTCACTACACAAGATTTTCATTATCGATCAATAATTCATATTATTTGAATAATATTATTAGATAACATTATTGGCAATGTCTAGAAAGTTCTGCCTAAGGAGAGGTTTGGTCACCTAATCATGCTGCACAAAGAAGGAGAAAAATCTTATCGAAAGCCCCTCTTTCCTGGAAACTACCGGTCACAAGATTGTGATTCTATAATATTATTTGTGAATAATTAATTATTGATTTATATGATAAGGAAAATATTCATTTTATGTGGATATAGATGGAGAAAATTTTAAAGTGACAATTGTTGAAAATTGATATTTTATCTTTTCTCGATAAATAATTCATTTAAATATATTATTATATTTTAATAATATAATAATGGTGATATTTTTACAATGAATGTGGGATATATGAATATATGATGAGGAGGAAGAGTATTTTGTTACTAAAAATATTTAAAACATGTTTTTCATGTTTGTGGACCCCATTTCTCGATCCGAAATTTGATTATACCGTAAAATCGTCTGTCAGTGGATTTCTACCAATTTCGCTTTGAATTTGGAAAAACTTAAACTTACAAAGTTGTAGAAATGAAATTTCCTATGAAAAAGACATAAGGTTCAAATTTTTCTGATAAAAGGGCTATTTATTATGAATTATTGAAGTTCTCAAGTTCTGTAATAATTGATTTTTGAAAGTTTTAATTATTTTTTTAAGAAAAAAACGTTTTTTTTTTTGAGTGGGTCTCACATGTGATATAAATGTGTCAAATTGATTTCAAAGGTGCTAGTAAAGAAATTTAAATATATATAATATTTTTTATTAAATTTTCTTCTTTTCAGTGTTCTAAGCATTTTCCTATAAATAGGGTGCTTAGGTTAGAATTGAAAATCACACCAAAAAACTCAAGTTTTCTCTCTATATTATCGAGCGTATTCTTGTGAGTATTTTGATACTTTGAGTGTTGCTATATACTGCAAAGTTCCTTCAAAGATATATCCGATATTCCAAATGTAAGTATTATTCTTTTCGAGGTAAGGGATATTATTTTTTTTAAAAATGATATTATTTCTTTCAATATCATTATGCCATAATATTGATAGTATTTTTCTTGTGAAATTCTTGTCTTTTAGTGTTCGGGTTACTATTCACGATACTATACTACTATTCACGATACTAGACTATTCACGAATAATACTACACTATTCACGTAAAAATTAAATTTTTGTTTTTTTCTCCAAAATATCTATTATGGATACTAGCTTTGATTGTATCCATGTTTTGATCATTCTTGAATTTTACTTCACTATGATTATTTATGAAGTATTTTTGAACTCTGATTGTTTAAAGTACTAATCCTTAATATTTGTTCTTTTGTTTCACTCGATTCGCTTTTCTTTAAAATATTTTTCATCATCCTCACCCTAAATGATGATATTATCGAATATCTTTGGCCCAGTAGTGCAAAGATGAATGATTTTCTGATGAATATCTTTGGCCCAGTAGTGCAAAGATGAACAGTGTTGAGATGAATACGACTAATCGATGAATATCTTTTATCTCAGAGTGCAAAGATGAATATTTGATTCAAGATGTATATCGATTGATGTTACAGTGATAAAATATTGATGATGGACTTTTAAATTCATAGATTATAGTAGATTTCATTCTCTACGTATAATCTATGATCTATGAAATATTATTTCACCATGTAATATTGATCCTCAAAACTTGTCAGTTCTATTGTATTTTATCGATTTTTCCCTCGTCAAGACTAACGATAATTTGTTCTATATTATCTTAGTCATAATATTCTTTATCGGGCTAGTTGAGCTCACCCTTTTCCTTTTTTGTTCCATTTTTCTTCTCGTGAGGCTAGAATGTAAGCTTGAGTTCTAGCCTGGGTATGGAATGATGGTTCTAGAGAGTTGTTTTAGTAGTCCTCACCATTTTTGTAAAATAATCATCAATAATGTAATGAGGACTTATTTGAGTGTTGATATTGTCTAGATGGCACAATATTTGTATTTTTAACTCACAGCTTTTTATGTTGTATTAATAAAGTTGTAGTTGTTTTGATATTATGCATTTTATCGATGAAATTTGAAATGGGTGATGTATACCTATTTGAGTATTCACTGTGTTCTTTTATCCTTCTTCCTCCATTTTATCTATAATTCTCTACTTCTCTATCTATTTCTCTCTTATTTTCTAGTTAGGCCACAGCTAGAGCCTGGCAAAAATGATGAATGATTTATTTGGCCAGCTGAAATGTAGAAAGAAAGATTTTGTTTGTCGGTGCCTAATTAGTTTGTAAAGTTAGAGATTTGCATTAAACGTGGAAGAGCATATATGTAGACAATAACAATTATTTTTGTTGAGAATTAAGTCACACAAAATACACTGGTACAGAAATAACTTTTGGATACGGTTTTAAACCGTGACTATTCACTTTTAGATACGGGTTTTTGTTTCACATGTTGCGTGTCTATAGGTTGCGTAACAAATTTTGGTCACGGTGATTCCACCATTTCGATTTCATTCTTTAAACCTATCTAATTTCACCTCGTGACTAAAATGATGACCGATAAAAAATATATGTAGGTATTGGACAGGATGGTAGTCATAACACCAAGACTAATATCTACATTTATAATTGGTTTGTCTCGCGGATATTATAAAAACCGTATTTAAAAAAAATTGTTGTAGGCCTATAGTCCCGGTTTGAAATTTCAAACCGGGACTAATATAGTAATATTAATGTACGAATTCTTTTTTCGTCACGTGGGATTTATAAAATTGTATCTAAATTACAAAAACGGTCACGACAATGAATTTAATGCGTGTCTAATGGGTGGTAACCAATTTTCAACAGTGACGAAACAAACGTTCGTTTCGATTTTTCACCATGTCTAAAATGTTTCATTTTTTTTTTTTTTAAATAATTTTTGTGGCACAATGCCAATCGCCAATAACAAACTACAAATGAACATGAATCCAAAAACGGACAATATATATAAACCTTAATCCAAATCTCTTATACATTAAATCATTCATACCATTAACTCGTACATTCATATTAATAAAAGTATTTGTATATAACATCTTTAATCAAAAGTTAAAACTCATAACAAGTGTATGTACCACTTCCGTCAAATAGACTTGGGTTATTCCCACCAGGTTTCCAGTTGCATAGTCCTCTGTCATCTCAAGATACTCAGCAACACATCTGAGAGTGGCAATATTTTATGTCCCTATTTCAAAATTAATTTCATAATAAAATTTTGGCTCCTCCAGGAACATCAGTGATTTCAATATCAGAAAGATCGGCATCACTAGATTCTGACACCAACTTCCTTATTAATCCACACCACACTTTGAGACTAACGGCGGGAACTGCATATGATGTAACGAATGTAATAAAAAATTAATTATAAACAAGGAGTGTTTTTAGGTCGTAATCCATCCAAGATATTAGATTCTTGTTGATTAATTCTTTATGTTAGGACTTTATATTATCTTCCGATTAAAATATGCAAACAACATAAATAAATATATGTAACTCAGCATAAAGAGAGTTAATTTGTACACTCAAAAATATTTCTTTACAATTGTATACCAAAATATTTAACAACCAAGTAATGATTTTACTCTACCTTGTGCATGAACCGTGAATAAAAGTTTATTCAATCGAATGCACACTTTCTTTACTTTACTTTCAGAACTGAATCTCCATCGTACAAATTTGTCCCAATCTTCTTTTTCTACCAGAAACCCTCCTGCACCAATTATCGAACAATACTCAATAAGAAACTATTATGTATCAAAGTCCAAAAAAATCAAAGATAATCACAGAGTCAAATGTTAGATCAATATTTAACCATCATAAAAATAAATTCTATAATGGAGGTTAGTTTCTCCATAATAAGATAGTCAAAAAATTGGCTTCACATTCAGAATCAATGCAAGATATCATCATCACTCTGATCGATTGAGCCAATTCGTAGGTTTTTAAGACTACCATTCTTCAAAAATCAATACAGATTAAACAAGTAAAAATGCTTAAATGTCTCCTTTTCTAAATAAAAATATAATTAAAATAAAAATTAAGATGTAGTATCTTAATTAAATATCAATATATAGCATAGACATGATTGTCAGAGCCGGTCCTGGGTTTTGTAAGGCTCAGGGCAAAAAATTTTAAGTGTGCCCCTTTATATAAATTAAACAAATAAATAAATAAATTATCAATTAATTAATTTTATTAAAATTATAAGAATTTACAAAACATAAGTAAGAACACTTTGGGGCCTCGTTAAAAAATTTATTTGGAGAAAATCTAATGGGACAAAACCCCAAACAAAGGAAAAAGAGTACCCCGAACTGTAAACATTGCATTAAAAACGAAGAACAAGAATTTCAACCAAGTTTCTGTTGAATTAAATAATAAATAAGAAAAGTTAACAAAAATATATATTACAATTTACAAAATTTATATACAGTAAAACCCTTATTTAAGAATACTCTATATAAGAATAATCTCTACAATATTATAAAAAAATTTGGTCCCAATTTGGGCCAGTTGTAATATGTTATAGACTTTTTAAGTCCCGTATTGAGAAACTATACCTATATAGTAATAATTATATATATATATATATATATATATATATATATATATATATATATATGAGACGATATTAATTTTAAAAGACTATATTTTCTATAAAAGACTACATTTCATATAAAGAACTACATTTTTCTATAAAAAACTACATTTCCTATAAAGGACCATATTTTCCTATAAAAGACTACATTTCCTATAAAAAACCACATTTTTCTATAAAAAACTACATTTCCTATAAAAAATTATATTTTCCTAGTTTGAAAATCTAAATAATTTATGTTTTATTTAATTTTTATTATAAAATCTATATTTTTGTTAAAGTGGATATTTTTGGGTGTTTAAAAAATATTTTGTACCAATACCTTTATTTAGTAAATCGAGGTTTTACTGTATCTAGATTCTATATGTATCTTAAAAAAAATTACCTTCAAAGAAAGGTACTGGTCTAGCTAGTGAATGATTTATTTTCCAACTTTGTTGGAGAAAAGGAGAATCATCGAAAAAAAAATTACTTGCGTTGCGTTATGAAATGAGAGGGTCAAAGAGTTTTTTCTTCTTTTTGTGGCTAAGAGTCTATTTTGATTCTCCATATTTATTGATTTGTTTTATATTATATTTTATAAATATTTTTTAATTTTTTTATACACATTATTTTTTAAAAAAATTGAACCCTCCTCAATTTTGGGCCCTGGGCAGTCGCCCTAGTTGACTTGGCCCAGGGCCGGCTCTGATGATTGTACGTACATATGTTTAGGGTAATATGGTAGTAAGGTAGCAGTTCCTACCCCTATTTGGAGCCAACAATCGCAACTAGCTAGGTCCATATAAGTAATGACTAATTACCTTAACTGCCACTTCTACAAGATTTACAAGTCCAATGGGCAATTTAATCCTGACACCCCACTTGCCCTACAAAAACCTCTGCAAATTTTCTAATAATGGCAACGTATCCGTATAATAATTATTCGAAAATTTGGAACAGAGGGAAATTTGACTAATATGGAACACTTCTACAAGATATTCAAAATTATTCGAGTAAAATTTCGAGTTTCACATGAAGCAGCAAAAATTCCTTGGGATTAACTAGCCTTGATCTGTCCACCCTCTCTACCTCAGAACTAGCTAGGAAAAAATGAATTAAACTAGTGAATGATTAGTTTAAACTAAAACACCTAATTAACATAAAGAATCTCCCTTATTTTCATCTTTGAGTGGCTCCTCTTCCTCAATCTCATCAACCACCACTATAGACAGCTCTTTGGCTCTATAGGCTTGAACCTCCCAATCCGTTCGAGCCAGAACCACCAACATGGTCACCATACACGACCCTGTGCGGCCAATAGACCCAACCATAGCACTTGGAAATCAAGCCCGGTGAAGAATCAGAATCCAACTGCCACCGGCATTCCCACGGAGTTAAAGAAACCCAAGTTAATATTTGCTCCGACTTTAGGCCTAGTTGTTCCTCTCAACACCCCACAACCTGTTGTTTATGGGTAGTTTCCCAGCTCACAAAGCCCAATTATCGGCAAAACAAGCGATGTCAATGCTATGATCTCTTTATCTTGTGTGAACATACCAGCCCAAACACGGGTTCTTTACAATAATATACAACAATTAGTAAATAATTACAACAATAGTGCATTCATAAAATAATTACAACAATAGTGCAACATAATAAACATGTCATATTATCCAACTCGATTAAAATAAAAAAACCCTTAAATTAAAGAGAAAACTATTCCAGAATATGTGTCAGTTACCAACCAAGCCAAACATTCAAAATTCACGACACAAAAAAAGAATCCATAGAAGAAGAATAGAAAAAACCATATATCAGTAAAATAGGTAACAAAGAAGGAGCAAGCGAAAAGAAATAGAATCATTAAAAGAAAAGAAGCCGAATCCAAAACCGAGAAGAAGCAAAAATAGAGTAGCTGAAATCGGCATGCACGAACAGATCTAAGGATTTCGAAATAGAATCAAAATAATGAGACTGAGTCAGCAAACTAAATCTGGAAGGTGACTACAAAGTATGTATCCATTAGTATGAATCTATATATTAAAATCTCTTAATTTAACTTTGAATTCAATAAAGAGTGTAAGATTTTGAACAGTAACCAAAACAAAACTAAATATAATGATTAGTAGCTTTTTATTGATGGCTTTCAAATTGGTATAAACAACGATTGTATAATGAAATTTTGAAATTAGTCTTTGCAGGTTCAATACAATTTTGATACGAAGTTATTCCACATTCATAGTTTGGCTACATTTGTGACGCCCCCAAAATAGGTATACATCACTCATCTTGAGTCGCCAAATACATGGTACATAAATCAAATACAAACTTAATTATACAACTGTCGGGTAATATATATACGACAAAACATAGCTGAGAGTTTAAACAAGAATATTGCCTTCTAGACAATATCCACTACCAATGGAGTCTGTCAGGAATAAGCATGTGAATGATATTCCTATTTACATGTGATTTGATTATGATATATATGAATAAATATGCAAGTATGCTTGCATTAAGAAAAGCTGTAAAGTCCTTTGATAGATTATAAAAACATATGTACATGGACTTAGAATGAATTGATTAAATATGTTAGGTTAATCCTACATAAGCAAAACAACTTTCTAAAGTCCTTAAAAAGAAATGATGTACAAGGACTATAAATATAGAAAGATCAAGCATGTTAGGTTGATCTTATGATGTAATAGAAAGGCATCTGATCGCTTCGGAATCGTGACTAGAAATCGTAGAATCCGCCAGAGAGTCAAGGAAAACTCTAGAGCTATCGAGGCAGAATCGTAGTCTGCAAGATAGTAGATCTCGGAGTTCGTAGACTTCCAGGAGAGACGAAGAAGGATCGTAGTGTGTCGAGTAGCACTTCCTCTGAGCCATAGTTTGCTGAGGAAGTCATGTTCGTAATCCTGTAAAGCTCAGCCACAGATAATGGCCGACCGAGCATTTGCCGAAGCCAAGTCAATAATCGTAGACTACACTCAGAGTCGTAGAGTCTACTGATCGTATCAGAGGCAAAAATCGTAGTCGAGCAAGATCAGATGAAGACAACAAGCACAACGATAGAAATCGTAGAGTGTCAAGATCTGATCTCGGAGTTGTAGTGTCTGCACAGCCGAAGCTGAATCGTAGAGTGCAAAACTAAGACCTCAACAGATGTGTTCACAAAGCCAAGGTAGAATCGTAGAGCAAACACGATTCTCAACAATTAAGCACTCCCAGAATATCCAAAAGAACCAAGCCTCTTGTTGGTACTGCAAAGATATATCCCACCTGAAGGAAACCAGAGAGCACTCAACGAATGACATACAAGCTAACAGAAGATCTAAGCATCAACTCAATCAGCATCCAAACTGAGTTGTGAAGCCATTCAAGATGAAGTCTTCCATAAGTTGATCATAAGAAGACTTCAGTAACTGACTAAGGAAAGTCAGCGAATGCAGTTGCTGTCAAGTAAATAGAAGACAACGATCTTGGAAGCACCAGGATCATAGTGTTTTGCCAAACAAAGAACTGATGGAGTGTACACAGAGATACTGGTTAGCCTCTGAAGAACAAGGCTAAAGTGATTAAGCATTGGGTCAGTCCATTGATGATAAGTGAACGGGAGATCACAAGGAGAAAGTGAGCTAGACACGCCACAAATCTGAAGTGTCTTGTTATTCAGAAAGGGCCAGAGTAAAGAGTCAAGCCATCAGTATCTGAGAGCAGTCAAGGCAAACAGAAGTGTTAAGGCACTGAACAAGAGAAGGAAGAAGTGTTATACATTGAAGATCCAATGAACATTTTTCAAAGATCGTAGTGTTGTCTCTATATGTCAAATGAGCAAGTCAACAAGATACTACGATCAGGTCCAAGAAAGCAAGCATCAGAATCGTAGAGTTAGATCATCCGAAGATTGAAGCATTGACAACGGTTCAATCTGAAGGTTGGTATTCGGACAAGAGATTATTGAGAGCATCGATGCAAAAAGACAACCTCTGATCGAGAAATTAGAAGGGGGAAATAAAGTTGTCGACCTGCCCGAGACATCAAAGTAACATCTCTGACGGGGTAGGTGAAATAGTAACCTGCAGTGTCAGAAAGTCATGTCATGTCACATCTGCAGTCTGCACCAAACAACTCGAGATCTGCGAAGCAATTCAAAGAGCTCTCAACGGCTACTTTCCAACGGGAAGATTGGGAAGGAGTATAAATCAGCTAGAGCTTCAAAGATCAATGGTTGCTAGAGTTGCTGAGTTTGGAGAAATGGTGGACTGATCTAACCAACGTAAAATAGTGAGTGACCAATGAAGGTCCGAAGGCTCACTCTATGATCCACCAAGAACACTTAGAGACAGACAAAGAAAGAAGTAGAAGTGAGAGTTCTACTATAAGAGGAGTGTTCTCGAATCGCCGAGAGAGAAGAAGAGCATCATGTCATCTTGATGTCCATCATGGGAAGACTCTAAGTACCGCAGAAGAAGAGCCTCATACCATCTTAGCAAGTCCATCATGAGAAGGCATCAAGTATCAAGAAAGAAGATCACCAACGCCATCATGGTGTCAAGCATGAGAAAGTTTCTAAGTACCTAGCAGAAGAGGTTACAGTCATCTTAGAAACCTATCATGTGCAGCCATCAAGTATCAAGAAGAATGATCTTCAAGGAAGTTCATCAGAAGTGGTTGAGTAACTGAAGAAGCTGAGCATCATGCAACACTTAACTGCACTTCAAGGATGATCACGCCAAGCTACTAAGTACAAAAGATGTTCTGAGCTTAAAGACATCTTAGCAGCTCAACACCAACTCCAACAAACAAAAAAATAACTCAACAACAAGAAGCCGTATTCTGAGGGTCCTTGTTCGTAGGGACTAAATGAAGTTCCAAGCCCACTGGCTTGAAGAGTTCCTAGAATTAGAGAAGTTCCAAGGCTCTGGCCTCAAGATTTCTTAGTGAACTAAAGTCCCAAGGTCACCGGCCTTGAAGGAGTCCTCATTACAATTATTATCACACTATTTCACGAATAATGAGGAATACTAAAACAACCATTTGGACCATCAATCCGTTCCCCAGACTCATCCCCAAATATATTCTCATTTCTTGAAGAGAACAATGAAAGAAAGGAGTGAGCTCAACTAACCCAAGAAGAAATATTATGACTAAGATAATGCGAAATAAATTATCCTTAGCCTTCAACAATATAACAAGCGATAGAATACAATAGACAACAAGTTTTAGATCAACAAGCTGCGTGAATAAGCAATCCATTAGAAGAGTCAAGTAGAGCATGATATCTACTATCTTCTATGATTTAAAAAGTTTTTCATCAACTTTATCTTTGAGACTCGACAATAAATAAACCACATCATCGAATCATCCACACTACGGGCGAGGATATTCATGTAATCATCAATGGTCATGATTATCTTAGAATAATCCCTGGTCATAATCATACCAACAAGCGTCCATCAATGCACTACGGGCCAATGAGGACTTTTACCACATCATTTGTAACATTACGGGTCATGATTATACTTAAATGATCCACAAGTCATAATCATACCAATCAACAATCCATCTATGCACGTAAGCGAAAGATGACTTTCATCACAATATAAGCATGAGGATGATGACAATGATATAAGCATTAATCAAACGAAATCAAGGATAAATATTAAAGAATTTAAATTTATCTAGAGTTTAAAAATATCCAAATTGTCAACATGATACTACTTTGTGGAGTAAAATTCAAGAATAATATTCATGTATCAAAAATAATTTGGACAAAAAAGAAATATATTTTCGGGTGAATAGTACCCCGTGAATAGTACCCTGTGAATAGTACTTCCAGAATAGTACCTCGTGAATAGTACCCCGACATAAAAAGTGCCTCAAATATCCGAGTGAATAATATTCGAGTGAATAGTAACTGGGTGAATAGTAACCCATGAATAGTAATTCGTGAATAATACTCCAGCATGAAAAGTTTCCCGAATACCCAAGTAAATAATATTTGAGTGAATAGTAACTGGGTGAATAGTAACCCATAAATAGTAACTCGTGAATAGTATTTGGCATGAAAAGATCAATAATTATCAAGAATGCTCAGAATAATATTTCTATGAAAAGATACTGAATGAAGCGCAAATATCAAGGATATTCTACTAATTTCATGGAAGATAAAAGCAATACTTTAACAGAATGAGTGTAGAATTAGGAATACGAAACGAAATAATATTACTCATATACTACAGAGTATGGAAGAAAATATTATTTCTCTGAATAATATCCCTTACGAATATTGAGCGAAAAATAATATCCCTAATATTTGTTGAGCGAAAATAATATTCCTACGAATATTGAACGAAGATGATATTCCTTACGAACATTGAACGAAAATAATATTCATACGAATACGAAAAATAATATCTCTTCAGAATATGAAATAAATAATACCCTTTACCTCAGAAGAAGACTGGATATTGGAATAGTGAAGTAGCGGACTTCTCTTCTTTTTCTTCTTTCTCTCTCTATAGCTTCTCTCTCTATAATTGCTCTTGTGAGTCTTAGTGAATTGGTGAGAATGAAGGAAGAATGAGCTTCTATTTATAGGAAAATATAGTTTCGATAATTGCACATTTTGGGGCTCGAAATATTACAGTATAATACCTTCATCTTTTCTTTCATTTTTAATTTAGTCCTGCAAGTATTATCAAACTTGCACCACCTCCCCTAATAGTACATCATGTGAATCAATAGTACAATCATGTGACTCAATAGTTCTATACATGTGAAAAAAATAATTACAGTATAGTACCTTCATCTATACCTCCATTTTTAATTTAGTCATGCAAGTATTATCAATCTTGCACCACCTCCCCTAATAGTACATGCATGTGAATCAATAGTACACACATGTGAACAAATAGTTATAAGCATGTGAATTAATAGCAATTAATTGCTCATTTATCCGATTAATTACCCGATTGGTCAATATAACCTCCAGACATCAATTATTATCGAAATAGATGTCGATTTCCACTAACACTAATAATCCCAACACAATGGAAATATCAATTTCATCTTTAATCAACACGAACTTATTCATCATTAATATTATAACTCACAATATTTAACAACTAGATCATTCCCAGGAAAGAGGGGGATTTTCGATAAGGATTTCTCCTTATTGGCGCCTTGATTAGGTGACCAACCTCTCTCCTGAAAGAACTTTCTAGACATCGTCAATATTGCAAATAATAATATGAATAACTTTGTCGTCTCAATTATTGATTTAATAATAATAAATATTATCACGAGATGATCTTTGTGACAATAATTGAATCAATAATATGAGAGATATTATCGACAATTCTTTGTAGTAATAATTGAGTATAATGGAGTGACTTCTCACGTAAGCATCAATAATCAATACAGTGTCTTTACTATGCAACCACAGCGTATTCTTTACTTTTACTACTACCGGTAGTTCAACGGTTTAACGGTAAAACTTTTCATAGTTATTTTTATAAAAGATATTTACGTCGTTTTCTAACTACGACAATACTTTACATTGTGGGGTCCACCATGATTATCTTGATCGTCACGAATATTCCTGTTAAAATGAATATTCCCAGACCAATCGAATATTCCCCGATCAACTTATTTTATATCAACTTGCTTACTTTGCAAAATTTTCACATATCACCCTTAACTTTAACCCTTTCTCAATTTAACCATTTACTAAATAAAATAATAATTATAAGAAAATTGAATACTTTCATTTCATAAAATTAGGGTCTCACAATCTCCCTCCTTATGAAATTTACCCCTCGAAATTTATTTACGTGCGTACTGGTATGTCGAAGAGATGATGATACCTCGTCGATTCTAACTCTTGAGGTATAACCTTTGAGCGTAGAATATATTCATTCTTATCCAACATTTTAACAATATCTCCTCATACGTTAAATCTTCCGCTATCTCGTCTAGTTCTAATTCAATAATGTGGTTGGTTATCCACATATTTACGTAACATCGATCGTGAAAAAATGTTATGAACACGCGACATACTTGGCGGTAAAAGCGAGTCTATAGGCCATCGAGTTCCTACTCGATCGAGGATTTTAAATGGCCCAATTAAATCGAGGTTGAGATTTACTCTCTTCGTCGATTCTTGCTTCTAGAATAACATACCTCTTGAACCTTCTTCTTCACATTCATCGACTCACGGGTGTGTAGCTTGGCGGTTTTAACTTTATCGATTAACGTCGATTCTACTCGTATTATTTGACATCATCACGTGGGTCCTTAGAGTCTTTAACTCTATCTTTATCATTTGTAAGTCATATAAAATGGGTCTTTGTGTTAACAACGTTACAATCAATAACATGTCGATCTTCTACGAATGTATCGTCGGCTACCACGTTAAGCTTTTTCCACGATAATATTGAATGGTATGGTCGTAATCTTCAATGACTCGAGCCAACGTCTTTGGCGCATTATCGTTCGTTTTGGGTGAAGAAATATTTAAGGGTTTTAGAAATGGGTTTTGTCTTTGGGTCAATACAAAATTCGATTTCACGCTCTCTGGGGTAGCAATAAGTTCTTGAGAGAATATATCGGAAATTTATTAACGATAGAAATATCATTTTTAAAGCTGACTCTCATCCAAGACTTGGATAACACATGTAATGAAGGTTTCTCTAACGGAGTTTCAATAGATAAAGTCAAAGTCTAATTTCTCCGGAGTTAAATTTAAGCGTTGAGCGCAAGTAGGAGAAATAAAAGAATGGGTAGAACCGGTATCTAATAAGGTATAGACTTCATGAGAGTTTATGATTAACTAACTTGTGATAACCGTTTGGGTTACTCGCTTTTTTGAGAAGTCACGAAAAATGCTCTTCTGAAAACCACCAACTTTGTTTTGTCCAGTATCCGCCTTTGGTGCCACCGTCCCCCAATTGGATTTGATTTATTTCTGAGACAAAATCGAGCTATATGACCATCTTTTCCACAACTAAAACATACCTTGGAAGGTGTGTGAATAGTTTGGACTTATGTGTCCCTCCTCTCTCATCTGTAGCATCTAATTGGCGGTCGTTCTCCTCCCCTAGAATTTGTTCTTTGGTCTTTGGTGTCTTGCTGACGCGTCTTCCCATCATCGTTAAATCTTCTCTTCTTGAATTTTCCACTTGAATCATTTCTTCTATTATCTTGGCCATGATTACCACCAGAAGTGGTTACCATTTCTTGCATGATAATTTCCTCCACGATGGTTATCATTGTTAGATGGTCGTTGCCACCAGATGCGATTATTATCGTGTTGTTGGTCATTATCTTTTGGTTGGGTTTGGCTCATTATCGCTCTCAATAAGCGAGCCCTATTCACTACATCTGAATATAAACAAAGTTTGTGAGAAATGAGGTATTGATGTATCTCGGGTTTCAAACCTCTTAGAAACATCGCGTCATTCTCTCCTCATTATCAACCAAATGGGATGCTGAATCGGGACAACTCGGCAAACTTAGCCTCGTCTTGCGACACGGTCATATTGTTTTTCTCGACTTGATGAACTCTACCTCCTTCATGTGACGAATACTTTCGGGAAAGTACTTGTCGTTGAACAGTTCTTGGAACTTCTCCCAAGACATCTTGATCTGGCGGTTTGAGTACGTTTCTTGATTCCCACCGATGTCTGCCTCTCCTCGCAACATGAAGGTGGCAAAGGGAACCTTTTGCTCCTCGAAGCATCCCAAGACATCAAATATCTTGGTGATCTGCTTTATCCACGTCTCCGCTTTAAGTGGTTCTGGCTCTCCCAAAAACTCCGGTGGTCCCAGCTCCTTGAACTGCTTAGCGGTGACCATCAGAGAGTTGCCAGTGTTTCCACCTGCATTTTGAACAGGAGTCTCTCTCGTCTGATGTTGCATGAATTGCATAAAGCCTCTGAACATCCCATCGTTCATCATCTGATCGGTGTTGTTGTTTACCTGAGGATTATTGTCTTCTTGTTGCACATTATCCTGGGTATTGATCGTTGGTGACTCAACGGTCTCATGTGCTTCATTGCTGATCTCAACATTTTTAGATGCCATTTTCAAACACTGTCACAAAACAAGGGTTAATTGACATGCCACATATTATCCCTATATTCTGACCGACCAATTAAATACCAAATAAACTTAGGTAGGTCATACTAGCGAAGGAATTCCCCGTCTCTCCCCTCCTAGTTCTTGTCTCACATCTCAGCTAGGAATCATATCCATAAGCTTTGATACCAACTGTGATGCCCCCAAAATATCTATACATCACTCATCTTGAGTCGTCAAATACATGGTACATAAATCAAATACAAACTTAATTATATAACTATACGTGGTAATATATACGACAAAACATAGTTGAGAGTTTAAACAAGAATATTGTCTTCTAGACAATATCACTCTCAATGGAGTCCTCATTACAATTATTATCACACTATTTCACGAATAGTAGTGAGGACTACTAAAACAACCATCTCGGATCATCACTCCATTCCCAGACTAGTCCCCATTACTATATTCTCATTTCTGAAAGAGAACAATGAAAGAAAAAAGGGTGAGCTCAACTAGCCCGATAAAAATATTATGACTAAGATAATGCGAAATAAATTATCATTAGCCTTCAATAGATATAACAAGCGATAGAATACAATAGACAACAAGTTTTAGATCAACAACTGCGGTGAATAAGCAATCCATTAGAAGAGTCAAGTAGAGCATGATATCTACTATCTTCTATGATTTAAAAAATTTTTCATCAACTTTATCGGCGAGACTCGACAATAAATAAACCACATCATCGAATCATCCACTGCACTACGGGCCAGGATATTCATGTAATCATCAATGGTCATGATTATCTTAAGAATAATCCTGGTCATAATCATACCAACAACTTGTCCATCAATGCACTACGAGCCAATGAGGACTTTTACCACATCATTTGTAACATTACGGGTCATGATTATACCAAATGATCCACGGTCATAATCATACCAATCAACGGTCCATCTATGCACGTAAGCCAAAGATGACTTTCATCAATATAAGCATGAGGATGATGACAATGATATAAGCATTAATCAAAGCGAAATCAAGGATAAATATTAAAGACTTTAAATTTATCCGAGTTTAAAAAATATCAAATTATCAACATGATCTTTGCTTTGTGGAGTAAAATTCAAGAATAATATTCATGTATCAAAAATAATTTGGACAAAAAGGAAATATATTTTTGGGTGAATAGTACCCCATGAATAGTACCCTATGAATAGTACTTCAGGAATAGTACCTCGTGAATAGTACCCGGGCAAAAAAAGTGCCCTAAATACCCGAGTGAATATTATTCGAGTGATTAGTAACCGAGTGAATAGTAACTCTTGAATAGTAACTTTCGTGAATAGTACTCTCGACATGAAAAGTTCCCCATAGAATACTTTTGTGAATAATATTTGAGTGAATAGTAACCGGGTGAATAGTAACCCATAAATAGTAACTCGTGAATAGTATTCCTAGCATGAAAAAGATCAATAATTATCAAGAAAGCTCATAAATAATATTTCCATGAAAGATCTTTGGATGAAGCGCAAATATCAAGGATATTCTACTAATTTCACGGAATATAGAAGCAATACTTTAACAAAATGAGTGTAGAATTAGGAATATGAAATGAAATAATATTACTCACATACTACTGAGTATGGAAGAAAATATTATTTCTATGAATAATGAAAAAAATAATATCATTACTTACGATAATATTCCTTACGAATATTGAACGAAAATAATATTCCTACGAATATTGAACGAAGATGATATTCCTTACGAATATTGAATGAAAATATAATATTCATACGAATCTGAAAAAATAATATCTCTTGAATATGAAATAAATAATACCCTTACCTCGGAAGAAGATTTGGATCTTGGAATAGTGAAGTAGCGAGACTTCTTCTTCTTCTTCTCTCTCTATAGCTTCTCTCTCTATAATTGCTCTTGTGAGTCTTAGTGAATTGGTGAGAATGAAGGAAGAATGAGCTTATTTATAGGAAAATATAGTTTCGATAATTGCACATTTTGGGCTCGAAATATTACAATATAATACCTTCATCTTTTCTTTCATTTTAATTTAGTCCTGCAAGTATTATCAAACTTGCACCACCTCCCCTAATAGTACATCATGTGAATCAATAGTACAATCATGTGACTCAATAGTTCTATACATGTGAAAAAAAAATAATTACAATTATAGTACCTTCATCTATACCTCCATTTTAATTTAGTCATGCAAGTATTATCAATCTTGCACCACCTCCCCTAATAGTACATGCATGTGAATCAATAGTACACATGTGAACAAATAGTTATAAGCATGTGAATTAATAGCAATTAATTGCTCATTTATCCGATTAATTACCCGATTGGTCAATATAACCTCCAGACATCAATTATTATCGAAATAAATGTCGATTTCCACTAACACTAATAATCCCAACACAATGGAAATATCAATATCATCTTTAATCAACACGAACTTATTCATCATTAATATTATAACTCACAATATTTAACAACGGATCATTCCAAGAAAGAGGGGCTTTCAGATAAGGATTTCTCTCTTTATTAGCGCGCGATTAGGTGACCAAACCTCTCCTCGATGAACTTTCTAGACATCGTCAATATTGCAAATAATAATATGAATAACTTTGTCATCTCAATTATTGATTTAATAATAATAAATATTATGCGAGATGATCTTGTGACAATAATTGAATCAATAATATGAGAGATATTATTGTTGAACTACTCGGTAGTAAAAAAATACCGTAATATCTGCGTGGTTACATAGTAGCACTACGGTATTGATTATTGATGCTAACGTGAGAAGTCACTCGGTTATACTCAATTATTACTACAATAATTGCTACATCATATCTCTCATATTATTGATTCGATTATTGTCACAAATATCATCTGCATAATATGATATATTATTAAATCAATAATTGAGGCGACAAAGTTATTCATATTATTAAATTGTAATATTTACAATGTCTAGAAGTTCATCGAGGAGAGGTTTGGTCATCTAATTGCAGCTCAATAAGGAAAATCCTTATCGGAAAGCCCCTCTTTCTGAGGACGACACGGTTGTTAAATATTGTGAGTTATAATATTAATGATGAATAAGTTTGTGTTGATTAAAGATAAAATTGATAGTTTCATTATGTTGAGATTATTAGTGTTAGTGGAAATCGACATCTATTCCGATGATAATTGATGTCTGGGGGTTATATTGATAAATCGGATAATTAACCGGATAAATGAGCAATTAATTTCTATTAATTCACATGATTATAACTATTTGTTTACATGTGTGTACTATTGATTCACATTCTTGTACTATTAGGGGAGTTGGTGCAAGATTGATAATACTTGCATGACTAAGTTAAAAATGGAGGTATAGATGGAGGTACTATACTGTAATTCGTATTTTCATATGATTATAACTATTGATTCACATAATTGAACTATTGATTCACATTATTTACTATTAGGGGAGGTGGTGCAAGTTTGATAATACTTGCAGGACTAAATTAATAATGAAAGAAAAGTTGAAGGTATTGTACTGTAATATTTTGAGCCCCAAAATGTGCAATTATCGAAACTATATTTTCCTATAAATAGAAGCTCATTCTTCTTTCATTTCTCACCAATTCACTAAAGCTATAGAGCAATTATTATAGAGAGAAATTATAGAGTGAAAGAAGAAGAGAAGTCTGCTACCTCTCTACTCCAAAGATCCAGCTTCTTTCTAAGGTAAGGGTATTATTTCTTTCAGATTCATGAAGAGAGCTTCATTATTCCATTCTTTATTATTATGTTGGAATAACTAGTCTATGCGAAGTACTGCATACATGGTGAAATTCTTATGTTATTCCATTCTTTATTATTATGTTGGAATAACTTGTCTATGTGAATTACCGCATACATGGTGAAATTCTTCTATTATTCCATTCTTTATTATTCTATTTGGAATATCCCGTCTGCATTTGGATTACGCTTAGACACAGTTACATTCTTTATTATTACGTTAGAATATCCATGTCTGTGCGGATTACGCTGTGACCTAGTTCCATTCTTTATTATTCATTGGAATAACTTTTGTTTGCGCGATTATCGCATGCATGGTGAATTCTTTGTTATTCCATTCTTTATTATTACATTAGAATATCCTGTCTGTGCGGATTACGCTAGACCTGGTTCCATTCTTTATTATTCTGTTGGAATAACATGTGAGACCCCAAATTTTATGAATAAAGATTTAAATTTCTTGAAATATTTTTTTTCAAAATTATGGTGTGGATTTGATATAATGTTATAGTTATGGATAATATTTATAAATTTTGCAAAGTATGCAAGTTGTTATATAATATTCGATTGGCTCTGGAATATTCGTTTTAATAGGAATATTAAATGCGACTTACACAATCATTAGTGGACCCCACAACGGAATTATTATTTGATTGAGAAAATGACAAAAATATTTTTATGAAAATAATGGCGGAAGTTTTACCGTTAAACCGTTGAACTACTTTGGTAGTAAAAGTACAAAGAATGTCGCGTGATTGCATAGTAGCACATAATTTGTATTGATTATTGATGCTTACGTGAGAAGTCACTTTCGCTTTTGTTCAATTATTGCTTCAAAGAATTGTTGCGTAGTATCTCACGTTATTTGATTCAATTATTGTCGATATTTTATATATTATTAAATCAATAATTGAGAGGACAGAGTTATTAATATTATTATTTGTAATATTAACGATGTCTAGAAGTTCTGTCAAGGAGAGGTTTGGTCACCTAATTGCGCACCAATAGAGAGAAATTCTTATTGGAAAGCCCCCTCTTTCCTGGGAACGACCTGGTCGATTAATATTGTGAATTGTAATAATGATGATAAATATTGTTAAATATATTGAGGTGTCTTTTTATGAAGTCACGAAAGTTTATATATATATATATATATATATATAATTTTGTTTTATTAGTATTATTAATGTAATAAAACGTAAAGCTTTTTATATAAAATGTAATACTTTTATAAAGTTATTTGTTTTATTAGACTATAAATAGAATATATTATATTATATTATGCATAGTATTTTGTATAGTAAAATCTTTTTTATATAAAATAAAATACTTTTATAAAGTTATTTGTTTTATTAGACAATAATTAGAATATATTATATTTTATTATGCATAGTATTTGTATAGTACTGCATAGTATTTTGTATAGTAAATTTTTTTATATAAAATGTAATACTTTTTATAAAGTTATTTGTTTTATTAGACAATAATTAGAATATATTATATTTTATTATGCATAGTGTTTGCATAATGCATGCATAGTGTTTGTATAGTAAAACTTTTTATATAAAAATGTATATACTTTTATAAAGTTATTTGTTTTATTAGACAATAATTGGAATATATTATATTTTATTATGCATAGTATTTTTATAAGGTTCCATATAAGTGTTTCTATAGTAAAAACTATTTATATAAAATGAATACTTTTATAAAATTATTTATTTTATTAGATTATAAATAGAATATATTATATTTTATTTAAAAGATTTTGTTTTATTAGAATATTTTATTAATACTGCATAGTAAATAAATATGGTCCGTCCGTTTAAAAGTAAATCAATATGGACCGTTCATGAATTAGTTACTATTCAGTCCATTCTCCTATAAATAGAAGCTCATTCCTTCATTATTTCTTACGAATTCAATTTGAAACTCTGAGAGAAAACTATAGAGAGAAAGAAGAAAAGTATTCTCGCTACTTCACTACTCATATATCCAGTTTCTTCTAAGGTAAGGGGTATTATTTCTTTTGTATTCATGAAGAGAACTTCAGTTATTCCATTCTTTATTATTCTGTTGGAATAACCTGTATACATGGGCTACCCTATACATGGTGAAATTCTTCTGTTATTTCATTCTTTATTATTATATTGGAATAACCTGTATATGCGATGTACCGCATACATGGTGAAATTCTTCTGTTATTCTATTCTTTATTATTCTGTTGGAATATCCTCACTTGCGTGTATTACGCTTACCGACACGTTCCATTAATTATTATTATGTTGGAATAACCTGTCTGTGTGGTCTATCGCATGCATGGTGATTTCTGTTGTTATTCCATTCTTTATTATTTTGTTGGAATATCCTGTCGGTGCGAATTTCGCCTGACCTGGTTCCGTTATTTATTATTCTGTTGGAATATCCTGTTTGTGCGTTTACGCATGACCTGGTTTCATTATTTATTATTTTTTGGAATAACCTATATGTGCGGTCTATCACATGCATGGTGATTTCTTCTATTATTCCATTCTTTATTATTCTGTTGGAATAACCTGTCTATGTGGATTATCACATGCATGGTGAATGATCCTTTAGATTCATTCCTTATTAAATTATGGAAATGATCTGCATTTAAGTGGATTACTGCACGGGCGGATGAAAATCCATTGCGCTTTCATATATTCTTTATACTTAGTTGGTTAAAGCTTTGACTTCTATACTCCATGAAATTAGTGGAATATCCTTGATATTTGCGCTTCATCCAAAGATCTTTTCATGGAAATATTCTTCCGAGCATTCTTGAATTTTACTCTACAAAGAAGTATCATGTTGACAATTTGGACGTTATTAGTTCTCGGATAAATTAATTCTTGAACTTGTTTTATTGAATTCTTATATCATTGTCATCATCCTCATGTTTATTTTATGTTGAAAGTCATCTGTGGCTTCAGAGTGCATAGATGGACTTGGTATGATTATGACCAGGGATTAATCAAGATAATCACGACCGTAATGTTACAAATGATGTGGTAAAAGTCTTCGTTGGCCCGTAGTGCATTGATGGACGATTGTTGGCATGATCACGACCATTGATGAATACACGAATATCCTCGGGCCGTAGTGCATGGATAATTTGTGGTTGTGATACTAATGAATATCCTTGGTAGTAGTGCGGGGGATGATGTGGATTATTTATTGTCGAGTCCCAAAGAATAAAAGTGATGAAAAACCTTTTTAAATCATAAAAGATAGTAGATTTTATTCTCTACTTGACCCTTTTAATGGATTGCTTATTCCGCTGTAGTTAAACTTGATGTCTATTGTATTTTATTCTGCATTATCTTAGTCATAATATTTCTTACTGGGCTATTTGAGCTCACCCTTTCTTTCACTGTTCTCTTCAGGAAATGAGAATATAGCTGGGACGAGTCGAGGAACGGAGTAACGGTCCAGAAGATAGCATTAGTAGTCCTCACTATTCTGTTAAATAGTGTAACAATAAATGTAAAAGGACTCCATTGAGTGTGGATATTGTCTAGATGAAAATATTCTTATTAAAACTTTTAGATCATGTTATGTCGTATTTTATACGACTATTGTATAATTAAGTTGTATTTGTATTCTTTACATGTATTTGGTGACTCAAGATGGGTGATGTATACCTATTTTGGGGGCGTCACATAACATGTCTGTGCGGTCTATCGCATGCATGGTGAATTCTTCTGTTATTCCATTCTTTATTATTCTGTTGGAATATCCTGTCTGTGCGGATTACGCATGACCCGGTTCCATTCTTTATTATTCTGCTGGAATAACTCGCTTGCCTACATGTGGATTATCACATGCATGGTGAATGATCCTTCGTATTCATTCCTTATTAAATTGTGGAAATGATCTGTCTATGTGGATTATCACATGCATGGTGAATGATCCTTCATATTCATTCTTTATTAAATTGTGGAAATGATCTATCTACGTGGATTACCGCATGGCGGGTGAAAATCCATTTGCAGTTTTATATATTCTATGATACTCATTTGGTTAAAATTTTAGCTTCTATACTCCATGAAATTAGTAGAATATCCTGGATATTTGCGCTTCATCCAGTATCTTTTCATGGAAATATTCTTCTAAGCATTCTTAAATTTTACTCTACAAAGCAGTATCATGTTGACAATTTGGACGTAATTGATTTCAAGATAAATTAACTTATAAATCTTTAAAATTTATTCTTGAACTTGTTTTATTGAATTATTATGTCATTGTCACCATCCTCATGCTTATATTGTGATGAAAGTCATCTTGGCTTACGTGCATAGATGGACTTGGTATGATTATGACCAGGGATCATTTGGTATAATCATGACTTGTAATGTTATAAATGATGTGGTAAAAGTTCTCAGTGGCCTGTAGTGCATTGATGGACAGTTTTTGGTATGATTATGACCAGGGATTATTCGGTATAGTCATGACCATTGATGATTTAATGAATATCTTTGGCCCGTAGTGAAGGGATGACTCGATGATGTGGTTTAATTATTAAGGCGAGTCTCATCGATAAAAGTTGATAAAAATCTTTTTAAAATCATAGAAGATAGTAGATATCATGCTTTACTTGTCTCTTCTAATGGATTGATTATTCCGCTGCAGTTAAACTTGATGTCTATTGTATTTTATCAGTTTAACATTGTTGAAGGCTAATGATAATTTATTTTGCATTATCTTAGTCATAATATTTCTTACTGGGCTAGTTGAGCTCACCCTTTCTTTCACTGTTCTCTTCAGGAAATGAAAACGTAGGTGGACTAATTCTGGGGAACAGAGTGACTCATTCCGATGATAAGATTAGTAGTCCCTCACTATTCGTTAAATAGTGTGACAATAAATGTAATGAGGACTCCATCGAGCGTGGATATTGTCTAGATGACAATATTCTTATTAAAACTCTTAGATTATGTTTTGTCGTATTTTACACCATCGTTGTATAATTAAGTTGTATTTGAATTTTGTACCATGTATTTGGATACTCAAGATGGGTGATGTATACCTATTTTGGAGGCGCCACACTTAATATCAAAGCTTAGGGATACGATCACCGGCCGAGATGTGAGACAAGAACTAGGAGGGAGAGACGGGAATTCTTCTTCGCTAGTATGACCTACCTAAGTTTATTTGGTATTTAATTGGCTCGATTCGTAGTATAGGTATAATATGTGATATGTTAATTAACCCTTGTTTTGTGGCGTGATTGGAAAATGGCAATCCTAAAATGTTAACGACGACCTAATAATCATTGGTGGACCCCACAATAAGTATTGTTTGAGTTAGAAAACGCGTAAATATCTTTTATAAAAATAATGGCGAAAAGTTTTATCGTTAAACTGTTGAAATACCCGGTGGTAAAAATACAAGAATACGTGTGGTTGCATAAGAAGACACTTTTATTGATTATTGATGCTTACGTGAGAAGTCACTTAGTTATACTAAATTATTGCTACAGTAATTGTTGCATAATATCTCTGATATTATTGATTCAATTATTGTCATAGTATCATCTACATAATATTTTATATTATTAAATCAATAATTGAGACTAAAAAGGTATTCATATTATTATTTGCATTATCGATGATGTCTAAAAAGTTCTGTCAAGAAAAGGGGTTTGGTCACCTAATTGCGCGCCAATAGGAAGAAATTCTTATCGGAAAGTCCCCTTTTTCCTGGGAATGATTTGGTTGTTAAATATTGTGAGTTATAATATTAATGATGAATAAGTTCGTGTTGATTAAAGATGAAAATTGTTGATAAAAAATATTTCCATTGTATTGGGATTATTTGTATTAGTGGAAATCGACATTTATTTCGATAATAATTAATTTTTGGATGTTAAATTGAACAAATGGGCAAATTAATCGGATAAATGAGCAATTAATTGATATTGGTTCACATGCAAATTACTGTTAGTTCACATGTGTGGAACTATTGATTCATATGCATATACTATTAGGGGAGGTGATGCAAGATTAATAATACTTGAAGGACTAAATTAAAAATGGAGGTATAGATGAAGGTACTATACTGTAATATTTCGAGCCCCTAATCGTGCAATTATCGAAACTATATTTTCCTATAAATAGAAGCTCATTCTTCTTTCATTCTCACCAATTCACTAAGACTCACAAGAACATCTATTGAGAGAGAAGCTATAAAGTGGAATAAGAAGAGTATTCTGCAACTTCACTATTCCAGTATCTAGTTTTCTTCTAAGGTAAGGGAAATTATTTTTGTTCAATACTCGTATGAAGTAATATTTTCTTCCATACTCTGTAGTATGTAAGTAATATTATTTCATTGCGTATTCCTAATTCTACACTCATTCTGTTAAAGTATTGCTTCTATACACAGTGAAATTAGTAGAATATATTTGAAATTTGCGCTTCACCTAGTATCGTTTCACAAGGATATTTTTTTGAACATTCTTGTTAAATTTTAAGCTTTTCATGCTGGAGTACTGTTCATGGAGTACTATTCACAAAGTAGTATTCATGGGGTACTATTTATAAAGTACTATTCACGGGGTACTATTCTTGAAGTACTATTTCCGAAGTACTATTCCCAAAGTACTATTCACGGGGTACTATTCACTCGGGTACTATTCACCCAGAGTACTATTTATGACAAAAAATAATTTCTTTTCGGTCCAAATCATTTTTGATACAATATTATTCTTGAATTTTACTCCACAAAGCAGTATCATGTTGACAATTTGGATATTTTTGAATTTTGGATAAATTAAATTTATAAATCTTTAAAAATTTATCATTTACTTTTTTTTAATTGAATTCTTATATCATTGTCATCATCCTCATGTTTATATTATGATGAAAGTCATCTTTGGTCGTAGTGCATAGATGGACTGTTGATTGGTATGATTATGACCAGGGATCATTTGGTATAATCATGACTTGTAATGTTACAAATGATGTTGTAAAAGTCCTCATTGGCCCATAGTGCATTGATGGACAGTTGTTGGCATGATCATGACCATTGGTGATTACATGAATATCCTTGGCCCGTAGTGTATGGATAATTCGTGGACGTGATACTAATGAATATCCTTCGCCCGTAGTGCATGAATAATTCAGTGATGTGGATTATTTATTGAGCTGAGTCTCAGCGATAAAATTGATGATAAACTTTTTAAATCATAGAAGATAGTAGATATCATGATTTACTTGACTCTTCTAATGGATTGCTTGTTCCGCTACAGTTAAACTTGTTGTTTATTAGTTTAACACTGTTGAAGGCTAACGGTAATCTATTCTGTATTATCTTAGTCATAATATTTCTTACTGGGCTAGTTGAGCTCACCCTTTTGTTTTCATTGTTCTCTTCAGGAAATGAGAACGTAGCCGGGACTAGTCGGGGAATGGAGTGATGGTCCTAGATGGTGGCTATAGTAGTCCTCACTATTCTATGAAATAGTGTGATAATAAATGTAATGAGGACTCCATTTGAGTTTGGATATTATCTTGAAGACAATATTTGTATAAAAACTCTTAGCTACACTTTTGTCGTATTGTATAAAAGAAGTTTGTATTTGATTATGTACCAAGTATTTGGCGACTAAGAATGGGTGATGTATACCTATTTTGGGGGCATCACAGTTGGTATCAAAGCTTAGGGATATGATCCTTAGCTAAGATGTGAGACTAGAACTAGGAGGGGAGAGACGGGTTAATCCTTCGCTAGTATGACCTACTTAAAGTTATTTGTTATTTAATTGATCGGTCAGAGTATAGGGATAATATGTGGCATGTCAATTAACTTTTGTTTTGTGGCAGTGTTTGAAAATGACATTTGAAAATGTTCAGATAAACAATGAAGCTCATGAGATCGTTGAGTCACCAACAATCAATACCTTGGATAATGTGCATCAGGAAGGCAATAATCCCCAGGTAAATAACAACACCGACCAAATGATGAACGATGGGATGTTCAGAGGCTTTACGCAATTCATGCAACATCAGGCGAGAGAAACTCCTATTCAAAATGCAGGTGGAAACACTGGCAACTCTCGGATGGTCACCGCTAAGCAGTTCAAGGAGCTGGGACCACCGGAGTTTTTGGGAAAGTCAGAACCACTCAAGGCAGAGACGTGGATAAAGCAGATCACCAAGATATTTGATGTCTTGGGATTGTCCGAGGAGCAAAAGGTTTCCTTTGCCACCTTCATGTTGAGAGGAGAGATAGATTACTGGTGGGAATCAGTAAAACGTACTCAGCCTGCCGTACTCAAGATGTCTTGGGAAAAGTTCCAAGAATTGTTCAATAATAAGTACTTTCCCGTTCATCAAGCTAGAGCAAAACAATATGATCGTGTCACAGTACGAGTCTAAGTTTGCGAAATTATCCCAATTTTCATCCCATTTGGTAGATAATGAGGAGCGTACGACGTGGATGTTTCTAAGTGGTTTAAAACCCGAGATACGTCAATACCTCATTTCTCACAAACTTTGCTTGTATTCAGATATTGTGAATAGGGCTCAGTTATTGGAGCGTGATAATGAGTCAACACAACTAAGAGAGAGCATACGAGAAAATGATAATACTAGTGGTAGCAGTCATCGAAGCGGTGACAACAAACGTGGAGGGAATCAACATGCCAGAAATGGTAACCACTTCGGTGGTAATCATGGCCAAGATAATAAAATTGGAAATTTCAAGAGAGGAGATTCAATAATGATGGAAAGACGTCAACACCAGCACTAGTTGTTAAGGAAGGAGAATGACCGTCGATCGTATGTTACAAATATGGAGGGGGGGACACATCAGTCCAAACTGTACGCAGCAGTCCAAAGCATGTTATAATTGTGGAAGAGAAAGTCACCTAGCCCAATTTTATCGTACAGTGAAGTCAAGTCCAGCTGGGATGGAGACACCAAAGGCCATCCCAGACAATACAAAGTCGGTAGTTCAAGGGAGAGCGTTTGTCGTGACCTTCTAAAAAGCGAAGAACCCGAACGAAAATATCACGGGTAAGCTAATCATAAACTCTTGAGAAGTCTATACCTTATTTGATACCGGTTCTACCTATTCTTTTATTTCTCCTACTTGCGCTCAACGTTTAAATTTAACTCCGAAGAAATTAGACTTTGACGTATCTGTTGAAACTCCGTTGGGAGAGACCTTCATTACATCTACTGTTTATAAGTCTTGTTTGATTTAAATCGGCAACCGCACGTTACCTGTGATCTTATCTCTTTGAAAATACTTGCATTTGATGTGATTTTAGGGATTCATTGGTTAACCACTCATCATGCTAAAATTGATTGTTTTTGTAAGGTTGTTAGCTTTCATATTCCTAACCAACCTATTATGCGAATTCAAGTAACCAAACCACTAAAGTCAATAATTGTCATATCAAGCCATAAAGCTATTCGTTTATTGAAAAATGGATGTCAAGCTTTCTTAGCACATGTCACAGATTTAAACAAAAATACGTCAGATTTGAATGATATTTCTATTGTTAATAAATTTCCTGACGTATTCCCTGAAGAACTTCTTGGCCTACCCCTAGAGCTCGAAATCGAATTTTGTATCGACCTTGAACTCGGTACAAAACCCATTTCTAAAGCCCCAAATCGAATAGCTCCTATTGAACTTTAGGAGTTAAAAACCCAACTGCAGGAATTGTTACACATCAGTTTCATTCGTTCTAGTACGTCTCCTTGGGGTGCTCTTATTCTATTCATAAAGAAGAAAGATAGAAGTATGTGACTTTGTATTGACTATCGGGAGTTGAATCATGTCACCATCAAAAATAGGTATCCGTTACCTCGTATTGATGACCTGTTTGACCAGTTACAAGGAGCTAAATTATTTTCAAAGATCGATCTTCGTTCCGGATATCATCAGTTAAAGATTAAAACTGATGACATTCCAAATACTGCTTTCAGAACTCAGTATGGGCATTACGAATTCCTAGTCATGTCTTTTGGATTGACTAATGCTCCTGCTGCCTTTATGGATATGATAAACCGAGTATTCAAGGAATATTTGGATCATTTCGTGGTTGTCTTTATTGATGACATCCTCATATACTCCAAAAGCCGTGAAGGTCATGAACAACACTTGAGGATGATACTCCAAAAGCTTTGTGAAAACAAGCTATATGCCAAGTTGAAGAAATGCGAGTTCTGGCTTGAGAAAGTAGCATTCCTTGGGTATGTGATATCAAACCACAGAATATATGCTGACCCAGCAAAGATTGAAGCAATTCAAAGCTGGGAGCAACCTAAGTCAATAACCGAAGTACGTAGCTTTCTTGGCTTAGCTGGTTATTATCGAAGATTCGTGGAAGGATTTTCTCGAATCGCTACTCTATTAAATCAGCTGACTTGAAAAGATATAAAATTTGGTTGGAGCGAGGAATGTGAGAAGAGTTTTCAAGAACTCAAGAGGAGACTCATTTCAGCACCTGTTCTGACAATACCATCTGGTTTAGAGGGATTTGTCATATACAGCGATGCTTCAGGCAAAGGTTTAGGATGTGTTCTCATGCAAGATGGGAAATTCATAGCCTATGCCTCACAACAACTCAAAGAATATGAGAGAAATTATCCTACTCATGATCTAGAGTTGGCAGCTGTCGTTTTCGCGCTTAAAATCTGGAGGCATTACCTATATGGGGAGAAAGTGGAAATCTATACGGATCATAAAAGCCTCAAATATTTCTTCACCCAAAAGGAACTTAATATACGGTAACGACGTTGGCTCGAGCTGTTGAAAGATTACGATCACACCATTCAATACCATCCTGGAAAAGTGAACGTAGTAGCTGACGCATTGAATAGAAGATCATATGCGGGTACGAGTGCGATATTGTCAATATAAAGGCCCATTTTGTATGACTTACAAAGGATGGATATAGAATTAAAGACTACAGGGACTCACGTGATGATGGCAGATATATAAGTAGAACCAACTTTAATCGATAAAGTTAAAGCTGCTCAAGCTATAGACCTGGAGCTGATGCATATGAGGAAGAAAGTACAAGAAGGTGTTATCCCGGAAGTAAGAATCGATGAAGAAGGAATACTTCGAGTCAACTCTAGACTTTATGTTCCTAACGACTCTGACTTGAAGTATAAAATGATGATGGAGGGGCACAACACACTGTTTGTAATCCATCCTGGGAGTAACAAAATGTATCGTGATCTTCGACATACATTTTGGTGGAGTAATATGAAGAGAGAGATCGCAAAGTTTATCTCAAGGTGTTTAACTTGTCAACGTGTCAAAGCGGAGCATCAAGTGCCAAAAGGTCCATTGTAACCACTTAAAATTCCAGAATGGAAGTGGGAGCACATTACCATGGACTTCGTTACTGGTCTTCCCAATGTTTCTCTAGGCATAGATGCAATTTGGGTCATTGTCGATAGACTAACCAAGTCTTCTCATTTCTTACCTATACGAGAAACTTATTCACTTGAACGTCTTGCTCATATGTACATAAATGAGATTGTAAGACTACATAGTATGCCATTATCCATAGTTTCTGATCGAGACCCAAGATTCACTTCACGATTTTGGGTTAGTTTGCAAAAAGCTATGGGCACGGATTTATGATTCAATTCGGCATATCATCCTCAAATGGACGAACAGTCAGAGAGGACTATTTAAACTCTTGAAGATCTATTAAGACTCTGTGTTCTTGACTTCAAAGGAAGTTGGAACAAGTTCTTGCTATTAGTGGAATTCTCCCACCACAACAATTATCAAGCAAGTATTGGCATGACTCCATTTGAGGCGTTGTATGGACGCAAGTGTCGTTCTCCAGTATGCTGAGGTGCATGGGTGAAGAAACGTTATTGGGACCAGAATTGGTACACATAACTACCAAAAAGATTCAAATGATCCGACAACGTATAAAGACCTCGCAAGATCGACAAAAGAGTTATGTTGATCTTCATTGAAAGGACGTGGAATTCAATGTTGGAGAGCATGTGTTGTTACGTGTGGCTCCATGGAAAGGAGTTATAAGATTAGAAAGAGAGAAAAGCTCAATCCCCGATTCATTGGGCCATTCAAAATTTTTGATCAAGTAGGAACTGTAGCCTATAGACTCGCCTTACCACCAAGTATGTCTCGTGTTCATAACGTTTGTCAAATATCTATGTTATGTAAATATGTGAAAGACCCGAACCACATTATTGATTTAGAACCAGACAAAATAGTAGAAGATTTAACGTATGAAGAGGTACCTATTTAAATCTTGGATAAAAAGGAACATATTCTACGCTCCAAGGTTATACCTCAAATCAAAGTTTTGTGGAGAAACCACGATGTTGAGGAAATGACCTGGGAGTTGGAATCTGAAATGAAATCAAGGTATCCTCACCTCTTCGACATACCAGGTATGTACCCTAATTTCGAGGACGAAATTTCATAAGAAGGGGAGGTTGTAAGACCCCAACTTTTATGAATAAAGATTAATTTTTCTCGAAATATATTTTTGAATATTATGGTGTGGATTTGATATAATATTATAGTTGTGGGTAATATTTACAAATTTTGAAAAGTAAGCAAGTTCTTATAAAATATTCAATTGGTCATGGAATATTCGTTTTAACAGGAAATATTCGTAGGACGGCACAATCATTGGTGGACCCCACAACAGAAGTATTGTCGGAGTTAGAAAACGATAGAAATATCTTTTTATAAAAATAACGGCGAAAGTTTTACCGTTAAACTATTGAAATACCCAGTTGTAAAAGTACAATAATACGCATGATTGCATAGTAGCACACTATATTGATTATTGATGCTTACGTGAGAAGTCACTAAGTTATACTCAATTATTGCTACAGTAATTACGGCATAATATCTCTCATATTATTGATTCAATTATTGTCATATTATCATCTTCATAATATTTTATATTATTAAAACAATAATTTAGACGACAAAGTTATTCATATTATATTTTCATTATTGACGATGTACAGAAAGTTCTTTCGAGGAAAGGGGTTTGGTCACCTAATTGCGCGCTAATAGGGAGAAATTCATATCGGAAAGCCTCCTCTTTCCTGGGAATGATCTGGTTGTTAAATATTGTGAGTTATAATATTAATGATGAATAAGTTCATGTTGATTAAAGATGAAAATTGTTGATAAAAAATATTTCCATTGTGTTAGGATTATTTGTGTTAGTGGAAATCGACATTTATTTCGATAATAATTGATTTCTGGATGTTAAATTGAACAAAAGGGTAATTAATCAGATAAATGAGCAATTAATTGATATTAGTTCACATGCAAATTATTGTTGGTTCACATGTATGTAACTATTGATTCACATACATGTAATTATTGTTGGTACAAGATTGATAATACTTGAAGGACTAAATTCAAAATAAATGTATAGATGAAGGTACTATACTATAATATTTCGATCCCCCTAATCGTGCAATTATCGAAACTATGTTTTTCTATAAATAAAAGCATATTCTTCTTTCATTCTCACTAATTCACTAAGACTCACAAGAGCATCTATTGAGAGAGAAGCTATAGAGAGGAAGAATAAGAGTATTCTGCTACTTCACAATTCCAGTATCTAGTTTTCTTCTAAGGTAAGGGATATTATTTTTGTTCAATACTCGTATGAAGTAATATTTTCTTTCATTCTCTGTAGTATGTAAGTAATAATATTTTATTTTGTATTCCTAATTCTACATTCATTCTGTTAAAGTATTGCTTCTATACTCTGTGAAATTAGTAGAATATACTTAAAATTTGTGCTTCATTTAGTATCGTTTCACAAGGATATTTTTTTGAACATTCTTGTTAAATTTTAAGCTTCTCATGCCGGAGTACTGTTCACGGAGTACTATTCACAAAGTATTATTCACGGGGTACTATTTACAAAGTACTATTCACGGGATACTATTCACAAAGTACTATTCACGGGGTACTATTCACAGAGTACTATTCCTAAAGTACTATTCCTAAAGTACTGTTCACGGGGTACTATTCACCCGAAGTACTATTTATGACAAAAATTGATTTCTTTTCGGTCCAAACCATTTTTGATACAATATTATTCTTGAATTTTACTCCACAAAGTAGTATCATGTTGATAATTTGGATATTTTTGAATTCTGGATAAATTAAATTTATAAATCTTTAAAATTTATACTTTGTTTTTTTTAATTGAATTCTTATATCATTGTCATCATCCGCATGCTTATATTGTGATGAAAGTCATCTTTGGTTGTAGTGCATAGATGGACTGTTGATTGCTATGATTATGATCAGGGATCTTTCGGAATAAACATGACTTATAATGTTACAAATGATGTGGTAAAAGTCCTCATTGGCCCGTAGTGCATTGATGGACAGTTGTTGGCATGATCATCACCATTGGTAATTACACAAACATCGTTGGCCCGTAGTGGTTGGATAATTTGTGGACGTGATACTAATGAATATCCTTGGCCCGTAGTGCATGGATAATTCAGTGATGTGGATTATTTATTGAGTTGAGTCTCAGCGATAAAATTGATGATAAACTTTTTAAATTATAAAAGATAGTTGATATCATGCTCTACTTGACTCTTCTAATGGATTTCTTGTTCCGCTACTGTTAAACTTGTTGTTTATTAGTTTAACATTGTTGAAGGCTAACGATAATTTATTCTGCATTATCTTAGTCATAATATTTCTTACTGGGCTAGTTGAGCTCACCCTTTTGCTTTCATTGTTCTCTTCAGGAAATGAGAACGTAGTCGGGACTAGTCGGGGACGGAGTGATGGTCCGAGATGGTGGCTATAGTATTCCTCACTATTCTATAAAATAGTGTGATAATAAATGTAATGAGGACTCTATTTGAGTTTGGATATTGTCTAGAAGACAATATTCGTGTAAAAACTCTAAGTTGCGCTTTTGTCGTAATGTATAAAAGAAGTTTGTATTTAATTTATGTAACAAGTATTTGGCGACTCAGAATGGGTGATGTATACCTATTTTGGGGGCGTCACAAGGACCGCCAGAGTTTTAGGGATCCATGAACCCGGTCGAAGCTCAGATCTAGATTATGGAAATGGAGAAGGTATTTGATGTTGCAAGGGTCAACGATGATCAGAAGACCGCTTTTGTAACGTTTATGTTGAAGTTAGAGGCCAGCTACTGGTGGCAGGTGAACAAGATTAGAGGAGGATAGGGTGTGATCACATTGGATAGGTTCAAGGAGATGTTCTTTGAGATGTATTTCCCAACGAGCTCTCAGAACCAGATGGAGGTTCAATTTTTGGAGTTGAAGCATGGTAACATGTCAGTGCCAGAATATGCCGCAAAATTTAATGAGTTGGCTAGGTTCGCAACTTATCAGGTGAATACATATGAGAGGAAAACTAGGAGGTTTAACAGGGGTTGAAGCCATTATTGTACAGAAAGGTGTTAATGTTCCAATTGAACACTTTTGCGAGATTTTTGGAGAAGGAAATCATTGCAGAAGGCGGAAGCGATGCTCTGACTAGGTATAATCAAGAATAGAAGAAGAAAAAGAATGAAGGTGAGAACAACAAAGCTAGTGGCAGCAATAGTGGTGGTGGTCATAGTCAGAAGAGGAAGTGGAATGATAATATATATACAGGGAATCATCAAGGAAGTTAAAAGAAGAAGGTGGAGGCTTGTTCTACCTGCGAAAAGAATCACCTAAGGGTATGCATGAAGGGGAAGATGGTTTGCTATAATTGTGGTAAGGAAGGCCACATAGCACCAAATTTCCCTAACCCTAAAAAGGGGGTTTACTTCACTTGTAGGTCGATGGATCATCTGGCTAGGGATTGTCCCAAGAAGGTAGCAAGAGGAGCATGAGCAAGTGGAAGTAAGAGAAACAGCGACTGTAGCTCTCTGACCATCACTGGACCAACGCCGTCAAATCGACCCACCGCCAGAACTTTCAGCATAACCGTGCAAGATGTTGTGCAGTCACGAGATATGGTGCCAGGTATCATTTCGATCAATGATATTAATGCTTACGTGTTATTTGATTCGAGCACTACTTTTTCATTTATATCCGACGATATTGCTAAGAATTTGAATTTGCCTAAAGAGGAATTAGAATACCCTTTGAACATAGAGATTGCGAATAAGGAAGTAATTCTTGTTAGGTTTGTACACAAGAACTGTAGGGTGGACATTAAGGGCCATGAGATGAGGGTAGATCTAATCCCGATTAAACTTGAGGAATTTGACGTTATTTTGGGAATGGATTAACTATTTAATTATGAGGCGATAATTAATTGCCAAAGGAAGTGTGAAAATTTATGCTAAATTTCTTTAGCATCGAGTCAATATACGTTCCTTGGGACAAGCCAAGCATCCTTTTAGATTTATCTTTATAGATCTGTATCCCAAAAATATAGGATGTTTCTCCCAAGTCCTTCATGGAGAAGTGTTTAGATAACCATATTATGATCGATTGTAGCATAAGAATATCATTCCCTATTAGTAATATATCGTCAACATATAATACAAGGAATGAAATAGCACTCCCACTAACCTTCTTGTACACACATGGTTCATTCTCATTTTTGATAAAATCAAACTCTTTGATTATCTCATCAAAACGGATGTTCCACCTACGAGAAGCTTGCTTCAATCCATAAATAGATCGTTGCAGCTTACAGACCTGATCTGTTCCAACCATTGAAACTAATCACTCTGGTTATGTCATATACACATCCTCCTCAAGTTTCCCATTGAGGAAGGCCGTTTTCATGTCCATGTGCCAGATTTCGTAGTCATGATAAGCTGCAATCGCAAGCAAAATTCGAATGGACTTGAGCATCACTACTGGTGAGAAGGTTTCATCATTGTCAACTCCTTGCCTTTGTTTGAAACCTTTTGCTACCAGTCGGGCCTTATAGGTCTCTACATTGCCGTCTGCTCTAGTCTTTCTTTTAAAGACCCATTTACACCCAATAGGTTTAATGCCTTCAGGTGGTGAAACCAAAGTCCATACTTGGTTTTCATACATGGAGTCTGTCTCGAATTTCATGGCTTCTAGCCACTTCTCTGAGTCTTTACTAATCATAGCATTTTCGTAATTCAGTGGATCATCATCATCTATGATGCGTACCTCATCGTCATCCTCTATAACGAATCCATACCTATCAGGTATCTTCGGCACTCTTCCAGATTAATTTACGAATAGGGTGTGTTATAGTAGGTTCTTCCAATTGGTTAGGTAACTGACTTTGATCCGTAGTATTTTGTGGTTTTTAAACTTCTTCAAGATATATCTTACTCCCACTGACCCCTTCAACGATAAACTCCTTTTTCAATAAGGCAACATGTTTCACAACAAACACCTTTTGATCAGTTGGATGATAGAAATAATACCCTAATGTTTCTTTAGGGTATCCCACAAATCTATATTTAGGACTGAGCAAAAAACGAGTATAACCGAACTACCGAACCGAACCAAAATAAATTAACCAAAATTTTCTGATAATTCGGTTAATTTCAATATTTCGGTTATATCCGATTTTTTTTACGGTTTTTGGTTAGGTTGTACGGGTATCATTTTTGAGTCATTACTCACTCAGCACTCACAGGTCACAGCGTGCACTCATAACTCAGATCTCAGATTCTGTTTTCCATCCGCTCCGCTTAGACTCGATCACTCAAACTCTCAGTCTCAGACCTCAGGGCTCAGTCTCAGACTCTTAGTCTCTCTCTCTTAGATCAGATCTCGACTGAGAGATCTAGTCGTCTACTCGTCTTCTCGAACTCTCAGATCTGAGATCTCTCAAGCCTCAAGTCTCGAACTCTCGTCTTCTCGGCGCCGGCGATCCTTCATCACGAACTCTCGAACTCTCAGATCTCGGCGCCGGCCGCCAGCGGCACCTTTCCATTTGAGGTATTTTTGTTATTTACCTTAACTCAGTTTAGTGCATCTTGTATTCTTGTTAGCTTATTCTGCTATATAACTATATAAGAGTGTGGCTTGTTTAATTTTTATTTTTTATTTTTTTATTTAAGTCAGTTTATATGCACATATTTGTGTATGTATTTATTTTTTTGTAATTGTGTCTGTGCATGTGTAATTTCTGAGGTTTTGAAAAGAAATTAGGAAAATGAAATTAGAAATTATACTTTTGAGAATATCTTACTGTTATTTCTTCTAATAAGTCTTCTTTGGTAGAGTTGTCCTATAATGAATTTATATATATATATATATATATATATATATATATAGTATTGTAAATTGAATAGGAACACTAGATAGGTAGGTTTCAACAACTGTTTGTTAATAAATATACAAGGAACACTAGATAGTTTAATTTTGGTCCTGTTATGTTTGTCACTAACTGTGATAATAGACAATGGATTATTAGCTCCCAAGCTGTATACTTGTGGTAATCATGCAATTTTATATCATAGTTACATCCTCCTAGTTCAACTGCTTGTTGTAATTTGATTCTTTATTTGTTTGGCCTTAATGTGGTGAATGCTGCTACAAGTTTCATATCACTATATCCAGCTGGTTTATAATTTTTTGTACTGTGTGGATTAAATAGAGGTGATTTTGTTCTTCTGATAATCTGATATGCTATCTAATATGAATTCAATGTATATATGCATGATGTTGTTTGTATCATTTTAGGTCCTGATGAAGTATTTGTTGCCATATGTTATGAATTCAATCTGATATGCTGATATGCTATCTAATATGCCTTAATGTTGTTTATATCAGTGAATATGAGAATTTCCTGATATTCAATTTCTATGTTCTATTTCCTGATATTCCTGACAGTTCAACTTTTAGCTAGTGTGGTAATAATTTTTGCTATTGCTTTGTGTAGACAGTAACAACCCACTCTTCTTGTATACTTTTGCTTACTTTGTAAACAGCAACAACATCAACTAGCATTAAATGGGCAACAACAACAACAACAACTAACAATCTAGCAAGTGCAACTGTGGAAGGAGGTTCAAACAGAAAATGGGTAGCAATCCAGCAAACTCAGTTGTTGTTGTTTATGGATTATGTTTATGGTGTTAAACTGTTAATCATTGGAGGAACTGTGTTGTTGTTTATGGTTGTTGTTTTCCATTATGTTTATGGTATATGGATTATGTTTATGGACTATGGTGTTAATCATTGGATTATGGTTTATGGTTTATGGATTATGTTTATGGTTTATGGTTTATGGATTATGTTTATCAGTTTATGGATTGTAGGATTCTTGAATCCTTTCTTGCTAAATATTCTAATTTCGATTATAACCTAATAACCAATTCGGTTATTCTGTTAGTGCAAAATTCGGTTATTTGTTCGGATACATAAAACAGTGTTTTTTCGGTTTTCGGATATAATCGAAATTTAGATTCAGTTCGGTTATTAACCGAATGCACACCCCTATCTATATTTGTCGGATCTACTATGTAGCATATCATTTTCAAACTTTTTGACATAAGTTAGATAACCACAAGTCTTAACATGCTTATGATTTGGTTTCCTCCCTTTCTATAACTCATATAGGGTCTTAGGGATGGATTTGGTAGGCACCTTGTTAAGTAGGTATGTAATCAATTTTAAGGCATATCCCCAAGAGGAAACTGGAAGATCGGTAAAGCTCATCATGGAACGAACCATGTCCAAAAATGTTTGATTTTTCCTTTCAGATACACCATTTAACTGCAGCGTCCCAGGTGGAGACCATTGTGAGATTATACCATTTTCTTTGAGACAATTGAGAAACTCACTGCTTAAGTATTCACCACCTCGATCTGATCGAAGAATCTTAATACTCTTGCCAGTTTGTTTCTCTACTTCACTTCTGAACTCTTTGAACTTTTCAAATGATTCAGATTAGTATTTCATTCAATACACATATCCATATCTTGAGTGATCATCAATAAAAGTAATAAAATAAGAATACACTATTCGTGCAGTCGTTATCATAGGTCCACATACGTCTGTATGTACCAATGCTAACAACTCTGTAACTCTTTCTCGTTTTCCACTAAAGGGATATTTAGTCATTTTACCCATGAGACAAGATTCAGAAGTTGGATATGATTCATAATCCGATAGCTCTAGGAGCCCATCTTTATGCAACTTTGAAAGACCCCAAATTTTAATGAATAAAGATTTAATTTTTCTAATTATTATTTTGAATAATAAGGTGTTGATTTGATATAATGTTTTAGTTATGGGTGAAATGTGTAAATTTTACAAAATAAGGAAGTGGTCATAAAATATTCGTTTGGTCGAGGAATATTCTTTTTGTCGGAGAATATCCGTACGACGGCGCAATCATTGGTGGACCACATAACGGAATAACTTTTGGATATAGAAAGCAAAAGAAATAACCTTTTATAAAAATAACAGTAAAACTTTTACCGTTAACTGTTGAAATAACCGGTGATAAAAATACATTAATACGCTGTGGTTGCGATGAAGACACTATTACCCATACGTATCTCATATTATTGATTCAATTACTGTCACAGTATCATCTGCATAATAATTCATATTATTAAATCAATAATTGACACGACACAATTATTTATATTATTAGTTAGCATTATTGGCAATATCTAGAAAATTTTGTTGAGGAAATGGATTAGGTCATGTAATTGCGCGCCAATAAGGATAAATCTTTATCGGAAAGCCCCCTCTTTCTTGGGAATGATTTGGTTGTTAATATTGTGAGCTTTTAATATTAATTGTGAATAATTATTATGTGGTGGATATTGGTTCAATTTTGATATAAATGAAGGAATTTTAGCATGAAATAATTGTTGAAAGTTTGGCATATTTTCTATGGAATTACAATTATTTCTCCGATAAAATATTCATTCTAATATATTATTATAATATATTATAATTGTTTAAATAATAATGTTATTATAATAGATATATATAAACATGTGATAAAAGGAGCAGTGGTTAGAAAATTATAAACGAATGCTTGTTTTCAAAAGCATTATAGTAGCCTTGTCCTTTTTCCAAGTTGTTTACTTCTCCTGCAAAAATTCCTTGTTTTCAAAGTTGTTAGGCCATTTAATTGGTGGAAATGGTTGGTGGATTTGCCTGCCAAACTTGTTTTCAAAAGGTGGACCCTCACCTATAAGGAAAAAATGAGAGTTAGGCAGAGGAAGAAGAAAAAATTAGGCAGGGTGTTTATTTTCTCCTCCGAGGTTACACTATAAAAGGGAGGTTAACCCTCCTTCCTCAACACACCATTTCAATATCAGAAATTCTTATTATATAGTATTGTGAGTATTTCTCTTGAGTATAAGGATACTTTGAGTGTAACTTTTTGTGCAAGATTTTCTAAGAATAATATCCGATATTCCAGTCAAATCTAGTTTCTACTAGGGTAAAGGATATTACTTTATTGCAATACTCGTAAAAAATATTATTTTCTTTCATACTCCATATTATGGAAGGAATATTATTTCATTTCATATTCCTAAATTTAAACTTACTATGGTAAGTATTGCTTCTATAATTCCTGAAATGATTAAAAATTCCTTAAGTTTTGCGCTTCATCTAATATCATTTCATTGGGATATTGGTCTAAACATTCTTATTAAATTTTAATCTTTTCATGTCTGGGTACTATTCATACGGTACTATTCATGGGCACTATTTATACGGTACTATTCATATGGTACTATTCACAACAGAATTTAATTTTCTTTTCTGTCTAAATTATTTTTGATACGTAAAAATCATTCTTAAATTTTACTTCACAAATAGTTATCATGTTAACAATTTGGACATATTTGAACTCTGGATAAATTGAATTAGAATTATCTAATATTTATCATTTATCTCACTTGATTGAATCTTTATATCATTGTTATCATCCTCATGCTTATACTGGAAGTCATCTTTTGCCCGTAGTGCAAAGATGAACTGTTGATTGATATGATTATGACCAGAAATTGTGCATTGGTATAATCATAACCTTTAATGTTACTGATAAGGTTTTTGGTGAAAGTCCTCTTTGGCCCGTAGTGCATAGATGGACAGGTGTTTGGCATGATCATGACCACTAGTGATACTAATGAATATCCTTGGCCCGTAGTGCATGGATAATTCGTTGATTTGAAATATTTATTGAATAATGTTACAGGGATAAAATACTGATGATGGACTTTTAAATCATAGAAGATAGTAGATATCATGCTCTACTTGACTCTTCTAATGGATTGTTGTTTCCGCTGTAGTTGTTGATCTAAAACTTGTTGTCTATTGTATTCTATCAGATTTTTCCCTGTTGAGAACTAAGGATAACTTTTTCTACATTATCTTAGTCATAATATTCTTTACTGGGCTAGTTGAGCTCACCCTTTTCCTTTTTGTTCCATTGTTCTTCTCAGGAAGCGAGAATATAGTTGGGACTAGTCGGGGTGTGGAGTGATGGTTTAAGACGGTCATTATAGCAGTCCTCACTATTTTGTAAAATAGTGTATCAATAATTATAATGAGGACTTTATTTGAGTTTGGATATTGTCTACAAGACAATATTTGTATTAAAACTCATAGCATATGTGTTATCGTATTTTGCACGACAGTTGTATTAATGAAGTTTGTATTTAGTTTATGTACCATGTATTTGGCAACTCAGAATGGGTTGTGTGGACCTATTTTGGGGGCATCATAAACTTGGATAATTTTGTTTCATTAATATAACCGAGTCTACAGTGCAGATATAATTAACATTATCTCTTTTCCTTTTCTTAGTTTGTTCAATTTGAAGTATATTTTTATGTAAGTTAAGTATGTAAAGTCCATTTCGTAAATTTCCAACACCATATAAATTTTTTTTATTATAAATAGAACAACTGTTGTTCTTTATTATAATATTAAAACCATTCATATCTAATACAGAATTAGAAATAATGTTTCTAATGATAGTTGAAACAATATAACAATTATTTAAGCTAATAGTTTTTCCCGTAGGTAGTGCTAAACAACAACAAGTCCCTACAGCTAATACAACCACCTTTGCTCCATTTTCCACTAGTAGGACAACCTCATCCTTGTTTAGATTTTTACTTACGACCAGTCTCTGCATATTATTACATATATGAGAACCACAGCCAGTATCCAATACCCAAGTAGAACTTTGACTTTCAAAAAAATTAATTTCAATCATAAACAAACCTTTATTAGGATTCGAAGCTTCTCCAAGCTTCTTCTGCTTTTGTTCAGTAAGATAATCCTTGTAGTTTCTCTTCTAGTGACCAAGCTTGTTGCAATGGAGGCAAATTCCTTTGCTAGCTGGATCACGTTTCTTTTGATCCTTCACTTTCGCCTTACCCTTAGCCTTCTTGGATTTCTTCTTTTCAGAAGATACCTTGGGCCTCTTTCTTTTCTTGGAAGAATCATCCACTATTAAGGCATGGTCCTTTCTTAGATGGGAAGTGACCTTTAACAGTTTTCAACATGTTAAGTAATTCAGGCAAGCTGACATCTAACTTATTAATGTGAAAATTTATAACAAATAGTGAGAAGATGTCAAGGAGTGACTGCAAGACTAAATCTTGACTTAACTTGTAAAATCCCAAATTTTACGAATAAAGATTTAATTTTCTAAAAATATTTTTTTTCAAAATTATGGTGTGGATTTGAGATAATGTTATAGTTGTGGGTAATATTTATAAATTTTGAAAAGTATGCAAGTTGTTGTATAATATTCAATTGGTCGGGGAATATTCGTACGCCGGTACAATCATTGGTGGACCCCACAACAAAATTATTGTCGGGTTGAGAAAACGACAAAAATATTTTTTATGAAAATAACGGCGGAAAAGTTAAAACTGTTGAACTACTCGGTAGTAAAAGTAAAGTAATACGCGTGGTTGCATAGTAGTACACGGTATTGATTATTGATGCTTACGTGAGAAGTCACTTAGTTTTGTTCAATTACTGCTACAGTAATTGCTACATAGTATCTCACGTTATTTGATTCAATTATTGTCGATATTTTATATATTATTAAATCAATAATTGAGATACAAAAGTTATTAATATTATTATTTACAATATTAATGATGTCTAGAAGTTCTGTCAAGGAGAGGTTTGGTCACCTAATCATGCGCCAATAGGAAAATTTCTTATTGAAAGCCCCTTTCTCACAGGAACGACACAGTCGATTAATAGTGTGAATTATAATAATGATGATGAATTTTGTTTTATTATTATTATAAATGTAATAAAATGTAAAACTTTTATATAAAATGCAAATACTTTTTATATAAAATGTAATACTTTTTATAAAGTTTTATTTTATTTGATTATAAATAGAATATAATATATTTTATTATGCATAGTATTTGCATAGTGCACGAATAGTATTTGTATAGTAAAATCTTTTTATATAAAAGCAGAATACTTTTATAAAGTTATTTGTTTTATTAGATTATAAATAGAATATATTATATTTTATTATGCATAGTGTTTGTATAGTAAATTTTTTTATATAAAGCGAATACTTTTATAAAGTTATTTGTTTTATTAGATTTTAAATAATATATATATATATATATATATATAAATAGAATATATTATATTTTATTTCATAGTATCCTTTCCATTCTCCTATAAATAGGATGCTTAGTTAGAATTGAAAATCACACGGAAGTTCGAGAATTCTTCTTCTATAATCTTGGCGTATTTCTTTAGAGTTTAAGAAAGCTTTGGCGTAGAAAACAAAGATAAGTTTTTCAAGAATATCCTCGCCCTACTACCGGTGAATACTCTTCTTTCTAAGGTAAGGGTATTATTCTTTTCGTATTCATGAAGAGAATTATTTTCTTTCAATACTCGTAAAATTTGTTATTCCATTCTTTATTATTATGTTGGAATAACCTGTCTATGCGAAGTGTCGCATACATGGTGAAATTCTTCTATTATTCCATTCTTTATTATTCTATTGGAATAACATGTCATGTATGTTGATCATCGCATGCCCGGTGAATTCTATTGTTATTCCATTCTTTATTATTACATTTGAATAACTTTTCTGCGTCTGTTCCTATCGCATGCATGGTGAATTCTATTGTTATTCCATTATTTATTATTACATTAGAATATCCATTTTGTGTGGATTACGCGTGATGACCGGTTCCATTATTTATTATTACTGTTGGAATTACTGCCAGTCTGCGGATTCTGCATGCGCTGGTGAATTCTTCATTATTCCATTCTTTATTATTCATTGGAATAACTTTGTCTATATGGGATTACTGCATGCATGGTGAATGATCCTTCGTATTCATTCCTTATTAAATTATGAAAATGATGCATCTCGTGGATTATCGCGCATATGCAAAAATCCATTTGCGATTTCATATATTCTATTATACTCAGTTGGTTAAAATTTTGGCTTCTATACTCCATGAAATTAGTAGAATATCCTGGATAATTGCGCTTCATCCAGTATCTTTTCATGGAAATATTCTTCTGAGCATTCTTGAATTTTACTCCACAAAGCAGTATCATGTTGACAATTTGGACATTATTGAGTTCAAGATAAATAAACTTATAAATCTTTAAAATTTATTCTTGAACTTGTTTTATTTAATTATTATGTCATTGTCATCATCCTCATGCTTATATTGTGATGAAAGTCATCTTTGGCTTACATGCATAGATGGACTTGGTATGATTATGACCAGGGATTATTCGGTATAATCATGACCTGTAATGTTATAAATGATGTGGTAAAAGTCCTTAGTGGCCTATAGTACATTGATGGACAGTTTTTGGTATGATTATGACCAGGGATTATTCGGTATAGTCATAACCATCGATGATTTAATAAATATCCTTGGCCCGTAGTGCAGGGATGACTCGATGATGTGGTTTATTTATTAAGATGAGTCTCAGCGATAAAAATTGATGAAAATATTTTAAATCATAAAAGATAGTAGATATCATGCTCTACTTGACTCTTCTAATGGATTGCTTATTCCGCTGCAGTTACACTTGATGTCTATTGTATTTTATCAGTTTAACATTGTTTAAGGCTAATGATAATTTATTTTGCATTATCTTAGTCATAATATTTTTTACTGGGCTAGTTGAGCTCACCTTTTCGCTTTCATTGTTCTCTTCAGGAAATGAGAACGTAGTCGGGACTAGTCAGGGAACGGAGTGATGGTCTGAGATGGTGTATTAGTAGTCTTCACTATTCTATAAAATAGTGTGACAATAAATGTAATGAGGACTCTATTTGAGAGTGGATATTGTCTAGAAGGCAATATTCTTGTTTAAACTCTCAGCTATGTTTTGTCGTATATTACACGACGTTTGTATAATTAAGTTTGTATTTGTATTCTGTACCATGTATTTGGAGACTCAGAATAGGTGATGTATACCTATTTTGGGGGCGTCACATAACTCCCCATCCATGACGAACCCAAGTTATCCAAGATGTTCAATCAGATTGATCATCTTTAAGACATGAGTCTCAACAACATTGCCCTCGATCATTCGAGATCAGAAGAGCTCCATAGATATTTCATATCTAGCAGTCCTACTTTGTTCACCATACATCTTGGAGGTGCAGCAGTATAGTAACAGCATCCATGGACGCTGAAGCTCGTTATTCATTGATCTGAGCATGATGCATTGAGTCATTGAGCCACAGATGCATCATCTTGCCACTTTCTAAAAGTAACAATCTCTTCCTCAGAGGCGGTTTCTTTAACATTTACAGGGACAAGAGAATTTAGAATATAAGAAATATTTTCAGTAGTGAGAACTATTCTCAGATTCCTTAACCAGTCCGTGTAATTCGGTCCGGTCAGTTTGTTAGCATCAAGTATGCTATGCAGTGAAATTAGTGAATGTGATATTTTCAAAATTCTGCATGTGAAAAAGATAACATTTTAGCAAATATTTATTTAATTAATTAATTTACCAAAATAAATTAGGTCTTATTTTAAATTGTTATCTCCCACTAATTTTTCAAACTATATTACCCTCACTTATATAGTTCGGCAAAATCTAATTAAAGTTTTTGCTAGTGAGAATAAGGATTCCATTTCAAATATATACAACCTTGTGGTGACACAACAAACTATATATAAATAAATAGGTAGACAACTCATTGTCAATTACATCATCATGTAACTCCTTTTTTGCCTCTTAGATTATTTTGATCAAGTGGTGACTCATCCGAATCAAAATTATTTAAGTTAAGTCCAACGTAGCACTTTCATATATTCAAAAAAGAAAAATATTATCCTTGTGGTGACACAACAAAACAACATTGTTCAATTTTCTTTATAAGTATCAAATGTGATAAATTAACATCTTAAATATTTAATACTCTATTAATTTTATCATGCTAGAAGGTGACGTTTGATATTCTAAATATCAATAAACGTGTAGGACTTAATATAAATTCTTTGAGGGGTTTGTTATTAATTGTTTCATCTTGTTTAGTCTTGTACACACGCCACACACACACACACACACACACACACACACACACACACACACACACACATATATATATATATATATATATATATATATCATATTATTTAACATGCGAAACATGTTTGTATAATATATAATATATATAATATCAGCATGCACATATAGAATACTATATTCTACCCGGATTGATTATGGACTTTTATTCTAGTTTGGTTCACTAGAGCCACCAAGTGAATCAAAAGGGTCAAACCCTAGGATGCAAGAATTAAAATTTAAATATAACTATTACATTTAAACCCGGGCTCCATTACAAACGGGTCTTCAAGCGCTCATTGCTCCTTGATCTTCGTTTCTTCAAGAAATTCTAACTAATCCTATTATATAAACTATTTAATTTAAATAAAAACCTTGATCAACAGTCAAGGGGTAGTACATAGGAGGAAGATATAATTTACATTAAGAAGAAAACCAGAAAAGACGAGGTATACAGACCCCATTTAATAAAACTCATACATTCATGCATCCAACCAAAATAAAATTCAATCACATCGGTTAATAGTCCATAATCAATCTCATTTATTATCATTCATATAACCATATACATCAATAAATAAACATTCATCTCATGAATTAAAATTACATTCCATATATGTATTGATATCAATTTAATGGGCAAAAGTTTGCTAAATCTTAGTTTTGAAATAAAATAAACTTTTTTATTTTAATCAAAAACCAAATCAAAATTAAACTCTTTTAATTTTTAGAAATCTAAAATCATATTTCAGATAAAATAAACTCCTTTATTTTAACCTTTTATCAATTAAATAAACTATTTTTTTGATTGAAAAAAAATAAAAAAAATTCAGATTCTGCCCAATGGCACAGTTGAGACCAGAATGAATTGGGTCGCGGCGCAAGTGCGCTTCAAAGGTACAAACTGATTTCGAGTGTAACAGCGGTTTCTTAAAATGAATTGGTCGCATAGCCTACAACTGATGTTCATCTAGGAAACTAGATATGGGTAACGGCGCAACTATTGTGACGCCCCCAAAATAGGTATACATCACCTATTCTGAGTCGCCAAATACATGGTACAAAATACAAATACAACCTTAAATATACAACATGAATTGTGAGTTTTAATACAAATATTGTCTTCTAGACAGTATTCAAACTCAAAATACGTCCTCAATACATTTATTATCACACTATTTCATAGAATAGTGAGGACTACTAATATTATCATCTGGACCGTCACTCTGTTCCCCGACTATTCCCTGCTACGTTCTCATTTCCTGAAGAGAACAATGAAAGCAAAAAGGGTGAGCTCGACTAGCCCAGTAAGAAATATTATGATTAAGATAATGCAGAATAATTTATCATTAGTCTTCAACAATTTTAAACTGATAAAATACAATAGACATCAAGTTTAATTGCAGAGGAATAAGCAATCCATTAGAAGAGTCAAGTAAAGCATGATATCTACTATCTTCTATGATTTAAAATGTTTTCATCAATTTTTATCGTTGAGACTCAGCTTAATAAATAAACCACATCATCGAGTCATCCCTGCACTACGGGCCAAGGATATTCATTAAATAATCAATGGTCATGACTATACCAAATAATCCCTGGTCATAATCATACCAAAAATTGTCCATCAATGCACTACAGGCCACTGAGGACTTTTACCACATTATTTATAACATTACAGGTCATGATTATACCGAATAATCCCTGGTCATAATCATACCAAGTCCATCTATGCACACCAAAGATGACTTTCATCACAATATAAGCATGAGGATGATGACAATGACATAATAATTCAATAAAACAAGTTCAAGGATAAATTTTAAAGATTTAAATTTTAGTTTATCCAAAAATCAACGTCCAAATTGTCAACATGATACTTCTTTGTGGAGTAAAATTCAAGAATGCTCAGAAGAATATTTCCATGAAAAGATATTGGATGAAGCGCAAATATCTAGGATATTCTACTAGTTTCATGGAGTATAGAAGCCAAAACTTTAACCAACTCAGTATAATAGAATATATGAAACTGCAAATGAATTTTCGTCCGCCATGCGGTAATCCACGTAGACAGATCATTTCCATAATTTAATAAGGAATGAATACGAAGGATCATTCACCATGCATGCGGTAATCCACATGATGCAGTTATTCCAACGAATAATAAAGAATGGAATAACGTAAGAATTCACCAAAGATAGCGTAATCCGTGCAGACGTGTTATTCCAACGAATAATAAAGAATGGAACCAATCATACGTAAATCGCATGGTGATGGATATTCCAATAGAATAATAAAGAATGGAACCGAGTCATGCGTAATCCGCATGCATGAGGATATTCCAATGTAATAATAAAGAATAGAACCGTGTCATGCATAAATCGCATGACGGGATATTCTAATAGAATAATAAAGAATGGAATAACAACGAAATTCACCGGGCGTGCGATAGGCCTCAGACCGCATGACAGGTTATTCCAATGTAATAATAAAGAATGGAATAACGTAAGAATTTCACCATGTATGCGGTACTTGGCATGTATAAAGTTATTTCAACATAATAATAAAGAATGGAATAACATCTCTTACGAGTATTGAAAGAAAATAATTCTCTTCATGAATACGAAAGAATAATACCCTTTACCTTAGAAAGAAGAGTATTCCGACTGGTAGGGCGAGGATATTCTTGAAGAAAACTTATACTGTTTTCTGCACTCAAAGCTTCTTAAAACTTTAAAGAAATACACTCAAGATTAAAGAAGAAGAATTCTCTAAATTTCTGGTGTGTTTTCAATTCTAACTAAGCATCTTATTTATAGGAAAATGGAAAGGATACTATGCAATAAAATATAATATATTCTATTTAAAATATATAAATATTACCCACAACTATAACATTATATCAAATTCACTCCATAATATTAAAAAATGATATTTATAGAAAATTCATTTTTATTCCTAAAAGTTGGGGTCTTACAGCTATGCTCTAGAATGGTGAATCGGAGGCGGTAGATTTACATACCGATCGTAGAAAACAAAAAACCTTTCACCTTGTAAAATCCAATCCAATCGCATATCAATTCATATATGGAATCATAAAATTGACGATTAGCACAAAGTTTGGTTCTGATACCACTATAGGGTTTGTATATGTCGTAATTACATAATCAAATCACATAAATAATGCCAAAACACGATGAAATGGGAATTTAAAATTTTATACAAACCCATACCCATGATCATGCTTTGTGTTATATTATCAATTAACAAAAGAAGATAAAGAATAAAAATCCTACCCTTGAAGATTCGAGCTTCCTCAGCTATAAGTTCAATTCCTAGTCTCCTTCGTGTTCTCCTTGAATACTCGGGATTGATTCCTTCCTTTGATCAACGTTAGCCACCCAAGCGTTTGGCCTCTAGAAGTGATCCACGAAAGAAGAAAAAGAAGTCAAGAAAAAGGTTATATGACTAAACCCTAGTTTCTATCTCTATAGAAATATCTGTACTCTCCCAACAATTGAAAAACACGTTATTAGATATCTAACATAAAACTCTTCTTATATAGATATTAGTCAACCCTCCTAACCCTATTAGGAATAAGGTTTTATTTAATTAATTAAAAACTCTTTTAATCAATTAGGCTTCTTAATCTCTATTAGGAATAATTAATTAAACTCATTTAATTAATTAGCCTCATAATCTAATTACGAATGTTGAGAGTACAAATATTAAATTAATTCTCAAACTCCTTTAAGAATTAAAATAATAATAATAATAATAATAATAATAATAATAATAATAATAATAAGACTTCTCTTATTAATATATATTTAATATTTTCAAAATATTAAATAATAAATATTAAGCTATTTAATTTATTTTATCACCATAGATTAAATTAAATAAACTTAAGTTATTATTACGATTTTGCCATTAACTTCTTAAATAATTATTCTTCCTTTTTGCGGTGTGACCCTTTAGGTTCTCCATATTAAACCGGTTGTGAATAAATCAATTAGAATAATTTTAATCTTATTTAAATAAATAAATTAAACTATTAATTTTTTTTAAATAAATAACATTTATTCTACAATAAGGATAAGACTCCTTAGCGATCAACGACTTTCCAGATAATATAAATTTCAACATTAATCATAAAAGAATCTTTGAATAAATAGTTGCCGTATAATTCAATCATTCTACCATACAATGTCCCAATTAAATATAAGACATGAAATTACTTTCAAGTCTTATTTTATATAATTATATGTATTTCGATTCCCAAATGCACAACTCCGAATAAATACAAATTAAAAACTCATTTCTAATTTCATTCCACCTTGGCCAAGGATTCCTGGGTTGTCATTTATCGAATCACATAGAACATATCTCTTCTTTTACTAGAAGCGATAGATTCTTTATTGATCATTCATTATCTCCATATATAATTTATTACTCCCAAGCATACCCTTTGATATACCCTAAGGGTCTTAAGGGGCATGTCAAAGTATAACTTATTATGTACAAAATACTATGATGATCTCAAGTCTAAGAATCACTTGTACTATTATCACAACATGAATTCCTATTGACAGGCAAGTAAAATTCTATTAGGTATTCCTTAGTGAGCCACGTTTAGTGAATTTATTCTCCAATAAGCACCTACATACTTGCTTTAGTAGTCTCCACACAAATGATTATGAGATCAATCATCCTCATCCAATGAGTAAGCAACATATGTACCAATCTATCGAGACTAATCCCTTTTTAGTAATCCATTGATTGGGAACATTTTAGTTTTAAGCTATCTAAGAATTTAGATCTCATTAGCATAATCTCATCATGATTCTAAAAGTATTGCTTAAAACTATGGGTTTATCACATATTATTAAACAACACCATGTAGATAAATTAAATTCCTTTAATAAATGAATACTGTTATTAATAAATGAATAAGATTGTTTATAAAGTATATGTCTTATCATCATACATGATTGTCTTGTATGCATACTACTTTCAGATACTGGTAGAAGCATTAATCAGATTGGTAATCTACATCGGAGTGGAGCTACTCGGTGGAGCTCTCATTTTTATTCTATTTGCAGCTTAATTGATATGTATGGTGCAACTATTTCAGTGCTTGAAAGTATTGTTGAAGAAGGATCCTCTAACTCTATGCGTGGAAAAGCTGGTGGATGTTTGATCATAATGAGGTCTTTTGAATTTATTTTCACTCTATATATGATGCATGAAATTATGGGGATTACTGACTTGCTTTGTAGAGCTTTACAGTACAAATCTCTTGACATCGTAAATGTCATGGATCTAGTTTCAACTACTAAAGCACTACTTCACACTTTGAGAGAAGAGGGATTTGATCATCTCCTTGAGCATGTGCAATCAATTTGCACACAAAATAACATTGACATACCATATATGAATGCTTCATACAAAAGGGCTATGGGTCGTTCATGCCAACGAAAAGAATCGATGACAGTTTGCAAACACTATCATTTTGATGTGTTTAATTCAGCAATATATTTTTAGCAGGAAGAGTTGAATTTCAAATTTAGTGATGAAGCAGTGGAACTCTTTATACTTACCTCTGCTTTAGAGCCAAAGGAAAACTTTAAACCATTCAAAGTTGATGATATTTGCAAGTTTGCTGAGAAATTTTATCCAGAAGATTTCAGTGAACAAGAAATGCATTATTTGAGATGTCAATTGAATCATTATAAAATTGATGTGCTCCATCATCAGAGCTTTCAAAATATGTCTACCATCACTGAATTGTGTAGCGGATTAGTTTAAACAAATAAGTTGCAGTATTATAATTTAATTGATAGATTGATTTGTCTTGTTTTGACTCTACTTGTTTCCACTGCCACGACAGAATGATCATTTTTAGCTATGAAACATGTTAAAACTATTCTTCGCAATAAAATGGAAGAGGAGTTTTTAGTAGATTCTATGATTGTTTACATTGAACGAGAGCTTGTTGAAGACATCGATATAGATTCCATAATAGATGAATTCTATTCTACAAAACATAGAAGGGTGCACTTTAAATAATGTGTTTTGTTTTCTTTCTTCCTTTCATGTTATGTACATTTGAACCTTACTACTATATATGATTTTGAATTTATGATTGATTTTGGTGGGACAATCTTTTGTGTATATGGTTGGTACTTGATAGCCCAAAATGAAATAAATTTCTAAGTCCGCCCTTGGGTGTGAATGATTGTTTCGACTGCCCCAGCACTGCCTATATAACTCGAATCCTCCAAATTATAAAATTATTGGGTGGGATTGGCCTGGCAAACTTTTTTCTTTTTATTTTTAGGGTTTCATTCTACCGAAAATGTAACCCGCGCAAAGTGTGGTAAGCCTGCCCGGGGGAGCATTAGGGGTGAGCATTCGGATAATAACTGAACCGAATAAGGATTTCGGTTATATCCGAAAACCGAAACTACCCTGTTTTAGCTATCCGAACAACTAACCGAAATATGAAATAACCGAATAACCGAATACGTTATTCGGTTAATAACCAAATTTAAAAGACAATTAGCAGCAGTGCTGCAGTCCAGTGAATTGAACAGGTACTATTCAACTACATTATGTAGCCTACATATTACAAAAGACTCAATCAGCAGCAAGCCAGCAAACATGAATGACAGTCAACTACATATTACACAAACATGAAACATAATGTTCCTACATGATTAACAGTTTAACAATTAACACCATAAACATAATGCTGTTGTTGAGTGTTGAGCAAAGTGTTCCTGCTGTTGAGCATTTGCTGCTGCTGCTGCTGTTGAGTTTGTTGTTGTTGAGTTTGTCTTTACTGCTATACTGGAAAGAAAACAAAGAAAGATTCAAACTCGATTCCAAGAGATATATAGTATTATTTTAGCCAACACATTAGCATATGGCAACAACTGCTGCTAACCTGACTTCTTAGTTATCACAGTCACAACTAGTACAAAAAGAAGAATTCTTTACTTTAATCAACACACAATACAAAAAATTATAAACCAGCTGGATATAGTGGTATCCAAGACCCTAAAAGAAAACTTAGGTTGATATGAAACTTGTAGCAGCATTCACCACATTAAGGCCAAGCAAATTAAGAATCAAATTACAACAAGTAGTGGGACTAGGGGGATGTAACTATGATATAAAATTGAACTTGCATAACATAACAGGACCAAAATTAAACTTGCAGCACCAAAATAAACATAAACAGGATATATATATATATATATATATATATATATATATTATAGTTTGTTTGGTCTCTTAACCAATTAATGGATCAAATCACAGGCATAGATTAAACTTGCAGTCATATATTAACCAATTAGTACTCTCTCTGTTTATATCATCCCACATTGCTCATTTAGTAACTCAGTTCATACAAATCCCTAGGTTCTAAAAAGTAACCAGATATTCATATATACAAAATACTGGACAACATCCACTGAACAATTTCGAGGCAACTCAATGAATGCATTCTCATGACCAAATAACTAGTAACAAAAAACCCACATCAGTTTTTGAATTTTTTTTACAAATTGAGGATTTCAACAAACAAATTTAGAATTACCCGATTACCCAAAATTCTTAAATTTACATATACAAACATTAGCATATTACTACATCTTATTTTGTAAGAACAATGAAATGGGTACCCATCAAAATAGAGCAAAATTAAAGCCAAATCAGTTCTTTTCAAAACCTCAGAAATTACACATGCAACAGACACAATTACATAAAAATAATTACACTAAAAAGATGCACTAAAAAGCAATCGGTCTTCGAGAATTTAGTAAAGGTAAATAAAAAAATTACCTTAACAAATAGAAAGTTGTCGCCGGCGCCGAGATCTAAGAGTTCGCGATGAACGATGAAGGGTCGCCGGCGTCGAGAGTTCGAGAGTTCGACACTTGAGGCTTGAGAGATCTCAGATCTGAGACTCTGAGACTGAGAGTTCGAGAAGACGACGAGACAGTCGAGACTTGAGTCTTGAGATGAGAGAGATCAGAGATCTGATCTGAGGTGAGGACTGAGAGACAGAGAGAATACTGAGGTCTGAGAGTTCGAGTCTAAGGTAAAGAGTAACTAAGTAAGGACGTGAAGGAGAACTGGAGTGGAGAAGGAGTGAAGGACCGAGCACTCACTGCAGTAGTCTAAATTAAATGGACGGCTGAGACTTGAGAGAGTGAGAGTCTGAGACGCAACGTATCTTCAATTTAGTAAAGTGTTATTCGGTTATTCGGTTTAACCGAATAACCCAAAAGTAATACCCGTACAAGCTAACCGAAATCGTAAAATAAATCGGTTATAACCGAAATAGTGAAAATAACCGAATTATCAAAAAAAATCGGTTAAATTTTTTCGATTCGATTCAGTAATTCGGTTATATTCATTTTTTGTTCGGTCCTAAGGAGCATAGTATAGTGATAGTGACATCTAAAGAAAAATAAGAGATGACATTAGCGCTAGGGGAGCATATTATAAGGGAGGGAGGTGACATCTAAAAAAAAATTAGAAAGGGAAGGAGTACATAAGAAAATTGTTCTTAAGAAATAACTAATGATGTCCATACATACTAAATTAGAATCATTTTCTTCTTTGTGAAAGAAAAATTTATACTCCTTCCGTCCTTATTTAAATGAGATGAGCACAAATATTAAGATAATGATTAGAAAACATTAAATATAGTATTCAATTATCTATAATATCCTTAAATCTTTTATTGGGATAAAGAGAGTTTTGTTGAGATAAGAAGAATTTTGTTGGGATAATGAGAGAGAAATAGTTTAAAGTATCAAAAAAATAGGAAGAATAATGAGGGGTAATTTTAAAAAAATTGTCATTAATTCTTTTAGATTTGAACAAATGTAAAATAATTAGAGACAAATAAAAAATTTTAAAACGTCATTTAAATAGGGACGAAGGGAGTAATAAAATTTCATAGAGAGCGGAAAAAAGTCCATCTCTCCTCCATCTAGAAATACTAATAAAATTATTGACTCTTTTTAAATAAATATTTGTGTAAAACACATGTCAGTCATTAAAGACGGACGGGGACAAAGCTAGTCCCATCCCATGTCACCTTCCAAAGAGGTGAATGAAAGTAAAGTGCCTAACTGCCTACGCATTCATTGATTTTCTTCCGGGTTCGTAGTACGTAGCATTTATTTATTTATTTATGCCCATGTTCTGAACTGAACCAGGTCAATTTTCAGCGCCGGTAACCAGGGCCAGGGGCGGATCTAATCTATCCATCCCAATCCCAGCCGCAAAGGAGGAACAAGTTCAATCTGCCTGACCGACCCTAGTTGGCCCCTGATCACTATTCACTCGCTCTTATTTTTCAAAATTATTAGAGACATACAACATACATACGTATATTATCTATTCTATTTTAATATTAAAATTTCTTTTTTATTTTTAAATTACAAAATGATATGATTCTTATATATCATAAATTTTATTACTATTATGTTATTTGTACTATATATTTAATTTATATTAAAGATAAACATTTTAAAATTAAACTTATCTAATTAATTATTAATACATTATTAATTTATATTATAAAAAGGCCATGGACATGGACATAATTGTGTTGCATTATTTTTAATATTATTATAAATAAATATATGTACAGTATAATTTTGGAAGAGGGAGGGAGAGTATTAGGAAATTGACTTTGTGAGTCACATTTCCAATCATTTCTTCTAGTAACTCTCGGTGGTGGGAAGAAAACGGAAAAGAACGAGTCTTACTAGTATACTCCTATTCATCATCCATCCCAACCCCCCATACCATCAACATAATTGATACATACAATCACAAATTACGAAAACAGATTAAAGAAATGAGAGCCTGCAAATCAAAACTCGTATGAATTTGGTCCATTAGTCCGCAAACGGCTCTCATCCTTTTCCTCTCCTCCTTTCTCTCTTCATTTCTCCATTATTATTAAATCCCAACCCATCAAATCCATACCCACCCACGTGTATGGGGCAGTCTTCCTCAACTCACGGCTTCAATCCCTGCTCAAGTCACCGCCATACTGCTCCGGCCTATCAACGGAATACTTCCCGATCGGAGGTTTTCTCTGTCATGCACTCAAACCATGACTATAGCGACGCCGACGGCTTAATCGGTAACCGTGACTTGATATCCGAGCTTCCAGATGAGTGTTTAGCCTTAATTTTTCAATCGCTCTGCTCCGGCGACCGGAATCGGTGCTCCCTTGTCTGCCAGAGATGGCTGCGCGTGGAAGGTCAGAGTCGCCATCGTATTGCCCTCAACGCACAGGCGGACCTGCTCTCTGTAGTTCCCGACCTGTTTTCTCGATTTGACTCCGTCACGAAGCTCGCTCTCCGATGCGACCGCCGATCTAAAAGCGTGAATGACGATGCTTTGACCTTGATCTCTCTCAAGTGCCCTAACCTCACGCGCCTTAAGCTCCGCGGCTGCCGCGAGCTGACCGACCTTGGTATGACCGCTTTTGCTAAGAACTCCAAGTGTTTGAAAAAATTTTCATGTGGATCTTGTATGTTCGGTGCCAAAGGCATGAACGCTGTGATTGATCACTGCTCGTCTCTCGAAGAGCTCTCTGTCAAACGCCTCCGTGGCATCAACGACGGTGGCGCCGCCGAACCGATTGGTCCTGGCGTCGCGGCTTCCTCTTTAAAATCTATATGCTTGAAGGAGCTTTATAATGGTCAGTGCTTTGGACCGCTCATAATTGGATCAAAGAATTTGAAATCTCTAAAACTGTTGCGATGCATAGGTGATTGGGATAGGCTTTTGGAAACGGTTGCCAGTGGAAAGAATAATTTGGTTGAGATTCATTTAGAAAGGCTGCAAGTGAGTGATGTTGGCCTTTCAGCTATATCAAATTGCCCCGAATTGGAGATTTTACATATTGTTAAAACTCCGGAGTGCACAAATGCCGGAATTGTGTCTGTGGCGGAGCACTGTAAGTTGTTGAGGAAGCTTCACATTGATGGTTGGAGGACAAATCGGATTGGAGACGAAGGCTTGATTGCTATTGCTAAGCATAGTGCTAAGCTTCAAGAATTGGTTCTTATTGGTGTTAACCCTAGTTCTTTAAGTCTGGAAGCCATTGCTTCCAATTGTCAAAAATTGGAAAGGTTAGCACTTTGTGGTAGTGAGACAATTGCTGACGCTGAAATCTCGTGCATTGCTGCAAAATGTGCAGCCTTGAAGAAGTTGTGTATCAAGGGGTGTCCTGTTTCAGATCAGGGGATTGAAGCTTTTGCTTGGGGCTGCCCTAATTTGGTTAAAATTAAGGTTAAGAAGTGTAGAGATGTGACTAGTGAAGTTGCAGATTGGTTGAGGGTGAGGAGGGGATCGTTGATGGTTAATTTGGATGTGTGTGAGGTTGAAGTGGAAGCGATGGATGCGAGTGCAAGTGATAGTGGAGCTCAAGAGGATGGTGTGGAATTCCCACCAATGGTGAGCCAAGAAATTGCAGGTGCAGCTAATGCTGATAGTGATGCTCCATCTAGTAGCAGCGGTCGATCATCCGCATCCAAGTCAAGGTTTGGCTTTTTTGGAGGTAGGAGTCTTGTCGCTTGCACTTTTAGGAGATGGTCGAATTGTAATAGTAGTTGCAATGGCAGCTCGTGAGTGATGAACATGAGTTGGAATGAAAAGCTCTTGTTCTATTTACATCATTTTCTGTTTTTGATCAATGGTAATTTAGTTCCATGTTTTGAGCTTCTGTTCTTGTTCCCTCTAATTTGTGTATCCTTGCCACAATTGGTAACTTTGTAAACTTAGTATGAACAAGTACTTATGTGCCTTTTGCTTAACTCTGTCTACTTTAACATCTGTATTGGTAGTTTTTGATCCCTAAGATGACTTTCTTCTGCTTTCTTACGACATATGATTCCCGTTTCATCTTGATTTTCAATGTGCAATTGGTTTTCAGGACCTACTATTGTGCTTCATACATTCTGATTTTGATTTTTCAATGAATTTAGTTGTTTATCCATTTCATTATAGGAGAACCAAAAGTATCAATTGCAATCCGAACATGTTGCTGTTTATATCTTATTGCTATTTAGCATATTAAATAGTGTTGACATTATTGAAATATATATTCTGTGTGTGTTTGTGTTGATTAGTGTTCTTGCTAATACAATATTTACCATGGCAGGGAGAGTTGGAATTATATCCGATTTTATTTTTTTTGTGAATTTTAATGGACTTGGTATTTTGATATTGAGCTAGTTGTATATCGCCGCCTATGGCATTGCGTTGCACGTGGAAAGTCTTAAAACAACAAGAAGCAAACATGTTATTGCTCGACTTTAGCTGGTTTTATTGCTCATCCAGCCACAAAAAAGCATAAACTAGTTTCCAAATGTACGGTTGATGGTTTCACAAACTGTCTGTCACTCGCATTGATATTTTCATTGAGAATATCAATGTCTTGATGTCTTCCGCCTCAGAGATGGTTTATACACGTCATTTACTGGGCAAGTCGGGGTTATTTGGTAGTTTGTTGTTGTAGAGTTTAGAATGAAATCTTTCATGCCAAATATACTTTGTTTCTTATGTTATAGCCATGTGGCAGGAAATTGTCTTCCCTGCTATATACTGTGTTCTCCTCTGAAGAATATGAATGACGTGTTTGAATATTCTAATTGTTGGCTTTGACATTTGAGTCGCATGTTGTATTTGAACCATGCCATGCCTCTCAACATCTAGGGCTGAACTAGTCAGTCAACTATTCCTGTGACTTTAACCAATGATTATGGACCTTTAAGATAGTAAGGGGGGTGTTTTATTGTTTACTTGTTTAACAGATCTTTCACTGTTGGACCATAGATTTGTCCTATATTACTAGTTAATTGAAAATATTATTTATCGCCAAGTTGTCTTTACAAGTGCAATATGGTATAGTCCCCAAAAACAAGTATAAATGATCAACAGCCAAAACATAAAACAAGCCTTGTTACATGAAAATACTAGGATCAATGACCTTTTCTTTCAGATATGGAGAAACTGTGAGCTGTCAATTGCCTTTATGGTCTCTTTCCATGTCAGCCATGATAGACAACATTGTCTAACAATTTCTGAATGCTTATGCATTCTAGCACTCCCAAATTCCACATGTAATACATAATAACTGCTATTTGTATCTTCTTAATTATTAGTATAATGGATCAATTCCTTAGTTACTAAGTACTTAATTACTGCTTCTTTCCACTTCAAAAAGGCCCTTGGAAATAAATCTGAGCTTTACAACTTTTTATTTTCCAATTTCACCTGTTTTTTGTCCTAGCCCTCTCTTGCTCTCCCCCTTTACTTTTTTTTCTTTTCCTCTCTCTCACAGTTTACTATATCTTTCCTGTTTTGTGCTAGTTTTAGAAATTGTTGTTGTGACGTTGGTTTAATTTTGGGAGTTACTTGGGATTTATTTTAATTAGTTGGGGTATATTTGTCTTTAGTTATTTATTTGGTCTCCAAGTCCAATGTAGGGTTGTTTTATTTAAATAACGATGTAATTTTCAGTACATTCTGAATATTGAGGTTATTATTGGTTTTTTTATATTGTGGAGATATTGTGGAGATAACTGAGTGACTTCTTACGTAAACATCAATAATCAATACCGTGTGCTACTATACAACCATGCGTATTACTGTACTTTTACTACCGGGTAGTTCAGCAGGTTTTAATTCGGTAACACTTTCGTCGTTATTTTAATAAAAGATAAATCATGCGTTTTCTAAATACGACAATACTTGAGATTAGAGTCTACCAATGATTATGCCGTCGAACGAATATTCTTTGTGAAAACGAATATTCCCCGACCAATCGAATATTTTTCGACACAACGAATAACAACTTGCTTACTTTATAAAATTTTCAAATATCACCCTTAACTTTAACCCTTTCTCAATTTGACCATTTACTAAATAAAATAATAATTATAAGAAAATTGAATACTTTCATTTCATAAAATTTGGGATCTCACAATCTCCCTTCCTTATGAAATTTCGCCCTCGAAATTTACGTACCTGGTAGTTCGAAGAGAGGAGAATACCTTGCTTCCTTTTCGGATTATACCTTCCCGATTATTTTCTCTGTATCATGATTTTTCCATTGCTCATCTCCTGTATTTCAGATATCATCCTAGAATATATCTTCAAAACGAAGGTTAATTGACATATCACAATTTGTCAACTTATCAAGTAAATAATTTCAGCTTAGGTAAGTCACACACTAGCGAAGTATATTACTCGTCTTTCCCCTCCTAGTTCTAGACTCATATCTCCGCCAGCGACCATATCCCTAAGCTCTGATACCATTTGTGACGCCCCCAAAATAGATCCACACGACCCATCTTGAGTCGCCAGATATCACACTACAGAAATTAAATATAAACTTCATTTATACAAACTGTTGAGCCATGTAAATGCGATACGACAATGAGATAAGTGTGAGTTTTAATACAAATATATGTAACTCTCATGGTGCCTCGACCACAATACCTTACAATGGTACTTTTACATAAAAGTACAAATCGATAAGCTTCTTTAAAATTAAAATCTTTGGAAAATACCCAAGGAAACCTTCGTATACGGGAGGCCATGCGTGCAGGTTATGATAAATATCATATGTCCACGGAATTATCCTTGGTTGACCCAATAGTCCCCGAAAGAAAAACAAGAAGATTGCTATCATCTTTTTTCCAATGGTGAGTCTTCTCTTGACTTATAATTATCTCCATTGTCTCCAATTGAGAATTATATTTCAAACAAACTCCAAGTTATATAGGTAGTGCTTCGTAGATATACTTCGTAGTGGATGAGCACAACCACAATCTTATGATAACATGAAGTTAAATACGTCATTAGACATCTTATATAATGTGGAAAAACGCGCTTCCAAAGTTAGGTTCACTCACCCTATTTGGTTCACCAAAATCAATCGGTTAAAATGACGTATACAATACGACACACTTATCTATAATTCTCAATAAAATTACTTCCATAATTGTTTTTAAGGAAACCTCAACATGACTATAGACCATTGCTTCTAATCCCTCGTTACCCCGCTAAACCCATTACTACTCTTAATACACGAAAGGAATTGTGAAACAAAAGGGTGAGCACAAATAGCCCAGTAAAGAATATCATGATTAAAGATAATTAAATTATCAATAGCCTTCGTCAATAATAAATCAGAGATTTAGAACATATGGTAGATGATAAAACTTTTCAACCATAGTTGCAGCGGAATGAGCAATCCATTAGAAGAGTCAAATAGACCATAAAGTCTATTATCTTCTCCATGTTAAAAGTCCACCAATAATGTTTTATCCATGTAACATCAATCAATAATTCTTGTCCATAATCATATGAATAACTCATAATCATAATTGTGATTCTAAATTCTATTCGCACTTTTGAGACGAAGATAATTTTCATCACCTATCTTCACCAAACATCAAAATCATGGTTATACCAAATCACAATTCCTACCATAATCATACTAATAAATTCATCTTTTCACTACGACCAAAGATATTCATTAACAATTCATCTTTACACTACGAGCCAAAGACATACAATCAGTATTTTAGAAGAGTCAAGTAGAAAGCATGATATCTACTATCTTTTACTCTAATTAAAAGTGTATAATCAATATTTTATCATTTGAGACTCACTTTTTAATAAATAATCTACATCATCGAATCATCCTCACACTACTGACCAGGATATTCATGTAATCATCAATGGTCATGATTATCTCTGAATAATCCACAGTTATAATTATACCAATAATGTCCATCAATGCACTACGGGCCAATGAAGACTTTTACCACATCATCTATAACATTACGGGTCATGATTATACCAAATGATCCTCGGTCATAATCATACCAATAAATGCAGTTCATCTATACACATAAGCCAAAGATACTTATCAATCAATATTTCATCTTTGCAAGTAAGCCAAAGATATACAATCAGAAAACCAATAATCAATGATCATTCATCTTTGCACGTAAGCGAAAGATATATAAACTACAAAACCAATAATCAACAGTCCATCTTTGCACGTATGCCAAAGATGATTTTTATCATAATATAAGCATGGGGATGATGACAATGATATAAGCATTAATCAAACGAAATCAAGTATAAATATTATAGACTTTAAATTTATCCAGAGTTTAAAAATATCCAAATTGTCAACATAATACTGCTTCGTGGAGTAAAATTCAAGAATAATATTCATGTACCAAAATAATTTGGACAAAAAAGAAATATATTTTTCTAATTAAATAATACCCATGATAGTACCTCTATAAATAGTACTTGAGAATTGTACCTCATGAATAGTACTTGACATGAAAAAAATACCCCAAATGCCTCGAGTGAATAATATTCGGGTGAATAGTAATCCAAGTGAATAGTAACTCGTGAATAGTAAGATTTACGACCTAAAAAGTGCCCAAACAATACCCGAGTGAATAATACTAGAGTGAATAGTAACTCAGTAAATAGTAACTCGTAAAAAAATACCAAAGAAAATGATATTCCATAGCGAGTACAAAAGAAATGATATCTCATACGAGTATAATAGAATATACGAAACTGCAAATGGATTTTCACCCGCCATGCGGTAATCCACGTAGACAGATCGTTTCCACAATTTAATAAAGAATGAATAGGAAGGATCATTCACCATGCATGCGGTAATCCACATAGACAGGTTATTCCAACAAAATAATAAAGAATGAAATAACAGAAGAATTCACTAGGCATGCGATAGACCACATTGCATGAAAGTTATTCAACGAGAATAATAAATAATGGAACCGGTCACTACGTAATCACTTACAGAGTGAGGATATTCCAAATGAATAATAAAGAATGGAACCGATTTATCGTAATCCGCATGAATGAGAATATTCCAATAGAATAATAAAGAATGGAACCCGAATTCATGCGTGTCTGCATAGGCGGGATATTCTAACAAAATAATAAAGAATGGAATAACGAAGAATTCACGGGCATGCGATGATAACATACGACGAGTTATTCAATGAGAATAATAAAGAATGGAATAGCAAAAGAATTTACCAAGCATGCGATGGACCCTTATGGACATATTATTCCAACGAATAATAAAGAATGGTATAACAACCCTTACGAATATTGAAAGAAATAACTCTCTTCATGAATACAAAGAAATAATACCCTTACTATAATAATAATATCCCTTACCTCGAGAAGAAGATGGATCTTGGAATAGTGAAGTAGCAGGACTTGACCTTCTTCTTCTCTCTATAGCTTCTCTACTATAATTTCTCTATAATAATTGCTCACCCGGTGAGACTTAGTGAATTGGTGAAAAATAATGAAGGAATGAGCTTCATTTATAGGAAAATATAGTTTTCATAATTGCACATTTTAGGTCTCGAAATATTACATTATAATACCTTCATCTTTTCCTTTATTTTTAATTTAGTTATCCAAGTATTATCAATCTTGCACCAACTCCCCTAATAGTAAATCATGTGACTCAATAGTTCTAAACATGTGAAAAAATTAATTATAGTATAGTACCTCCATCTATACCTCTATTTTTAATTTAGTCATGCAAGTATTATCAATCTTGCACCAACTCCCCTAATAGTAAATTATGTTAATCAATAGTACACACATGTGAACACATAGTTATAAGCATGCGAATTAATAGCAATTAATTGCTCATTTATCCGATTAATTACCCGATTGGTCAATATAACCTCCAGACATCAATTATTATCAAAATAATTGTCGATTTCCACTAACACTAATAATTCCAACACAATGGAACTATCAATTTCATCTTTAATCAACACGAACTTATTCATCATTAATATTATAATTCACAATATTTAACAACCAGGTCGTTTCCAGGAAAGAGGGGGTTTTTCGATAAGAATTTCTCCTTATTGGCGTGCAATTAGGTGACCAAACCTCTCATTGACAGAACTTCTAGACATTGTCAATATTGCAAATAATAATATGAATAACTTTGTCGTCTCAATTATTGATTTAATAATATAACATATTATACTGAGGATAATCTTGTGACAATAATTGAATCAATAATATGAGAGATATGATGCGGCAATTATTGTAGCAATAATTGAGTATAACTGAGTGACTTCTTTACGTAAGCATCAATAATCGATGCAGTGTATTCTACTTATACAACCACACGTATTCTTGTACTTTTCTACTACCTAGTAGTTCAAGCGGTTTTAACAGTAACACTTTAGCCCATTATTTTTAATAAAAAGATAAATCATCATTTTCTAAATCGATAATACTTCCGTTGGGGTCCACCAATGATTATGTCGTCGAGCAACTAATATTCTCTCTGTGAAAACGAATATTCCCGACCAATCGAATATTCCCAAACTGTGACGAATAACAACTTGCTTACTTTGTAAAATTTTCAAATATCACACTTGCTTTTTTTGTAAAATTTTCAAATATCACCTTAACTTTAACTCTTTCTCAATTTAACCATTTACTAAATAAAATAATAATTATAAGAAATTTGAATACTTCCATTCATAAAATTTGGGATCTCACAATCTCCTTTCCTTATGAAATTTAGCCTCGAAATTTACGTGCACAATAGTTCGAGAGGGAGAATACCTTGCTTCTTTTCAGATTACCTTCCTAAGTATTTCCTCTCAGATATCATGATTTTTCATTTTCATCTCCTCATATTTGAGATATCATCCTAGAATATATCTTCAAAACGAAGTGTTGGAAGAATGCATATCTTGATTTGATGTTTAAAGTAAATGATCATGATTATATGTAAAGTCCTTAAAAGAATATATGTACAAGGACTTAGTGATAGATCAAATTTGTTAGGTGGATCTTAGCTTTTAAGTGTTCATCATTCTATAAACAAATGTATAGATAAAGAGATCAAAAATGTTAGGTTGATCTATCGTGAAACGTATAGATAGGCTTCAATAGGAATCGTAGTCTATCAAGTGATCAACAGATTATAAAGCGAAAGGTAAGATCGTAGAAACTTAGAAGATCGTAGATGTATTTGCATTGAAGGACCTCTTTAGAAATCGTAGAGTGGTCCAGAAGTTTGCCGAAGCTAACTCAGAGATCGTAGTGTGCTCTCGAAAACGTTGAGTCTGCAAGACGAGCAAGGAATCTGTGAGATTCAAGAAGTGTAACAGACATCCTTAGTGGATTCCCTACTCAAGGAGTAGAAGAGTGGATTAGGAGCTTTAAGTGCTTTGAACCACTTAAAAAAATTATGTCTTCTATAACTGCTATAACTGTCATAACTGTCTTACTCTCATTAACAAAAGATATCTAAAAGAAGGTTTACTATATACTCATTTCGCTGTGCATTAATCACAATCATTCTAAACCATTTAAAAGAAACGTTTTTAAATATCTATTCAACCCCCCCCCTTCTAGATATCTATCATGTGCCTCCTGAACTAACAATTGGTATCAAAGCGAGGGTTCTATAATACGAACCTCTGAAAGCTTGAAAGTAGATCCAATGACACACTTACCAAGCGAATCAAAGATCGGAGGAGGCGTGAAGCCACCTATGTGCAACAAAGATAAATTATAACTCCAAGGTTAGGATGCAAGCTTACATGGATTCAATAGATGAAGATCTATTTGAAATCGCTCAAAATGGGCCCCTACGCTCCTACAAAGCTTGCACCAACTATAGATGATCCAAAACAGAGTGCAGATCAAGGTCAAAGGAGAATGGACAGAGAACGAGAAGAGAGTCGTTGAAACGACAAAAGGCCAAGAACATCCTATTTCAATCATTGTAAGATGATCTATTTGAAAACGTGGTCAACTCGCAAAACAATAAAAGGAGGTTTGGGAAGCACTACTCATTATGCATGAAGGAACAAAAAGAAGTTAGAGAAACAAACAATCTCTCCCCGACTCAACAATATGAGATGTTTGCTCACGCTCAAGGAGAGAACGTCACTGCCACATACGAGAGATTCAATATTTTGCTCAACTCTCTACGAGCCTATGGAAAGATCTATCCAAACAAAGATCTGATCATAAAGTTCATGAGAGCTTTACCAAGAAAGTGGGATGCCAAAACCACTGCCATAAGAGAATCAAAGAATCTATATGAAATGACTGTTCAATAGTTATATGGCAATCTCCTCACGCATCTAACCGGAGTCGACACAACGAAAGCGTAAATGTTATCCTCAAGAAGAAAGAAGGATAAAGGTGTTGCTCTCAAAGTAACCAAAAACACCTCCAAAGTCAACACTCGAGTTGATTCTCACTACGATGAAGATGATGATGAGGACTTTGCAATGTCAAGTTAAAAGACTATGAAGATTCATGCGACAAGGTAAAACCAAAGAAGCCAAAGAAAGTTAAGAATTCTATAAACCAAAGAGCAAATGAATGACCTATACTACAACCTGCAGACGAAACTTCGGTCACTTCATTGCCAATCAACAACAAACCTCTTAGAGAAGAACTTCAAGAAGAAATCACATGCAAAGAAGGAATACAAAGGCAACAAAAGGCCAAGAAAGAAAGACAAAGGCCTTGTAGCTGAGGATCGTGGGTGACTCGATAATGACTCAACTCGAGAATCTGGAGACGATGAAGATCCTCAAATGACTAATGTCTCCTCGATGGCCAAAAATGCAAGGACAAATAAACTCCAACATACATGAAGTAAGTATCGATGAGGTATTTGACTTCAACTCTCCTCGATGTAAATATTGATGACCTTAGAATCATTACATGGCATAACATCCGATGCGCATCAATACATGAAGTGGTTTAGAGTTACATGCAAAGACTATTCACTTCTTCAAAAGGAGAAAAGAAAAAGTTCAAGAGGAATTGAAATGCTTTTCCCTTTTAATCGATTCTCTCCAAGTTTGAAGCTGAGAATAAGCTCTTGAGATAGGCAAATGAGCTCAGTGCACAAAGAGAGTCTAGTCTAACCTCTAAGATTGAGGATCTAGAAAAGACAGTCTCTACATGGAATAAATCCTCTTCATCCATGGACTCCTTAATCTCTAACCAGAGAAGTGTCTCTGATAGAACAGGGTTAGGCTTTGGGAAATCTACCTCAGAGTCATGTGTGGAAAAAGCAAAGGAAACTAGCACTGGTAATGCTTCAGGTTTCAGTAGAGGCATTATATTTATGAAATCCTCACAGAAGGATGAGCCTGTCAAACCCTGCCCAGCTGATTCAATTTATATTCCCAGAAGTACGGGATCTCATGCCGGTCTAGGTTTCAGAAAAGAGAAGAGTAATCTAGCTACTACTCATCAACCTCGAAGGATCGTAGAGTCCAATAAAATTAACTCTACGAACCAACCAGGAAGATACAGTAGAAGTAAGATACACTCCTCACAAATAATGAAACAAGAGAACACATGGAAAAGGAAATATCAGCCTAGCAGGAGGATGACCAATAACCCACAAAAGTCTAAATGGAGGAAGAACTTTCACACACACACAAACATGCTTCATATCAAATGTTTTGTGTGCTCTGAGAGTCGCCACAAGGTCAAGCAAAGTGTTATTATAATTCCATGCATGTGAGACCCAAAATCAAGCAGATTTGGGTCCCCAAGGGTACTAACATAGTAGGACCCATGCAAGTATGGGTACCAAAATGAAGGTTTAATGTTACCTCAGGAAAAGAGCTTCACGAACTCAACCTGGTATCTGGATAGTGGATGTTCAAGACACATGACTGGGAACAAAGCCCTTCTATCTAACTAAATAGAGAAGGAGGGTCCATCGGTCATCTTTTGAGATAATGGCTCTGGCAAGACAAGAGGCTATGGCTCAGCTGGAAATGGTACGGTATCCTTCAGCAAAGTAGCCTATGTGGAAGGACTACAACACAATCTTCTATGCATTAGCCAACGCTGCGACAAGGGTCATCAAGTAACATTTCTCAACAATCAATGCCATGTCCGAGACCTGAAGACATCTGCAGTAAAGCTAACCGGAATAAGAGAAGGAAATGTCTACACAGTAAATCTTGGAAAACTGAGTTCAGACGAGACAATATGCTTTCTCAGCTAAAGCATCCAAGAAATGAAATGGTATATGGCGTCAAGACTGTCTCATCTCAACTTCAAAAGATGTCCAAATTAGCTTCAAAAGATCTAGTTGCAGCCTACCCAAGTTCAACTTCATTAAAGAAAGGCCGCAATGCCTCGCAACTTGGAAAATGTACTGTAAGCACTTTCAAAAGCAAAATCACAATTCAATTGACAAGCCTTTGCAGCTGCTACACATGGATCTTTTTGGGCCAATTCCAACTACGATCCTTGGAGGAAAGAGATACTCTCTTGTCGTAGTCAACGACTTCACCAGATTTACATGGGTGTTCTTTCTAACCTCAAAAGATGAGATAAGTTCCCAGCTGATCAAAATGTTCAAGCTTGTGATGAACGAGAAAAGAGAGAAAATCAAGGCTATAAGGAGTGATCATGGTAGAGAATTCGATTTCTCAGAAATGGACCAATTCTGCACAGAAAATGGCATTAGTCACAACTTCTTAGCTCTACGAACTCCTCAACAAAATAGAGTTGGTGAGAGAAAGAACAGGACATTAATAGAGGCTAGAAGGACTCTACTAATAAAGAAATTCATCTACCCTGAGTACTTCGGCGAAGCGGTCACCGCGTGTTATACTCGTAACGATCACTCATACACTCTACGATTAAGAAGACTCCTTATGAACTTTGGAAAGGAAGAAAGCCAAGTGTCGCATTTTTATGTGTTCTTGTAAGCATGCTACATACTCAACAATGGAAAGCAGTACTTGACAAAGTTTTAACCAAAATCAGATGAAGGAATCTTTCTTGGATATGCCACAGACAGCAAGGTCTATAGAGTGTTCAACAAAAAGACATTGAGTGTTAAAGTCTCGATTCACATCATCTTTGATGAAACAGACTTAAGACAAAACAATGCCTCAAGATACTGCGAATAACAGTTCAGACACTACGAACGAGGGCGTCGAGCTCAACACTACGATTGTAGTACCAGACAGTGAAATCGAGAGGCCTATGCCAGACAACGAACCTCCACATCAAGAAGAAGAAATAGATCTTGAAGATCTAAGACAAGAAGGCATAAGAACTGATGTCCCAACAGGAAGCAGATGGGCAAGAGATCACACTCAAGATCTAATCATTGGAGATCCGAATGCAAGAGTCAAAACAAGAGTCACACTTCAAAATGAATGTTTCTATTTAAGCTTCCTATCTCAAATAGAACCAAAGAAGATAGAGGATGCTATGGAAGACTCCAGCTGGATAGAGGCCATACAAGAAGAACTTAATCAGTTCGAGAGAAGCAAAGTATGGAGATTGGTTCCAAGACCAAAGAACCATCCTGTAATTGGAACCAAGTGGGTTTACAGAAACAAGATGGATAAAGATGGAGTCATCACCAGGAATAAGGCAAGACTAGTGGCCAAGGGATACTCTCAAGAAGAAGGCATTGACTACGATGAGACATTTTACTGTTGCTGATCGAAGCCATCAAAATATTTCTTGCCTTTCTTTTCTTTCATATGAAGTTCAAGGTCTTTCAGATGGATGTCAAGAGTGCATTTTTGAATGGAGAACTTCAAGAAGAAGTTTATGTAGAAGCGACCTCGAGTGTTTCATCAATACATCTCTTTCTAATTATGTCTTTAGATTAGACAAAGCCTTATATGGTATTAAACAAGCACCTAGAGCATGGTATGAAACATCACTAACTTTCTTATTAAAAATAGATTCACTAGAGGTAGAGTAGATACCACACTATTTCATGAGAAGCATAAAGATAAAGTCCTATTAGTTCAAATATATGTTGATGATATTATCTTTGGTCTCTTGATGAAAAGTTATGTAAGAGATTCTCCAAGCTTATGCAGAACAAGTTTGAAATGAGTATGATGGGTGAAATGAACTTTTTCCTCGATTTACAAAGTAAAGCGGTCGATGAAGGAATCTTTATCAACCAAGCCAAGTACATTAAAGACTTACTTAAGAAGTATGGCATGGAATCAACCTCTCCCATAAAAACCCCAATTACTCCAGCAACTAAGCTTGACAAAGATGAAAAAGGTAAAAGTATTGATATAACTCAATACAGAGGTATGATAGGCTCTCTTTTATATCTAACTGCCAGTAGACCAGATATAATGTTTGCAACATGCATTTGTGCTAGATTTCAGGCTAGTCCTAAAAATATCATTTAACTACTGTAAAGAGGATTTTCAGGTATCTCAAAGGTACACCCCACTTGGGGATTTGGTATCCTAAGGAGTCCTCATTTGAGCTAACAGGATACACAGATGCTGATTTTACAGTCCATAAAATTGATAGAAAAAGTACCAATGGCACTGCCAATTGCTAGAAAGCAGACTTGTCCCTGGTTTAGCAAAAAAAGCAAAATTCATCTTCACTTCAACTGTAGAAGTCAATATATTGTTATGACGATTGTTGTGCTTTCGAGATCTTATGGATGAAAAATCAACTAGCAGATTATGGGTTTGAATTTAAATCCATTCCTATTCAATCGTGATAACACAAATCAATTGCTATAACTCATAATCTCGTCATGCATTCTAGAACTAAGCATATAGAAATAAGGTATCACTTCATTAGGGATCATGTGCAAAATGGAACTATATCTTTACAAAATATCCCTACTGAAGATCAACTTGCTGATGTCTTTACAAAGCCTCTAGATGAATCCAGATTTAACAAGTTAATAAGTGAGCTAGGCATGCTTAACTTACAACCATGAAAAATATGCTCTAGTATGTGCTAACCATACAGGTTTAAAGGCTATGTTTGAAATCATAGACATGATCAAAGGAAGACCACGATCGTAGAACCAAAGTGTCATACAATGACAATGATCGCAGTGAAGACTCCACGATCGCAATGCAGACTCAACGATAGCAGAATTACATCAAAACCAAAGGAGCACCCTATGATGATCAAGTATTAAACAAGGCAATCTCTCTGATAAGTACCTCAGGGACAAACCTAACCCTTGATTCATTCAAAGAGGTTGGCCCTTCCTGAGCTACCTTAAACTGAGAAGAATTCTAAGTCAAAAAGGTTCATCACGAGAACTTGATCAAACTCTACGATTGCCAGTCAAACTCAACGATTGCAGTTCAGACTCTACGATTGCAGCTCAGACATGACGACTGCTATACAGACTCAATGATGGTAGAACAGACTCGACGATTCCAAGGACCATCTCAACGATCGTAGTCCCTTGAAGAATACATTAGCTCGTAAGGGTTTAAGGGGCAATTCAAGACAATCCTTTTCACAGATTCAGAGGGCGAAGCAAAATTCGACACCGTCCCCACTAAGCAAAATAGAGAGAGGAAGTTACAAGTACACATTAAAATCGTCTTTTTAAAATCTGAAAAAGATCATCTCTCTTCCTCTCAAGCGAAACCCTAAATCAAGAAGAAGCTCAATCGGTCTCGCTTCCCTCGCCAAGAAATCAATGGTAGCTTCCAGTGTTATCTCCGGCTTCATGCACTCTATTTTGACGAGTTTAAATCAGTTGAACCTCAATTTCACAAGACGTTGTCGCTACTGAAGAAGGCAGGTCTCGAAGAATCCTTGGGTACAGATACATTGATCTACCCAAAGCTGGTAAAAGAATTCTACAATAACGGGGTATTTGAAAACAACACCATCACTGCGAAACTCAGGAACGTCCAAATCAGACTAAAGGCTGAGGACATCAATCTAGCCCTAGGCCTCAAATCTGAAGGGTATCCGTCCTTAGATGACATAGACTTCCATAAGGGTCTTAAGAAGATGCATCACAAGAAATCACCCTCTGTCAAAGGATACAAGAAGAAGGAGTTTCCATAGAGGTATGAGTTTCTAGCTGATATTGTTAGAAAATGTATGTGTTGTAAGAGCTCAGGTCATGACTCTGTGAATGAGGTACAACTCCAACTCATGACTACCATATGTTATAAAATACAACTTAACTATGGGGCTCTATTACTTGAATGGATTGGGAAGTGGTTAATCAGCTCAAAGAAAACAAAGAGCTCACATAAGATGCTTTACGGACGATTTATAAGCATTATCCTACAGGCTACTCTTGGTGACCTAATTGAGGATGATGAAGGAGAAGCTATCAATCCAAATCGACGAATGACCCAGCAATTATTTGAAAACTGGAAAAGGAATCCAGCTAAAAATATGAAGATGATGTCTGAATCCAGTGGAATAACTGGTGAAATAAAGGAATCAGGAGTGCCAGGGAACATGTCAGTTGTTAAAGAAACTGAAGAAGAAGAAGAAGCTAACCAAAGAACCCATTGCTTTAATCAGAAAAAGCAAAGGGAAAAGGAAGCTGAAAGCCAAAACTACAGAAGAACCTCAAGGATCCACTATCGATAAGCCCGTAGAGTCCTTAGACATTGAGACTCTAAGGATCCTAAGAAGAAAGCAACAGCAGGCTGAGGCAGAAGAAGATAGAGCAACCATATCTCAGCTGCTGAAAAAGAATAAAATTAGCCACAAGACCAAAAGGCCATCAATCTCTTCGATCGTAGAGTATCTGCCGATCGTAGAGACCAGACCAAATAAGGAAGTAGCTGCAACAAACATTTTGGCTGATAAGAAGGATAAAACTGAAGAAAGTCCTAAGGCTGTGGCTCAGCCTAAAAAGCCAAGAAGGAAACTGGTCAAGAAATATATTCTTGTCAATGAGAAAACACTAAAGAGGAAGACAAAGAATTGATCAACGAAAAGAACCAACAAATGAAAGCGAAATAGTCAAAGCTCAAACCGAGGGGAGACACCAAGATCGATGATAGAGGATACTTCTATTGAGGGGAGATGGCTGAAACTCCCATTATAGAAAGTGCCCCAGTTGAGGGGGAGTTATTGATAGTACAAGAAGATGATCACGGTGAGGGGAAGGCTCATGACATCTCTATGATAGAAGAAGAGGTTCTGGGAAGAAATAAAGAAAAACCTGTGCAAGAACATCATGAGGCCATTGAGATAACGAAATCCTCCAATGAAAGCAGAAAAGAGGATGAAGGTGATGAGGTAGAGATTATAGCTGTGGGCATTGATGGGCACAGAAGAGCCAACTATGAACAACTATTTGCATATCTACCTATGATGCCTTTCCACCAAGCTCAAATTCTGAACTCTTGGGATCACATGTTCTGGAGTTTCAAAGAGTATTCGGCCATCTCAATGCTAGCCAATGGATTCCCAGGGAGATTCAATTTTGCCAAGAAGCTTCTCACCAACAGTTCTTCCTCAAAGAAAAAACTTGGGGTACTATCTATCCCAACTCTTTTCAGAGTTAATCACTTGCCATCATCCTCATTTAATCAATTTTATGAATTCCCACGATGGTTGGAAGTGATTCTTCATCCACTGAATCAATTTCAAGTTGCAAAATCCCAAAATTCTGTAACTGAGGAACCAAATAAGATCAACTCCCTAATGCTCCCACAGCCTATCAACTCTACGATCACTGACTCTAGACCCATTGTAGAGTCTCCACCTCAAATCGTAGAGTCACCAACCTTAAACATCCAAACCCAAGCCCCTCCATCAGATATTCCTTCCTCATCCAGCAATGAATACTTCAATCTTAATCTTGCCCTCTACTCTTTCCAAGAGCAATCCAAGAGCATGCCACCTCCCTCACAAATTCCTCAACTAAATGAACTCCTATCAGAACTATCCACAAAGGCTGATTTGTCAGCAATGTCTGAGAAAGTGATCAAGGAACTCGACGAGAGTCTTGAAGATTATACTGCACTTATCCAGCTGAGATTAACATCAATGATCAATGATGCAAACAATCTTCCAAGCTCCCTAAGCTCTAAGCTCTCTAAAACGCTCAAAGAAATCATCAAAGAAATGCTTCAAAGCATAAAAGACATGGACGATATTCACTTTCTTGCAGCTAAAAGGCATCAGGATGCTGTCTTGATCTTACAGAAAACTCAAGAATCTCAGAACAATCTAATGATACAGAGCATCAAAAGTCTTCAAATTGTAGTCAAAGAGTTTCAAGACTTCTCCATGGGTCAAATGCAGCAGACAGAAACTGTTCTCAACATTCTTCAACAACGTGAAACTAGTTCTGATGTCTTGATCCAAGAAAATCGTGAGGACATTGTTCAAACTCAGAGTCAACTCAATGAGCTTGTCCAAGGAGTCACTCGCCTCTCCGAAAACATTCGAACCCTTGATGCTGACATAAAGGGGGAGAATAAAGGCAAAGGAGATCAGGGAGGTCAGGGAGGCAAGGCCAGAGGCAGAGGACAATTCCAAACTCAAGCCTCGAGGAACCCACCTACAAGGCAAATCACTCAGCAGACTCCACGATCCAGCCATCAAACTCAATGATCTAATCAACAGGAAGTTTTAATGTCTCAACCATTAAGGAGTCAAGGGCCAACTACCAGCTCTCATGAGGTGACAACAACATGCCTAATGTAAGACCCCAACTTATTATAAATAAAATTGAATTTTCTCTATTCATTATTCTAAATTAATAAGGTGTTAATTTGATATAATGCTTTAGTTATGGGTGAAATGTGCAAATTTTACAAAATAAGCAAGTGGTTATAAAATATTCATTTTTGTCAGCAAATATTCTTTTAGTCGTAGAATATTCCTTTTGTCGGGGAATATTAAATGCAATTACGCGCTAAACGATATTGGGGGCTCATAATGTAATAACCTGTCGGATGAAGAAAGAGATAAAGTATGAGTTTTTATAAATAATGGCGTAGTTATTCACAATTAACAATTTGTTGAATACGGTGGTTAAAATACAATAATCTGGCGTGGTTGCAGAAAGTATTACGGTATTGCACAATATTATTGAATTATTGATTAAATGCGTAAGAAGGCACTACTCAATAATTGTTACGATTAGTTCTTTATTCAATATTTATTTTATTGATTCAATAATTCTTTGCGTTGATATTTAATATTATTGTTGTTTCAATAATTGTTGGTGGACTTTTAACATGGAGAAGATAATAGACTTTATGGTCTATTTGACTCTTCTAATGGATTGCTCGTTCCGCTGCAACTATGGTTGAAAAGTTTTATCATCTACCATATGTTCTAAATCTACGATTTATTCTTGATGAAGGCTATTGATAATTTAATTATCTTTAGTCATGATATTCTTTATTGTTGAGCTAGTTGTCTCACCCTTTTACTTCACAAATTCTTTTAGTAATAAGAGTGTTCTTACGATTGATGGGGATAACGAGGGGAATAGAAATTGGTCTATAGTCATTGAGGTTCTCCACAAATAGTATGCAAATAATTTTATTGAGAACTTTAGATAAGTGTGTCGTATTGTATACGTCGTTTGATATTTAATTTTGGTGAACCGAATAGGGTAAGTGAACCCAACTTTGGAAGGGTGTTTTGCCACTATCATACAAGATGTCTAATGACCTCGAGTTATCATAAGATAGGGTTGTGCACATCCACTTCTTGATTATATCTCTGAGCACTACCTATATGATCTTGGAGTTTATTTGAAATATAATTTTCAACCGGAGATAGTTATATGTCGAGAAGACTCACCATTGGAAGAACATGATAGTAATCTTCTCGTTTTTCTTTGGGGTCTATTGGATCAACCAAGGATAATTCTCTTGACATATGATATCTATTATAACTTAGATTCAAGCCTTCATGTACGAAGGTTTCCTTGAGCACTTCCCAAAGATTTTAATTTCTAAAAATGCTTATTATTTGTACCTTTATGTAATGTATCAATGTGAGGTGATGTCCATAGTTGGGACATGAGTCACGATTAGTATTAAAACTCACAGATATATGTGTTGTTGTATTTTGCACGACAATTGTAGTAATAAAGTTGTAGTTATTTTCTATACCATGTATTTGGCGACTCAGAATAGGTTAGATGAATAGGACCTATTTTGGGGGTGTTACATTTGGTATTAGAGCTTAGGGATATGATCTCTGGCGGAGATCCGGAATTAGAACTAGGAAGGGAGAGACGAGTAATATCCTTCGCTAGTGTGTGTCCTACCTAAGCTGAATTTTTTGACTTAAGTTAACAAATTATGATATGTCAATTAACCTTTGTTTTGAAGCTGTATTCTAAAATGATATTTGAAATACATGAGATGAGCAATGGAGAAATCATGAGGACAAGGAAGATGGAATCTGAAATGAAAGCAAGGTATTCTCAACTCTTCGAAATACCAGGTACGTACGTCAATTTCGAGGACGAAATTTTATAAGGAGGGGAGGTTGTAAGACCCCAACTTATTATAAATAAAATTGAATTTTCTCTATTCATTATTCTAAATTAATAAGGTGTTAATTTGATATAATGCTTTGGTTATGGGTGAAATGTAAAATTTTACAAAATAAGCAAGTGGTTATAAAATATTCATTTTGTCGGGGAATATTCTTTTGGTCGTGGAATATTCATTTTGTTTGGGAATATTAAATGCAATAGTACTGACCATCCGTGGGGCTCATAATGAATAATAACTGCTGCTTGATAAAGAAAAGACAAAGTATGAGTTTTATAAATAACGACGTAGTTTATTCTGCTTAACATTCGCTGGAATACAGGTGGTTAAAATAAAGTAATACTGGCGTGGTTGCATAAAGAAGACACCGGTATTGCGCGATGTATTGAATTATTGATTAAATGCGTGAAGACACTTACTTCGATAATTGTTACGATTATTATTATTCAATATTTATTTTATTGATTCAATAATTGATCGTTGATAATTAATATTATTGTTGTTTCAATAATTGTCATTGCATAGTATTTCCCATTATCAGATCAATAATTCATATTATTTAAATAATATTATTAGATAGCATTATTGGCAATGTCTAAAAAGTTACATCAAAAGAGAGGTTTGTCACCTAATTGCGCGCATGATGAGAAATTCTTATTGGAAAGCCCCTTCTTTCCTGGAAATGGCCTGGTTGTCATAATTGTGATTCTGTAATATTATTTGTGAATAATTAATTATTGATTTATATGATAAGGAAATATTTATTTGATGTGGATATAAATGATGGATTTATTTATTTTATGTGGTTATAAATGAAGAAATTAATGTTGAGGTGTTTTATCAGTATTTTGTGTCGGAAGGAGGTATTAAAATCACCCGTTTGTGGATTTTGGATATTTTACATTTGAAATTTGGAAAACTCAAAAGCTACAAAGTTATAGAATTCTATTTGAAAAGAAATGGACATAAAATTGGTATTTTTCCGATAAACAAAGCTATTTTCTATGAATTATTGAAGTTTCAGAAAATAAAATAATTTTTATTAAATTATGGATGGGACCCACTTATGTTATAAACATGTGGGATGCTGAATTTTCTTCCTAGATGGTTGCTGGTGGCTTGGTTGGTGAAGGTTGGCGTGGAAGAAGAAAAAGAAATTGATATTTTATTAATTTAGTCTCCTTTGGCGTTCTAGCATTTTTCTATAAATAGAGGGCTAAGTTAGAATTGAAAATCACACAAGAAACAAGTTTTCTCTCTTTCTCTCTTTATATTATCGAGCGTATTCTTGTGAGTATTTTGATACTTTGAGTGTTGTTATACGGTGCAAGTTTCATCGACTATATTCAAAATTCAATCGAAGTACTAAGTATTTTGGAGGAAAGGATGTTATTTTCTTCTTAAATGATATTATTTTCTTCATATCATTATCTTAAAAATATTGGTTTGAAATTTTAATCAAATTTGAAACTTTTTGTGTCGAGTTCTTATTTCACGATATCTGGCACTTTATTCACGAATCTGGCCTTATTCACGGATACGGTACTATTCACCAAAAAATAAAAATTTTCCTTTTTGTCCAAGATGTCTATTATGGTTACTATATTTGATTGTATCCGTGTTTTGATCTTTATTTTTGAATTCTGATTCAAAATTGGTTATTATGAAGTATTAGTGATCTTGGATAAACTGTAACACGAATTCCTAATATTTATCCTTCTGTCTCACTGGATTCGTTATCTAAAATGTTTTTCATCATCCTCAGTCCTTAATGATGATATTATTGAATATCTTTGGCCTATAGTGCAAAGATGAATGATTAATCGATGAATATCTTTGGCTCGTAGTGCAAAGATGAGCAATTGATGAGATGAACATAATTGGATTGGTGATATGAATGAATATCTTTGGCACATGTAATGCAAAGATGAATATTGATTAAAGATGTTTATTGATTGATGTTACGGGGATAAAATATTGATGATGGACTTTTAAATCTTAGAAGATAGTAGAACTCATTCTCTACTTGACTCTTTTAATGGATTGTTGTTTTCATTGTGCGGCTTTGATCTAAAACTTGTTTATACATTATGTTTTATCGATTTTTCCTGTTGAAGACTAATGATAATTTGTTGTATATTATCTGAGTCATAATATTCTTTCTTTGGGCTAGTTGACCTCACCCTTTTCCTTTTTGTTCCATTTTTCTTCTCGGGAGGTGAGAACATAGCAGGATCGAGTGGGGTATGGAGTGATGGTTCTAGAAAGATGTTTTAGCGATCCTCACTATTTCATAAAATAGTGTATGAATAATTGTAATGAGGACTTATTTGAGTGTTGATATTGTCTAAAAGACAATATTTGTATTTAAACTCACAATTATGTGTTATCGTATTTTGCACGACAATTGTATTATTGAAGTTATAGTTTGCTTTCTGTACCATGTATTTGGCAACTCAGAATGGGTGTTGTATACCTATTTTGGGGGCGTCACACCTAAGAATGCCAATTGGAGATCCTGCATTCATGAATAAGCATGATCACAATCCTAGACTAAGCCCAAGTGAGCTGGAAGATTTGGCCAGAGGAGAAGAAGCAAGCAGGAAGAGGAGAGCTGAGGAATATGCAAATCCTCCAAGAAGCAAAAGGTCGAAGAAATAGAGATAAGTTGAAACTTAAACTTTAATTGATGTAAAGCATATCTGTAATATCTACTCTTCAGACATCAATAAATTCATGCTTATTCTCTAGAAATTTCAGTTGCTCACTGAAATATTAAGTCACGTTTACTTTACTGAAAATGCATCTAGATATTGATAATCATGACAACAAATCTCCTTGGTTATGTCAACATCAAATAGGGGGAGATTGTTGGAAGAATGCATATCTTGATTTGATGTTTAAAGTAAATGATCATGATTATATGTAAAGTCCTTAAAAGAATATATGTACAAGGACTTAGTGATAGATCAAATTTGTTAGGTTGATCTTAGCTTTTAAGTGTTCATCATTCTATAAACAAATGTATAGATAAAGAGATCAAAAATGTTAGGTTGATCTATTGTGAAACGTATAGATAGGCTTCAACAGGAATCGTAGTCTATCAAGCTGATCAACAGATTGCAAAAGCCAAGGCAAGATCGTAGAGCTTAGAAGATCGTAGTGTATTTGCCTTGAAGGACCTCTTTAGAAATCGTAGAGTGGTCCGGACGTTTAAAGCTAACTTTCGAGAGATCGTAGTGTGCTCTCGGAAGCGTTGAGTCCGAAAAGACGCAAGCAAGTGATGATCGTCGTGTGAAAAAAGATCGTGAGTGTGAAAATCCTTGCGAGAATCGTAGTGTTCTCTTAAGAGCAAGCATCAATATGACAAGACACTACTGATATGGATAAGTAGAGTGTCATCCGCCTTATGTCGTCAAGCATCGAGCCCTAACTTTTGTTTGAAGACAAATTTCAACAAATGAGGAATGGGTTTTGAACGTTGAAGCACTCACCAGTCCTAACGGTACAAAAGATATCCTTAGTATTGATTAAAAAGGAACGTATTCAAGAAGCTAAGAAAAAGACCATTGGGCAGAGAAAAACACCTTCTCAGGTGTTTGGTGAGAAAGCAGTCTGATGTGTCAGTGGGCCAGAGTGAAATTCAGAAGATGTGCAGAAAAGTCTCCATCAAAGTTCCGAAAGGTCAAATGCATTTAATCAATATTTTATCGCTGAGACTCAGCTTAATAAATAATCTACATCATCGAATCATCCCGGCACTACGACCAAGGATATTCATGTAATCATCAATGGTCATGATTATACCGAATAATCTCTGGTTATAATCATACCAATAACTGTCCATCAATGCACTACAGGCCAATGAGGACTTTTACCACATCATCTATAACATTACGGGTCATGATTATACCGAATGATCCCTGGTCATAATCATACCAATAAACCATTCATCTATGCACATAAGCCAAAGATACTCATCAATCAATATTTCATCTTTGCACGTAAGCCAAAGATATACAACTATAAAACCAATAATCAACAGTCCATCTTTGCACGTAAGCCAAAGATATACAACTGTAAAACCAATAATCACCCATCCATCTTTGCACGTAAGCCAAAGATATACAACTGTAAAACCAATAATCAACAGTCCATCTTTGCACGTAAGCCAAAGATGACTTTCATCATAATATAAGCATGAGGATGATGACAATGATATAAGCATTAATCAAACGAAATCAAGGATAAATATTAAAGACTTTAAATTTATCCAGAGTTTAAAAATATCCAAATTGTTAACATGATACTGCTTTGTGGAGTAAAATTTAGAATAATATTCATGTACCAAAATAATTTGGACAAAAAAGAAATATATTTTTCGAGTAAATAGTACCCCGCAATAGTATCCTATGAATAGTACTTCAGGAATAGTACCTCGTGAATAGTACTCCAACATGAAAAGTACCCCAAATACCCGAGTGATTAATATTTGAGTGAATAGTAATTTGGGTGAATAGTAACCCATGAATAGTAACTCGTGAATAGTACTCCGACACGAAAAGTGCCCTGAATACCTGAGTGAATAATACTAGAGTGAATAGTAACCCGTGAATAGTAACTCATAAAAAAAAACCAAAGAAAATGATATTCCATGGCGAGTACAAAAGAAATGATATCTCATACGAGTATAATAGAATATAAACCTCAAGAAATGAATTTTCACCGCTATGCAGATAATCTACGTAGACAGATCATTTCCACAATTTAATAAAGAATGAATACGAAAGATCATTCACCATGCATGTGGTAATCCACATAGATAGGTTATTCCAATAGAATAATAAAGAATGTAATAACAGAAGAATTCACCAGGCATGCGATGAAGATACACAGACATATTTATTCCAATGAATAATAAAGAATGGAACTGAATCATAAATCCATATGACGCATGGATATTCCAAAGAATAATAAAGAATGGAATAATGTAATAATTCACCGTGCATGTGATGAATCGCACAAACAGGTAATTCCAATGAAATAATAAAGAATGAAATAACAAAAGAATTCACGGTATGCGATGAAATACCAAACAAAGAGTTATTCCAATGTAATAATAAAGAATGGTATAACAACCCTTACGAATATTGAAAGAAATAACTCTCTTCATGAATACAAAAGAAATAATACCCTTTACTATAATAATAATATCCCTTACCTCGGAAAGAAGATGGATCTTTGGAATAGTGAAGTAGCAGACTTGACTTCTTCTTCTCTCTCTATAGCTTCTCTCTATAATTTTTCTATAATAATTGCTCTTGTGTGATTTAGTGAATTGGTGAAAATAATGAAGGAATGAGCTTATTTATAGAAAAATATAGTTTCCATAATTGCACATTTTGGGGCTCAAAATATTACAGTATAATACCTTCATCTTTTCCTTCATTTTTAATTTAGTCATCCAAGTATTATCAATCTTGCACCAACTCCCCTAATAGTAAATCATGTGAATCAATAGTAAATCATGTGACTCAATAGTTATAAACATGTGAAAAATTAATTATAGTATAGTACCTCCATCTATACCTCCATTTTTAATTTAGTCATGCAAGTATTATCAATCTTTTTGACTCCCCGATAGTAAATCATGTGAATCAATAGTACACACATGTGAACACATAGTTATAAGCATGTGAATTAATAGCAATTAATTGCTCATTTATCTGGTTAATTACCCAATTGGTCAATATAACCTCCAAACATCAATTATTATCGAAATAAATATCGATTTCTACTAACACTAATAATTCCAACACAATGGAACTATCAATTTCATCTTTAATCAACACGAACTTATTCATCATTAATATTATAATTCACAATATTTAACAACTAGGTCGTTCCCAGGAAAGAGGGGGTTTTCCGATAAGGATTTCTCCTTATTGAATGCGCAATTAGGTGACCAAACCTCTCCTTGTGCGGAACTTCTGACATTATTAATATTGCAAATAATAATATGAATAACTTTTTCGTCTCAATTATTGATTTAATAATATAACATATTATATGATTGATAATCGTGACAATAATTGAATCAATAATATGAGAGATATGATGCAACAATTCTTGTAGCAATAATTGAGTATAATCGAGTGACTTTTTACGTCAAGATCAATAATCAATACCGTGTCTACTACGCAACCACCACCAGACATATTCTTTCTTTTACTATCGGGTAGTTCAACAGCTTTAATTGGTAACACTTTCGGCCAAGTTATTTTTAATAAAAGATAAATCTGTCATTTTCTAAATACGACAATACTTCCATTGGGGGGGTCCACCACTGCCGTCGAACGAATATTCTCTGTGAAAACGAATATTCCCCGACCAATCGAATATTCCCCGACACAATGAATAACAACTTGCTTACTTTGTAAAATTTTCAAATATCACCCTTAACTTTAACCCTTTCTCAATTTAACCATTTACTAAATAAAATAATAATTATAAGAAAATTGAATACTTTCATTTCATAAAATTTGGGATCACCAACCTTGTTTACCCAAAAGACTGATGTGAATTTGAGGATATGTTGTGATAATCGAGCTATCAATAAGAGCACCGACAAGTATAGGTTTTTTATATGGAGGCTTGATGACATGTTAGATATGATGAGTGGAGTTCACATGTACACCAAAATAGATCTACAGAGTGGATATCACCAAGTCCACATCCGTGAAGAGATGAGTGAAAAACTACTTTTCAGACTAGTGATGGCATTTATGAGTGGTTAGTCCTATCCGTTGGTTTAACCAATGCGCCTAACACCTTTATGAGAGTTATAAATCAGATATTGCGGTCTTTTATTGGCAAGTTTGTAGTGTTCTATTTTGATAACATCATCATTTATAGTCACGGACGAGAGGAACATTTACTTCATTTGTGCCTGGTTTTATTCGCTCTCCAATGTAAGAAGCTTTATATTAATCTAAAAAATGATATTTTGTGCAAGAGTTTGTCATATTTCTCAGGTTTATTGTCTTCAAAGATGGGGTTTCGGGTTTCTGTTGACCTTGAAAAAGTAAAGGCTATTATAGAGTGGCCTGAAGTTTATAATATACATGAAGCTAAAAGCTTCCATGGACTTGCTACTTTTTATAGGAGGTTCATTAAGGGATTTAGTACCATTATGGCTTCGTTGTCGATTACTTAAAGGTAGAGGAGTTTGTTTGGTCTAAATCGGTTGCTAAAGCCTTTCTGGAGATTAAGGATAGGTTAACACATGCACCTGTTCTCGCTCTACTAAATTTTAGTAAGGTTTTTGAGGTATCATCCGACGCTTCAAGCGTATGTATAGGGAAAGTGTTTATTCAAGAGGGTCATCCCATTGAGTTCTTTAGTGAGAAGCTAAATAAAGCCCGACAAAGGTACTCTACGTATAATAGGGAGTTTTATATTGTAGTTCAGGCGCTTAGGTATTGTCGACATTATTTGTTTCTCAAGGAGTTTGGGTTATACTCTGATCATCATACACTTCAGTATATAAGCTCCTAGAAGAAGTTGAGTCATTGACACGCTAGATGAGTTGAGTTTCTTCAGGACTATTTTTTGGTCCTAAAGTATTGATGATGCGTTGAGTAGGGTTTCCATTCTTCTTAACACTTTGAGTGTAAAGGTTATTGGGGTGACGCCCCCAAAACAGGTATACATCACCCATCTTGAGTCGCCAGATATCACACTACATTAATCAAATACAAACTTCTTTTATGCAACTGTCGTGTAAAAATACGACAAAACATAGCTGAGAGTTTACATGAATATTGTCTCATAGACAGTATACAAACTCAAATTCAATACTCATTACACTTATTATCACACTAAGTAGTGAGGACTGCTAAAACAACCATCTTGGACCGTCACTCCATTCCCCAACTAGTCCCAGCTATATTCTCATTTCATGAAGAGAAAAAGAAAGCAAAAGGGTGAGCTCAACTAGCCCGGTAAAAAATATTATGACTAAGATAATGCAGAATAAATTATCCTTAGCCTTCAACAGTATAACAACTGATAGAATATAATAGACAACAAATTTTAGATCAACAATCGCAAATCTTAATAAGCAATCCATTAGAAGAGTCAAGTAGAGCATAAAATCTACTATCTTCTATGATTTAAAAGTTTTTCATCAACTTTATCATTTGAGACTCAAACAATAAATAAAATCGAATCTTCCCTGCACCACGACCAAAGATATTTATGTAATCATCAATGGTAATGATTATACCGAATAATCCCTGGTCATAATCATACCAACAACTGTCCATCAATGAACTACAGGCCAATGAGGACTTTTACCACATCATTCGTCACATTACGATCATGATTATACCGAATAATCCCTGGTCATAATCATACCAAGTACATCTGTGCACGTAAGCCAAAGATGACCTTCATCACAATATAACAATGAGGATGATGACAATGACATAATAATTCAATAAAACAAGTTCAAGTATAAATTTTAAGGATTTATAATTTAACTTATCCATGAATCAATAACGTCCAAATTGTCAACATGATACTGCTTTGTGGAGTAAAATTCAAGAATAATATTCATGTACCAAAAATAATTTGGACAGAAAAGAAATATATTTTTTGGGTGAATAGTACCGTGAATAAGATCGGGAATAGTACCAAGTGAATAGTACCCACAAACACGAAAAGTGTCCCGAATACCCAGAGTGAATGATACTAGAGTGAATAGAAATCGGGTGAATAAGTAACTCGTGAATAAACTCGTGAATAGTACTTCAACACAAAAGTGCCTAGAATACCCGAAGTGAATAAGAATCGGGTGAATAAGAACTCGTGAATAGTAACTCTCGTAAAAAATACCAAAGAAAATGATATTCCATGATTTAGTACAAAAGAAATGATATCTCGGGGCGAGTATAATAGAATATCTGAAACCGCAAATGGATTTTCACCCGAATGCGGTAATCCACGTAGATGCATCATTTTCACAATTTCATAAAGAATGAATACGAAGGATCATTCACCACGCATGCAATAATCCACATGACAAGTTATTCCAATGTAATAATAAAGAATTAAATAACAACAGAAATTCACTGGGCATGCGATGGATCGCATGCATGTGTTATTCCAATGTAATAATAAAGAATGAAACCAGTCATGCGAAATCCGCATGCATGTGATATTCCAATGTAATAATAAAGAAGCGGAACAGTGTCATGCGTAATCCGCACGGATAGGATATTCCAAATGAATAATAAAGAATGGAATAACAGATTCACCCGTGCATGCGATAGATCAAGATGTATGTGTTATTCCAACGAATAATAAAGAATGGAATAATGTAAGAATTTCACCATATATGCGGTATTTATGTATAGGCAGTTATTCCAACATAATAATAAAGAATGGAATAACAACCCTTACGAGTATTGAAAGAAAATAACTCTCTTCATGAATACGAAAGAATAATACCCCTTACCTGTAAGAAATCTGGATACCGGAATAAAGAGGTAAGTTATACTTCTCTTCTTCTTTCTCTCTATAATTTCTCTCTATAATAATTACTCTATAGATTTAGTGAATTGGTGAAAATAATGAAGGAATGAGCTTCTATTTATAGGAAAATATAGTTTCAATAATTGCACATTTTGGGGCTCAAATATTACAAAGATAATACCTTCCTCTTTTCTTATTTTTAATTTAGTCCTGCAAGTATTATCAAACTTGCACCACCTCCCCTAATAGTAAATCATGGAATCAATAGTAAATCATGTGACTCAATAGTTCTAAACATATGAAAAAAAATTAATTATAGTATAGTACCTTCATCTATACCTCCATTTTAACTTAGTCATGCAAGTATTATCAATCTTGCACTCAACTCCCCTAATAGTAAATGAATGTGAATCAATAGTACACACATGTGAACAAATAGTTATATGCATGTGAATTAATAGCAATTAATTGCTCATTTATCCTAAGTTAATTATCCGATCGGGTCAATATAACCTCCGACATCAATTATTATCGAAATAAATGTTGATTTTCACTAACACTAATAATTACAACACAATGGAACTATCAATTTCATCTTTAATTAACACGAACTTATTCATCATTAATATTATAATTCACAATATTTAACAACCCGTGTCGCTCCTCAGAAAGAGGGGCTTTCCGATAAGGATTTCTCCTTATTGGCGCGCAATTACATTATCTAACCTCTCCTTGACAGAACTTCTAGACATTGTCAATATTGCAAATAATAATATGAATAAATTTGTCATCTCAATTATTGATTTAATAATATAACATAATATACAGATGATACTGTGACAATAATTGAATCAATAATATGAGAGATATGATGCAACAATTACTGTAGCAATAATTGAGTATAACTAAGTGACTTCTTACATAAACATCAATAATCAATACTGTGTGCTACTATGCAACCAATGCCAGACATCGTACTTTTACTACCGGGTAGTTCAACAGTTTTAACGGTAATACTTTCGCCGTTATTTTATAAAAAGATAATTCTGTCATTTTCTTACTACGACAATACTTCCGTTGTGGGGTCCACCAATGATTGTGTCATCGTACGGATATTCCCCGACAAAAAGAATATTCCCCGACCAAACGAATATTTTATAACAACTTGCATACTTTGCAAAAAAAATCACATCACCCTTAACTTTAACCTTTTATCAATTTAACCATTTACGAAATAAAATAATAATTATAAGAAAATTGAATACTTTCATTTCATAAAAATCGGGGTCTTACAATTGGGTTTGAGCATATTGTCCATGAGTACCCTTCTTGTCGAAACTTTAGTGAAACATATATTGCCGTATAGATTTCTAATATACAACCCTCAGGTGATTTTCATATCTATAATGGGTATCTTTTTAAAGGCACTCGCTTGTGTATTCCTAGCACATCTACGCGTGAGCATTTAGTTTAGGAATTACATGCGGGAGGGATCGAAGGTCATTTTGGTCGCGATAAGACCATTGCGATTGTGGAGGATAGGTTTTTTTGGCATAGCCTCAAGAGGAACGTAGCTCGTGTTGTTTTCGAGTGTCAGACATGTCAAACTACTAAAGGTAGGAAAAAAAATACGGAGTTGTATATGATTTTGTCGGTACCCGTGCACCTTAGAAAGATATTATCATGGATTTTGTCTTGGGGTTATCGCGGACCCTTAGAGGTCATGATTCTGTTTTTGTTGTAATGGACTATTTTTCTAAGATGACACATTTTATTATATGCAATAAAAACGATGATGCTTCACACATTACATCGCTTTTCTTTAGTGAAGTTGTGAGACTATGTGTTTTTCCTTTATCTATAGTTTCTGATATGGATGTCAAATTCATGAGTTATTTTTGGAAAACCCTCTAGAAGAAAGTTAACCCCACACTTCAGTTTTTCATTGCTTATCACCCACAAACCGATGGCCAAACTGATGTAGTTAATAGAAGTCTAGGTGATTTAGTGAGACGCCTTATAAGGGGATTGTTAGGTTTGTAATATTCATGGACGCAGTAAAATTGCACAAATAAAGCGGAAACATGAAAAAATCAGAGTTTTAAAATTTTACAAATCATATACCCAGATCATTCTTTATGCACAATTATTAATTAAACGAAAAAATAAAGAACAAGAATCATACCCTTGAAGATTCGAGCTTCCTCATGTACAAGTTCACCTCCAAATCCTTTCGCGTTCAACTTGAATCCACCGGGTTTGATTCATTCATTTGATCAACGTTAACCACCCAAATGTTTGGCCTCTAGAGGTGATCCACCAAGGAAGAAGAAAGATTCAAGAAGATGGGTGTTTGAAAAAACCCTAGTTTTTCTATCTCTCATCGAAAATAGCGTACTCTCCAACAATTGGAATCAGTCTGTTGTGAAAAAATCAACAACCACCCTCACCCATAATAAGACTCATCTTATTTATAGATGTGGGCAACCCTCCTTAGCAATTAAGGAATTGAGTTTTATTTTAATTAATTAAATTCTTTTAATTAATTTGACTCCCAATCATATTAGGAATAATTAATTAAACTCTTTTAATTAATTAGCCTCCTCGATCTTATTAGAAATAATTAATTAAAATCTTTAAATTAATTAGTCTTCTAATCTTATTAGAAATAAATGAGAGTACTTTTATTAATCAATTCCCAAACTCCTTTAGAATTAAATAATAATAATAATAATAAGACTCCTCTTATTAATTTATATTTAATATTTCTAAAATATTAAATAATAAATATTAAGCTATTTAATTTATTCTATCACCATAGATTAAATTAAATATACTTAACTTATTATTACGATTATGTCATTTGCTTCTTAAATAATTATTCTTCCTTTTATAGTCTAACCCTTTAGGTTTCTCATATTAAACCTATTGTGAATAAATCAATTAGAACAATTCTAATCTTATTTAAATAAATAAATTACAAAATTAATTTATTTAAATAAATAATATTTATTCTACAATAGGGATAAGCCTCCCTGATGATTAACGACTTTTCGGATAATATAGATTTTAACATTAATCATAAAAGAACCTTTGAGTAAATAGTTACAAAGATGATTCAATCTTTCCACCATACAATGTCTCAATTAAATATAAGACATGGAATTACAGTCAAGTCTTATTTTATTTAATTATATGTATTTCAACTCTTAAATGCACAACTCCAAATAATGCAAATTAGAAACTCCTTTATAATTTCATCCCCGCCACCAAGGATCTCTGAGTTGTCATTTATCGAATCACATAGGACATTTCTCTTCTTTTACTAGAAGTGGTAGATTCTTTATTGAGCATACATTATTTCCATGTACAACTTATTATACCCAAGCATACCCTTTGATATACCCTAAGGGTCTTAAGGAATAAGTCAAAGTATAACTCATCATAAACAAGATACTATGATGATCTCAAGTCCAAGGATCACTTGTTACTATCACTACTGAGAATTTCTGCATTGTGACGAGATAAGTAAAACTCTATTAGGTATTCCTTAGTGAGCCACGTTCAGTGAACTTATTCTCTAATAAGCACCTACATACTTGCTTTAGTGTCACCACACAAATAATCATGAGATCAATCATCCTCATCCAATGAGAAAGCAACATATGTACTAATCTATCCGGATTCACTAATCCTCAATTTAGTAATCCAACGATTGGAAACTATTTTAGTTTTAAACTTTCTAAGAATTTAGATCTCATTAGAATGATCATCATCATAATTCTAAAAGCATTGCTTAAAACTATGAGTTTATCACATATTATAAAACATCATATAGATAATTAAAATCATTTAATAAATTAATACTTTTTATTAATAAATGAATAAGATTGTTACAAAGTATATGTTTTATCATCAAACATGATTGGTTTATGTGCAAACTATTTTCAGGGATCACGTGTCTAGTTGAGATAAAGTCACTACATGAAAAAATATTATTTTTGACAGAATTTTTCGACAAAAATAAGCAAATTATGTTGAAATTAGCTTATTTTCGATGGAAATGTTCGTCGGGAAGTCAACCGGAATTAAGTTAATTCCCACAAAAAAATTTGTCGAAAATAACCTTTTAAAAATTAAAAAAATAATAATTATGTTTTCTTTTTTCCCTAGGTTTTCAAACCAATTCATGCCCTACAATATCGAAAACAAACAAATATCACAAAGATAGTCATGTATTAATCTTTTGAAATAAGATATTACAATAATAAGGAAGTAAAATTTTGAAATCCATAAATCATAGAAGTAAGAAAACTCATTTAAGCTCATGGAATCCATACATTGTATGATATGGTATACGAATATAAGATTAAGAAGTCATTTGCCACAATATCTGTGACGCCCCCAAAACAGGTATACATCACCCATCTTGGGTCGCCACTTACATGGTACATAAAATTCAAATACAACTTAATTATACAACAGTCGTGTAAAATACGACAAAACATATGATGCGAGTTTTAATACAAATATTGTCATCTAGACAATATCCACACTCAATGGAGTCTTCATTACATTTATTATCACACTACTTTATAGAATAGTGAGGACTACTATGACACCATCTCTTGACCATCACTCTGCTCCCCGACTAGTAGCCCTTTCGTTCTCATTTCCTAAAGAGAACAATGAAAGCAAAAGGGTGAGCTCAACTAGCGATGAAATATTATGACTAAAATAATGCGTAATAAATTATCCTTAGCCTTCAACGATTATAACAACCCACGAATATAATAGACAACAAGTTTTAGATCAACAACTGCAGCGGAATAAGCAATCCATTAGAAGAGTTAAGTAGAGCATAAAATCTACTATCTTCTATGATTTAAAAAGATTTTCATCAACTTTAACGCTGAGACTCAACTTAATAAATAAACCACATCATCTCTGCACCACGGCCAAGGATATTCATGTAATCATCAATGGTCATGATTATACTAAATAATTCAGGGTCATAATCATACCAACAACTGTCCAACAATGAAGTACAGGCCAATGAGGACTTTTACCACATCATTTGTTACATTACAGTCATGATTATACCGAATAATCCCTGGTCATAATCATACCAAGTCCATCTCTGCACGTAAGCCAAAGATGACTTTCATCACAATATAAGCATGAGAATGATGACAATAATATAAGCATTAATCAAATGAAAACAAGGATAAATATTAAAGACTTTAAATTTATCCAAATATTATCCATCACTTAAATAACTCATAATCTAATATTGTTAATATTATAACAATATTTTAATCACTTTTTAAACTTATAAACAATTTAATTTAATTGTTTATACTTTACCAAATAATGCATTTAATCATTCAAAAATGCCATACTCGTAAGATTTCATCACCAATGATCAAATCACTCATCAAAAAACTGCATATACCTTATATAGGATTTTCAAGCCCTAAAATCCTATTTACAAATTCTTCAACTTCACATAACATATTTAACTTTCATATGTTTGAATTAAACCATTTCTATGAAAAATTACCAAATCAACTTATTATTTTTTCTATCCTTTGTCCAAACATATATACATATATTTCATATACAACAAGTATTTTTTATAATTTTCAACTCCTTAAGTATTTTTCAAAAATCAATTTCTAATTAATTTCTTAAGAAATTAGCTACCTCAAGTTTAACTCCGAAATTCCCAAATCTTGGCGAGAATCTTACACATGTTAACGTGAGCTTTTAGTTTAAATTTCATGGTCATCGGAGTTATAGAACTCCAGTTATAGCATTTTTCGTCGAAAAAACCTAAATATTGAAATAGTCATAACTTGCTCATTTTAAGTCAGAATGAGCTCATTTTTGGACATGAGGTACTTTATACCATATATTTTTATGTCCCAAAAGGCCGAAATTTTTCTCATAAATTAAGTGGCTGAAACAACCCTTACAAAATTGTGGGCAGTAACTTTTTATCTTCTTTTTCACTTTTTCATGCTTTGTTAAAAATTGTCCATACAAAAATCTACAACTCCTCTTTCAGTGATTCCACTTGGAGATGTTAGAAAACTTATCATAATATCCTCCCAAATTTTTTCAGAATTTTTGAATGTCCGAAAAATTACGAAACTGCAAATGGATTTTAACCCGCCATGCGTTAATCCACGTAAACAGATCATTTTCACAATTTAATAAGGAATAAATACAAATAATCATTCACCATGCATGTGATAATCCACATAGACAGGTTATTCTAATAGAATAATAAATAATAGAACCAGGTCAGGCGTAATATGCATCGACAACAGAAATCATCATGCATGCGATGTAATTACATGATGAAAGTTATTAAAACGAATAATAATAATTAATGGAACTAAAGGTTAGGCGTAATACGCACCGACAGGATATTCCAACAGAATAATAAAGAATGGAATAATAGAAGAATTTCACCATGTATGTGGTACTTCGCTTAGATAGGTTATTCCAATAAAATAATAAGGAATGTAATAACAATAGCTTTCTTCATGAATACGAAAAAAATAATACTCCTTACCTTAGAAGAAACTGAATATTGGAATAGTGAGGTAGCAGACTTCTCTTCTTCTTTCTCTCTATAATTTCTCTCTATAATAATTGCTCTATAACTTTAGTGAATTGGTGAGAAATGAAAGAAGAATGAGCTTCTATTTATAGAAAAATATAGTTTCGATAATTGCACATTTTGGGGCTCAAAATATTACAGTACAATACATCTCTCTTTTTCTTCATTTTTAATTTAGTCCTGCAACTATTATCAAACTTGCACCACCTCCCCTAATAGTAAATAATGTGATTCAATAGTTCAATCATGTGAATCAATAGTTATAATCATGTGAAAATACGAATTACAAGATAAGACCTCCATCTATACCTCCATTTTTAACTTAGTCATGCAAGTATTATCAATCTTGCACCAACTCCCCTAATAGTAAGTGAATGTGACTCAATAGTACACACATGTGAACAAATAGTTATATAAGCATGTGAATTAGTAGCAATTAATTACTCATTTATCCGATTAATTATCCGATTTATCAATATAACCCCAGACATCAATTATCATCGAAATAGATGTCGATTTCTACTAACACTAATAATCCCAACATAGTGAAACTATCAAATTCATCTTTAATCAACACGAACTTATTCATCATTAATATTAAAACTCACAATATTTAACAACCAGGTTGTTCCCAAGAAAGAGGGGGCTTTCCGATAAGGATTTCTCCTTATTAGGCGCAATTAGGTGACCAAACCTCTCCTCGATGTAACTTACAGACATTGTCAATATTGTAAATAATAATATGAATAACTTTGTCATCTCAATTATTGATTTAATAATATAGCATATTATACAAATGATACTGTGACAATAATTGAATCAATAATATGAGAGATATGACGCAGCAATTACTATAGCAATAATTGAATATAACTGAGTGACTTTTCACGTAAGCATCAATAATCAATACTTGTGTGCTACTATGCAACCCATGCCAGACATTCTTGTACTTTTACTAATGAAAGTAGTTCAACAGTTTTAACAGTGAAACTTCCGCCGTTATTTTCATAAAAATATTTTTGTCGCTTTCTCGATCCGATAATAATTACATTGTGGGGTCCACTAATGATTGTACTGCGTCATTGCGGATATTCCCCCCGAAAAAAAGAATATTCTCCCACCAATCGAATATTATACAACAACTTGCATACTTTTCAAAATTTATAAATATTACCCACAACTATAACATTATCTCAAATCCACACCATAATATTCAAAAAAAATATTTCGAGAAATTTAAATCTTTATTCATAAAATTTGGGGTCTCACAATCTCTCATCCTTATGAAATTTTGCCCTCGAAATTTACGTACGTACCTGGTATAGTGAGGATATCTTGACTTCATTTCAGATTCTAACTCTTGAGGTATAACCTTTGAGTGTCGAATAGGATCCTTCTTATCCAAGATTTTAACATGTATCTTCTCATACATTAAATCTTCTGCTATCTCGTCTGGTTCCAATTCAATAATGTGGTTCGGGTCGTCCACATATTTATGTAACATTGATACGTGAAAAACGTTATGAACACGCGACATACTTGGTGGTAAAATGAGTCTATAGGCCATAGTTCCTACTCGATCGAGGATTTCAAATGGGCCAATTAAATCGAGGGTTGAGATTTCCTCTCTTAAATCGATTCTTGCTTCTGAATAACACCTCTTGAACCTTCTTCTTCACATTCATCGCCTCTCGAGTATGTAGCTTGAGCGGCTTTAACTTTATCGATTAAAGTCGATTCTAATCGTATATTCGTTATCTTCACGTGGGTCCCTAGAGTCTTTAACTCTATCTTCATCATTTGTAAGTTATACAAAATGAATTTTGTACTGGGGTCAATACAAAATTCGATTTCACGCTCTAGGGGTAAGCTAAGAAGTCTTCGAGAATACGTCAGAAATTTATTAACGATAGAAATATCATTTAAAAATTGTGACTCTCATCCAAGACTTGGATAAAGACATGAAATGAAGGTTTCTCCTAACGAAGTTTCAATTGATAAGTCAAAGTCTAACTTCTCTGAGTTAAATTTAAACGCTGAGTGCAAGCAAGAAAGATAAAAGAATGGGTAGAACAGGGGTTCAATAAGGTATAGACTTCGCAAAATTTATAATTAACTAACCTGCATAACTTCGTTCGGTTACTCGTTTTTGAGAAGTCACGAAAAATGCTCTCCCCGAAATCAATCGACTTTGTTTTGTCCAGTATCCGCTTTGATGCCACCGTCCCCAATCAGTATTTTAACTTTGGTGCACGACAAAATCAAAGTTGTGACCTTCTTTTCCACAATTGTAACATGCTTTGATTGCATCGTGCAGTTTGGACTGATATGTCCCTCCCCTCCGCATTTGAAGCATATAATTGGTGGTCGTTCTCCTTCCTTAACAACATGTGCTGGTGCTGACGTCTTTCCATTATTATTGAATCTCCTCTTCTTGAAACTTTCACTTCTATTATCTTGGCCATGATTACCACCGAAGTGCTTACCATTCTTGGCATGATAATTTTCACCACAATGGTTATCATTGTTTCGATGGTCGTTGCCACCGGTATGATTATTATCGTGTTGTTGTTTACCTGAGGATTATTATCTTCCTGTTGCACATTATCCTGGGTATTGATCGTTGGTGACTTAACGGTCACATGTGCTTCATTGATGATCTCAACATTTTCAGATGCCATTTTCAAACACTGTCACAAAACAAGGGTTAATTGACATATCACATATTATTCATATACTCTGACCGACCAATTAAATACCAAATAAACTTAGGTAGGTCATACTAGCAAAGAAATTCCCAGTCTCTCCCCTCCTAGTTCTTGTCTCACATCTCAGCCAGAGATCATATCCCAAAGCTTTGATACCAACTGTGATGCCCCCAAAACAGGTATACATCACCCATCTTGGGTCGTCACTTAAATGGTACATAAAATTCAAATACAACTTAATTATACAACAGTCGTGTAAAATACGACAAAATATATGCTGTGAATTTTAATACAAATATTATCATCTAGACAATATCCACACTTAATGGAGTCTTCATTACATTTATTATCACACTATTTTATAGAATAGTGAGGACTACTATGACACCATCTCGGACCATCACTTCGCTCCTCGACTAGTTTTTCTAGCCACGCGTTCTCATTTCCTAAAGAGAACAATGAAAGCAAAAGGGTGAGCTCAACTAGCCAGTAAGAAATATTATGACTAAAATAATGCAGAATAAATTATCCTTAGCCTTCAACAGTATAACAACTGACAGAATATAATAGACAACAAGTTTTAGATCAACAACTGCAGCGGAATAAGCAATCCATTAGAAGAGTTAAGTAGAGCATAAAATCTACTATCTTCTATGATTTAAAAAGATTTTCATCAACTTTAACGCTGAGACTCAACTTAATAAATAAACCACATCATCCCTGCACCACGGCCAAGGATATTCATGTAATCATCAATGGTCATGATTATACTGAATAATTCAAGGTCATAATCATACCAACAACTGTCCAACAATGAAGTACAGGCCAATGAGGACTTTTACCACATCATTTGTTACATTACGATTAATGATTATACTTAGAATAATCCTCGGTCATAATCATACCAAGTCCATCTCTCGCACGTAAGCCAAAGATGACTTTCATCACAATATAAGCATGAGGATGATGACAATAATATAAGCATTAATCAAATGAAAACAAGGATAAATATTAAAGACTTTAAATTTATCCAAATATTATTCATCACTTAAATAACTCATAATCTAATATTGTTAATATTATAACAATATTTTAATCACTTTTTAAACTTATAAACAATTTAATTTAATTGTTTATACTTTACCAAATAATGCATTTAATCATTCAAAAATGCCATACTCGTAGATTTCATCACCAATGATCAAATCACTCATCAAAAAACTGCATATACCTTATATAGAATTTTCAAGCCCTAAAATCCTATTTACCAATTCTTCAACTTCACATAACATATTTAACTCATATGTTTGTAACTAAACCATTTCTATGAAAAATTACCAAATTAACTTATTATTTTTCTATCCTTCGTCCAAACATATATACATATATTTCATACACAACAAGTATTTTTTTATAATTTTTCAACTCCCTTAAGTATTTTTCAAAAATCAATTTCTAATTAATTCCTTAAGAAATTAGCTACCTCAAGTTTAATTCCAGAAATTCCCAAATCTTGACAAGATCTTACATATGTTAACGTGAGCTTCCAGTTTAAATTTCATGGTCATCGGAGTTATAGAACTCCGATTATAGCATTTTTTGTCGAAAAAATCTAAATATTAAAATAGTCATAACTTACTCATTTTAAGTCAGAATGAGCTCATTTTTGGACAGGAAGTACTTTATACCATATATTTCCATGTTCCAAAAGGCCGAAATTTTTTTCACAAATTAAGTGGCCGAAACAGCCCTTCCAAAATTGTGGGCAGTAGCTTTTTATCTTCTTTTTTTTTCACTTTTTCATGCTTTGTTAAAAATTTTCCATACAAAATTCTACAACTCCTCTTTCAATGATTCCACTTGGAGATGTTAGAAAACTTATCATAATATCCTCCCAAAGTTTTCCAGAATTTTTGACTATCCGAAAAATTACGAAACTGCAAATGAATTTTAACCCGCCATGCGTTAATCCACGTAAACAGATCATTTTCACAATTTAATAAGGAATGAATACAAAGGATCATTCACCATGCATGTGGTAATCCACATAGACAGGTTATTCCAATAGAATAATAAATAATGGAATCAGGTTAGGCGTAATACACACCTACAGAATATTCCAATAAGGATTTCTCCCTATTGACGCGCAATTAGGTGACCAAATCTCTCCTTGACAGAACTTCTAGACATTGTTAATTATGTAAATAATAATATGAATAACTTGTCATCTCAATTATTGATTTAATAATATATAAAATATTGACAATAATTAAATCAAATAACGTGAGATACTATGTAACAATTTCTGTAGCAATAATTGAACAAAACTGAGTGACTTCTCACGTAAGCATTAATAATCAATACCGTGCTACTACGCAATGCACGCCAGACATATTCATTTTTTACTAATCGTAGTTCAACAGCTTAATTGTAAAACTTCCGTCGTTATTTTCATAAAAATATTTTTGTCCTTTTCTCAATCCGACAATAATTCCGTTGTGGGGTCCACCAATGATTGTACCGTCGTACGGATATTCCCCGACAAAAAGAATATTATACAACATCTTGCATACTTTTCAAAATTTATAAATATTACCCACAACTATAACATTATCTCAAATCCACACCATAATATTCAAAAAAAATATTTTGAGAAATTTAAATCTTTATTCATAAAATTTGGGGTCTCACAATATCTCACTAACAACTATTAAAACAAAATAAAAAAAATACACAAAGAAGTCTACACTCTAAAGCTTAACAAGATTTCAGTTTTAATGAAACATTGGATGAATTGAAGTTAAAAATTTCCTACCATTAACAATCTTGTATTTGAAATCAATTGGATAAGTGGCAATGAATTGGACACAGACAATATATGTGAGACATTGAAGCTAATTAAATCAATTTTATTTTTTACAGCTCCTACGAAACCCAAGTACAAACCCTGAGAAATCCAAGAAAACAAATAATTGCTAACAATTGGAAAATATTTTTAGGTAAATTCAAGATTCTGACAAAATTATCAGATAAACTTTTATTACCTCTTCAATTTGGCATATTACTCCCAGTCTTTATTAGTCGCTCATGATAAAATTCATCAACTCGATCCATCAAGTAGTTAAGAGAATCCGACACAAAGAGGAACTTGGTTAGTTTAACGTACTTACACAAATACTGGAATTAGATAATGTGAGACCCCAAATTTTATGAATAAAGATTTAATTTTTTTAAAATATTTTTTTTAATATTATGGTGTGAATTTGATATAATGTTATAGTTGTGGGTAATATTTATAAATTTTGCAAAGAAAATAAGTTGTTATATAATATTCGATTGGTTTTAGAATATTCGCTTTTAACAGAAATATTATTAGCATTTACAAGACAATCATTGGTGGACCCTACAATGTAATTATTATCGTAATAATAAAAACGACGTAAATATCTTTTTATGAAAATAACGGTAAAGTTTTACCGTTAAACCGCTGAACTACCCTAGTAGTAAAAGTACAAAGAATACGGCATGGTTACATAAGTAGCACCACATTTGATTATTAATGCTTACGTGAGAAGTCACTCAGTTTTGTTCAATTATTGCTACAGAAATTGTTGCATAGTTTCTCACGTTATTTGATTTAATTATTATCAATATTTTATATATTATTAAATCAATAATTGAGATGACAAGTTTTTCATATTATTATTTACATAATTAACAATGTCTAGAAGTTCTGTCAAGGAGAGATTTGGTCACCTAATTGCGCGCCAATAGGGAGAAATCCTTATTGGAAAAGCCTCCTCTTTCCTGGGAACGAGCTGTTGTTAATATTGCGAATTATAATAATAATGAATAAATATTGCTAAAAATATTGAGGGAATTTTTATGAAGTATTTGTTGTATTTATGAACCCCCATTTACCCATTTTTCAAAATAATCGATAAAAATTTATTCAATTTATTAAAGGTGGGGGCCACATGTGGGGCCCACGTGTGGAAGAAATATGAAATTGGGAGGAAAGTTTGCAGAGTCATGGGAGGTGTACTATTTCTGTTATATTATATTTTATATATATATATATATATATATATATATATATATTATAATAAGTTTTATTTTTTATGAAAAATAGAATATATTATATTTTATTATGCATAGTGTTTGCATAGTAAAGTTATACGAAAAATTTTCTTCGTCCGTGAATTCAGAATTCTGCCCGTGAACCTTTGTGCACTGTGCGCTCAAATAGTATCTTTTCCATTCTCCTATAAATAGGATGTTTAGTTAGAATTGAAAATCACAACAGAATCAGAGAATTCTTCTTCTATAATATTGAGCGTATTTCTTTCGAGTTTTAGGAAGCTTTGAGTGTAGAAAACAGTTAAAGTTTTCTTCAAGAATATATCTGCTTTACCAGTCGGAGTTGCTCTATTTTTTAAAGTAAGAGGTATTATTTATTTCACATTCTGAAGAGATATTATTTTTCGTATTCGTATGAATATTATTTTCGTTCAATATTCATAAGAAATTTTATTTTGTTCAATATTCGCAAGAAATATTATATTCGTTTAATATTCGTAATGAATATTATTTTCGTTTAATATTCGTAAGGGAAGTTATTTTTGTTCAATATTCGCTTGAAATAATATTTTCTTTCATACTTTGTAGTATGTAAGTAATATTATTTCGTCTCAGATTTCGAATTCTATACTCGTTTTGTTAAAATTTTGGCTTCACTCTATGAAATTAATAGAATATCCTTGATATTTGCGCTTCATCCAGTATCTTTTCATGAAAATATTATTCTGAGCATTCTTGATAAGTTTTAATTTTTTCATGCCGGAGTACTATTCGCGGGGTTACTATTCCCGAAGTACTATTCACGGGGCACTATTCACTCGAGTACTATTCACCTAGGGTACTATTCATGATAAAAATTGATTCATTTTTGGTCCAAATTATTTTTGGTACAATATTATTCTTGAATTTTACTCCACAAAGCAGTATCATGTTTACAATTGGACGTTATTGATTTCTGGATAAATTAAATTATAAATCTTAAAAATTTATCCTTGAACTTGTTTTATTGAATTATTATGTCATTGTCATGCTTATATTGTTATGAAAGTCATCTTTGGCCCGTAGTGCATAGATGGACTTGGTGATTATGACCAGGGATTATTCGGTATAATCATGACCGTAATGTAAAGATGAATTTTTTTATGGCATGCTCATGACCGTTGATAAAAACACGATTATCTTTTGCCCGTAGTGTATGGATAATTCGTAGTTGTGATACTAATGAATATCTTTGGTCCGTAGTGCAGGGATTATTCGATGATGTGGATTATTTATTAAGTTGAGTCTCAGCGATAAAATCGATGATAAATCTTTTAAATCATAGAAGATAGTAGATATCATGCTCTACTTGACTTTTTTAATGGATTGCTTATTCCGCTACAGTTGTTGATTTAAAACTTGTTGTCTATTATATTCTATCAGTTGTTATACTGTTGAAGGCTAAGGATAATTTATTCTGCATTATCTTAGTCATATTATTTCTTCCTGGGCTAGTTGAGCTCACCCTTTCTTTCATTGTTCTCTTCTTGAAATGAGAATATAAATTTGGGACTAGTCGGGAAATGGATCGATTGGTCCAGATGTTTGCATTAGTAGTCCTCACTATTCTGTGAAATAGTATGATAATAAATGTATTGAGGACTTATTTTGAGTTTAAATATTGTCTAGAAGACAATATTTGTATTAATACTCACAGCTCATGTTGTATATTTAAGTTTGTATTTGAATTCTGTACCATGTATTTGGTGACTCAAGATAGGTGATGTATACCTATTTTAGGGGCGTCACAGTTGGTATCAAAGCTTTGGGATATGATCCCTGGCTGAGATGTTAGACAAGAACAAGGAGGGGAGAGACAGAGAATTCCTTCACTAGTATGACCTACCTAAGTTTAATTGGTATTTAATTGATCGGTCAGAGTATATGGATAATATGTGGTATGTCAATTAACCCTTGTTTTGTGGCAGTATTTAAAAATGACATCCGAGAATGTTGAGAATAGCAATGGAGCACAGGAGACCGTTGAGTCACCAACGACCAATACCCAGGATAATGTGCAACAGAAAGACAATAATCCTCCTATAAACAACATTGATCAAATGATGAACGATGGGATGTTCAGAGGCTTTGTGCAGTTCATGCAACACCAAACGAGAGAGACTCCTGTTCATAATGCAGGTGGAAACAATGGCAACCCACAGTTGGTCACCGCTAAGCAGTTCAAGGAGCTGGGACCACTGGAGTTTTTGGGAAAGCCAGAACCACTTAAGGCAGAGACATGGATAAAGCAAATCACCAAGATATTTGATGTCTTAGAATGCTCAGAGGAGCAAAAGGTTCCATTCGCCACCTTTATGTTGCATGAAGAAGCAGATCATTGGTGAGAATCTGTAAAATGTACCCAGACTGACGCACTCAAGATGTCTTGGGAGAAGTTCCAAGAATTGTTCAACGACAAGTACTTTCCCGAAAGTATTCGTCACATGAAGGAGGTGGAATTCATCAAGCTGGAGAAAAACAATATAACCGTGTCGCAGTACGAGACTAAGTTTGCGGAGTTATCTCGGTTTTCATCCCATTTGGTCGATAATGAGGAGCGAATGACGTGAATGTTTCTAAGAGGTTTGAAACCTGAAATACGTCAATACCTCATTTCTCACAAACTTTGTTTATATTCAGATGTTGTGAATAGGGCTCAGTTAGTGGAGCGCGATAATGAGTCAACACAACCAAAAGTTAACGACCAACAACACGATAATAATCATATCGGTGGCAACGGCCATCGGAACAATGATAACCATCGTGGGAGAAATTATCAAGCCAAGAATGGTAACCACTTCGGTGGTAATAATGGCCAAGATAATAGAAGTGAAAATTTCAAGAAGAGAATGTTCAATAATGATGGAAAGAAAGCAGCACCGGCACCCGTTTCAAAGGAAGAAGAACGACCACTGGTCGTATGTTTCAAATGCGGACAGGAGGACACATCCGTCTAAACCAGTACGCAAAGAACCCAAAGCGTGTTTCAATTGCGGGAGAGAAGGTCACCTAGCTCGATTTTGTCGTGTAGTGAAGTCAAGTCCAGCTGGGATAGTGACGCTAAAGGATGTCCTAGACAAGTCATAGCCGGTAGTTTAAGTGAGAGCGTTTGTCGAGGAACTCGAACGAAGTTATCACGAGTAAGTAATCATAAACTCTTGTGAAGTCTATACCTTATTCGATATCAGTTTTACCCACTCTTTTATTTCACCTTGTTGTGTTCAACGTTTGAACTTGACTCTTGAGAAATTAGACTTTAACTTATCTGTTGAAACTCCGTTAGGAGAAACCTTCATTACCTCCACTGTTTATAAATCTTATTGATTCAAATCGACACTTTTATGTTACCTGTCGATCTTATCTCTTTGAAAATACTTGCCTTTGATGTGATTTTAGGAATCGATTGGTTAATTATTCATCATGCTAAAATTGATTATTTTTGAAAGGTTGTTAGCTTTCATATTCCTAACCAACCTATTTTGCGAATTCAAACAACCAAACCACTAAAGTCAATCACTATCATATCAAGTCATAAGTAAAGAGCCCTGAGCCTTTCGTTGGTAACTTCCTTGTGTGGAATGAACCGAAGCCAGACTTTTCATAGGAGACGCCCTGAATAACGGTGGCAAGTTGATAGGTATCAATGTGACATGTTATCCAAGTCTTGGATGAGAGTCACAGTTTTGAATGATATTTCTATTGTTAATAAATTTCCTAACGTATTCCCTGAAGACTTCTTAGTCTACCCCAGAGCGTGAAATCGAATTTTGTATTGACCCAGTACAAAACCCCATTTCTAAAACCCTCAAGTATTTCTTCACCCAAAACGAAAGTATTATGCGCCAAAAACGTTGGCTCGAGCTGTTGAAGATTACGATCGTACCATTCAATACCATCGTGGGAAAAGCGAATGTGGTAGCTGACGCGTTGAGTAGAAGATCGTATACGAGTGTGATGTTAACACAAAAACTCATTTCGTATAACTTACAATTAATGGAGATATAGTTAAAAACCCACGTGATGATTTTAAATATACGAGTAGAATCGACTTTAATCGATAATGTTAAAATCGCTCAAGCTACAGACCTGGAGTTGATGAATATGAAGAAGAAGGTTCAAGAAGGGGTTATTCTAGAAGAAAGAGTCGATGACGAGAGGAAATCTCAACCCTCGATTTAAAAGGCCTATTTGAAATCCTCGATCGAGTAGGAATTGTGGCCTATAGACTCGCCTTAATGCCAAGTATGTCGCATGTTTTTCACGAATCGATGTTACGTAAATATGGGGACGACCCGAACCACATTATTGATTTAGAACCGGACGAGATAGCGAAAGATTAAATGTATGAAGATGTACCTGTTAAAATCTTAGATAAGAAGGAATATATTCTACGCTCAAAGGGTTATACCTCAAGAGTTAGAATCTGACGAAGTGTCCTCATCCGTTTCGAGATATGTGTAATGTCACGAAATTTTGAGGGCAAAATTTCATAAGGAGGGGAGATTGTGAGACCCCAAATTTTATGAATAAAGATTTAATTTTCTTGAAATATTTTTTTTAATATTATGGTGTAGATTTGATATAATGTTATAGTAGTGGGTAATATTTATAAATTTTGCAAAGAAAGCAAGTTATTATATAATATTCGATTGGTCGGGGAATATTCGTTTTAACAGGGAATATTCGTACGACGGCACAATTATTGGTGAACCCCAAAACGAAATTATTGTTAGAATGAGAAAACGACAGAAATATCTTTTTATAAAAATAATGGCGGAAGTTTTACCGTTAAACTGTTGAACTACCCGGTAGTAAAAGTACAGTAATACGCGTGGTTATATAGTAGCACACGGTATTGATTATTGATGCTTACGTAAGAAGTCACTCAATTTTGTTCAATTATTGCTATAGAAATTGCTGCATTGTATCTCACGTTATTTGATTCAATTATTGTCAATATTTTATATATTATTAAATCAATAATTGAGATGATAAGTATTTCATATTATTATTTGCATAATTAACAATGTCTAAAAGTTCTGTCAGGGAGAGATTTGGTCACCTAATTGCGCGCCAATAGGGAGAAATCCTTATTGGAAAGCCCCCTCTTTCCTGGGAACGAGCTGGTTGTTAATATTACGAATTACAATAATAATGAATAAATATTGTTAAAAATATTGAGAGAATTTTTATGAAATATTTGTTGTATTTATGGACCCCCATTTACCCATTTTTCAAAATAATCGGTAGAAAGTTATTCAATTTATTAAAGGTGGGGTCCACATGTAGGGACCACATGTGGGGCCCACGTGTGGAAGAAATATGAAATTGGGAGGAAAGTTTGCAGAGTCACGAGAGGTGTACTATTTGTGTTATATTATATATATATATATATATATATTATAATAAGTTTTATTTTTTATGAAAAATAGAATATATTATATTTTATTATGTATAGTGTTTGTATAGTAAAGTTATACGAAAATTTTTCTTCGTCCGTGAATTCAGAATTCTGCCCGTGAACCTTTGTGCACTGTGCGCTCAAATAGTATCCTTTTCATTCTCCTATAAATAGGATGCTTAGTTAGAATTGAAAATCACACCAGAATCAGAGAATTCTTCTTCTATAATATTGAGCGTATTTCTTTCGACTTTTAGGAAGCTTTGAGTGTAGAAAACAGTAAAAATTTTCTTCAAGAATATATCCGCTATACCAATCGGAGTTGCTCTATTTTTTGAGCTAAGGGGTATTATTTATTTCACACTCTGAAGAGATATTATTTTTCGTATTCTTATGAATATTATTTCAATTTAATATTCATAAAAAATTTTATTTCGTTCAATATTCGCAAGAAATATTATATTCGTAATGAATATTATTTTCGTTTAATATTCGTAATGGAAGTTATTATTGTTCAATATTCGCTTGAAATAATATTTTTCTTCATACTCTGTAGTATGTAAGTTATATTATTTCGTTTCAGATTTCGAATTTTATACTCGTTTTGTTAAAGTTTTGGCTTCTATACTCCATGAAATTAGTAGAATATCCTTGATATTTGCGCTTCATCTAGTATCTTTTCATGAAAATATTATTCTGAGCATTCTTGATAAGTTTAAACTTTTTCATGCCGGAGTACTATTCACGAGGTTACTATTCCCGAAATACTATTCACGGGGTACTATTCACCTAGGGTACTATTCATGATAAAAATTGATTCATTTTTGGTCCAAATTATTTTTAGTACAATATTATTCTTGAATTTTACTCCACAAAGCAGTATCATATTTACAATTTGGAAGTTATTGATTTCTGGATAAATTAAATTATAAATCTTGAAAATTTATCCTTGAACTTGTTTTATTGAATTATTATGTCATTGTCATCATCCTCATGCTTATATTGTTTTGAAAGTCATCTTTGGCTCGTAGTGCATAGATGTACTTGATATGATTATGACCAGGGATTATTCGGTATAATCATGACCGTAATGTTACAAATGATGTGGTAAAAGTCCTCATTGGCCCATAGTGCATTGATGGACAGTTTTTGGTATGATTATGGCCATGGATTCTCTTCGGCCAAGGGTGCAAAGGTGAATTTTTTTATGGCATGATTATGACCGTTGATGAAAACAAGATTATCTTTGGCCCGTAGTGCATGAATAATTCGTGATCGTGATACTAATGAATATCATTGGCCCGTAGTGCAAGGATCATTCGATGATGTGGATTATTTATTAAGTTGAGTCTCAGCGATAAAATCGATGATAAATCTTTTAAATCATAGAAGATAGTAGATATCATGCTCTACTTGACTCTTTTAATGGATTGTTTATTCCGCTGCAGTTGTTGATTTAAAACTTGTTGTCCATTATATTCTATCAGTTGTTATACTGTTGAAGGCTAAGGATAATTTATTCTGCATTATCTTAGTCATAATATTTCTTAATGGGCTAATTGAGCTCACTCTTTCTTTCACTGTTCTCTTCAGGAAATGAGAATATAGCTGGGACTAGTCGGAGAATGGATTGACGGTCCAGATGTTTGCATTAGTAGTTCTCACTATTCTTTAAAATAGTGTGATAATAAATGTATTGAGGACTTATTTAAGTTTGAATACTGTCTAGAAAATAATATTTGTATTAAAACTCACAGCTCATGTTGTATATTTAAGTTTGTATTTGAATTCTGTACCATATATTTGATGACTCAAGATGGGTGATGTATACCTATTTTGGGGGCGTCGCAGATAACGTTCTAAGATAATAGTAAAAAAATCACACCGTTAACAAGGAAACATACACATACATTCAACAAGAGATTCCACAAAAAATAGAATTTCACATTAAGTTTTCACAATCAAATTTCTCATTAAGTTTGTCGAATTTTGTGAAAGGGAAAAACTGAATAGAAAACCCTTCCGCTGGTAATTCTAGACAAATTTTGATTGCAAATGTTTAAGCAAACGAACTGAATACCAATTCCCTAGGTACATCACTCATCAAATAGTATCCAATATCCTCACTATTCCGACTTTAAGTGCCACTTTAAATTAAACAACAAAGAAAAAATTCACAATTCCAAATAAAGAAGATTCTAATTCACTAGGCAAATGTGTAACCCACAATAAAAATCAACATCAAGACAGAAAGAGCTACCAATTTACCATTTGGGAGACCTCAAAATAATTTTAAAAATTAGGGTGTTGAAACTAAAGCACCAAATCAAACCCCAAAAAAAATCCTTGAGAAAAATAACCTAAATTCAAAACTCAAATGTTAGTAAAATGTCAATTTTTGTTGCAATCTAAACAACTTTAGAATCTTTAAAAGTGAAATAAAGCCACTGATCAATACTGAACTGGCATGCTGAAATTCAAAGAAAACTTACTCTTAAATAAAACTAATCACAGTTAAGAATACCAACCACATAAATGTCAAAATTTTGAGTTTAGACCTCCCAAATACAGGATTTTGAGCTCAAGCAATTGATAAGTTCAAACTCAAAAGAAATGAATTATCACTATTTTCTTTGTAATCGTTGCAGTTTGTATGTGTATATACATATAATAAATATATACACATGAAACTGGATAAAGAGATTCTCTTGAGCATACCTTTAAAATCTTTCACTAAGATGCAGAGCTAATCCCGAGGCGTATGGGAGAGAGATGATGAATAGAGGCTTGATAGATTTATATCCTAACAGTGATGATTAGAATTTGTAGGGGAAATTCAAAAGGAAGGAAATTTGTACCTTCAATTGGACAATAATGCAAGAGGTTGAAGCAGAAGGAGAGCACCATTATGCCGCCAACACTAGGTCGTCGCCACCACTAATTGTTTGGGCTAGGGTTAGAGGATGCGGAGAGAGAGGAGGAAAGACAGATGGGTGCTAGGGTTGCGATCTAAGATAGGAATAGAGAGGGGTTGGGATTCTGCCGCCGATCTGCGGAAGGAGGTCGCAAGTAGGCCACTGATTTGGGTTGCTGCAATTTTTTCTTTCTTTCTTTGCTGTACAAGGTTGATTTGTGAAGACAGTAAAATGAAATAAGAACAAGGGTTGCGAATTACGTAATTGAAAGGTCGGGAATAACTGGCCCGGGAAGGCTCGCGCCATATTAGTTCTTTATTTACGACAAAAGCAATGTTCTAAAAATCGGCTTAGACGGCCACCTAGGCGGCGCCTAGGCGCTAGGCGGGGGTCTGGCGCCGCGCCTAAAGTCAAATCGATGAAAAAAAGCGCTAGGCGGCGTCTAGGCGGGAAAGGCGGGGCCTAGGCGGATTTTTTTTTTTAAATTACTACCAAAATCAGATTTTGATGTATTTATTTTTCTAATGATTTATTATATTCTTAATGCAGGTTGTAGCATATCAAATCACAACAAGAAGTGAACAAGATCAAGTCAAAATGGATAATTTTAATATTTTATTCTATTTATAATTTTTTGAACTTGTACCAACTTCAAATTATATAAATGATGATACATTTGTAATATTTAGTTTAATTCAATATAATTCTTAAATTTATGTTTAGTTTCTTAAGTTTTAATATTCAATTGAATTCTTAAAATTTTAAATTTAATTATTTAATATCAATTGTGTTTATGAATAAAACTATTAAACTAATATGTTAAAGATATATAATTATATATATAAAGATAATACTTACTAACACTAATTCTATAATTTAATTATTTCAAGCAATGGATATATATATATATATATATATATATATATATATATATTCTTAAATTTATGTTTAAGTTCTTAAGTTTTAATATTAAATTGAATTCTTAAGTTTTAAATTTTATTATTTAATAACAATCTTGTTTATGAATAGAGTACAAAACTAATAGCCTAATACGTTAAAGATATATTAACCATACTTAGCATATGGTATTTGTTATTTCCTTTTTGTCCTCAATTTTGAAGATTACACAAATACAAATAATTTCATAATTAATAATATCAAATGTCTCATTCAATAAACTTTACACTAATTTTTAAAATAATATTTATTTAAATTCTTAAGAGAGAAGAAATAAGTATATAATTATATATAAAGATAATATTTACTAACACTAATTCTATAATTTAATTATTTCAAGTAATGGATATATATTGTGACGAATGAATTGTTTGAATTGTGATTCTAGGGACAGAATCCTTGTAAGGAGGGAATGATGTAACATTCCAGAATTTTTATTGTTATATTAAATATTTATTAAAATATTTAAGTATTTAATGGATGTGTTTATTGTTAAATAAATAATTGTTCAAATTTGATTCAATTTGGTTAACTATTTGTTAAATAAATAATTAAGAAAATTAATTATTTTATGCTAATTTAATTTAATTATTAAGTTAGAGAGTTTGATTAATTGAATTATTATTCTTTTATTTGAATTTGTAATTTAAAGATGTGTTAGTTGATTAAATAAAGTTATAATTATATAGAAAATTATAATTTTGTGGTATTGGTTTATGTGATGTAGTGATTTAATAAATAGTTATAAAATGTGACAAATAACCTTTTATAAAGTAGTTATTAAAATAATTTAAAGGAGTTTTAATTCAATTTTGCCAAATAAGGCCTAATACCTATTAAGTCTTTAATCTAATTGTGCTTTACCAAACAAGGTGTAAGGGTTAATGGGTTATTTTTAGTTAGTTAACCAAACAAGCCTTATGGCTTTTGATTTTCAAATCTATTATAACTGATATCAGTTATATTAATATTTATGTTATATAATTAGTACATATTATATTATATACGTTATTTTGTTAGTACGCTAGCTAGTGTTAGGAAGAAAAAACTCAAAGGAAGAAGAAGAAGAGAAGAAGAAAAGTGAGAGAGAAAAGAAGAAAGGAAGAAAGGCTAGAGAATTGGAAAAAAGGATTGGAGAAACGCTTGATAATCAAAAAGATAACTATCATCTTCTACAAGCAAGGTATTCTTCTACCCTTTTTTAAGTTTTAAAAGTTTTAGTTTTCTCTTCTCCTATTTCTCTGTAAAATTCTTGTGATAGGATAAGTTGTTGATTGTATGTGTATTTATATGATCAACTAGTGATTGTAAAACTATTTTTATAGGTTATATATGCTTATAGTCAATGAATTGATGTTATGAATGTGGTTTGTGAAGAAAAATATTTTACAGAGAGTTTATGTGAATGAATATGGGTTAATTTAAAGGTGGAATTCGGTACTAATTAGTTGTGTAGTTGATAAATTGGCTATTTAAATTGATAAAGTATGTATAAATATTGATAAAGATGCTTTTTGAATTAACTGCTTTTTGTTGAAAACAAAATTACGATGTTGATTTTCATTAAAAACATCAAAAGTGAGTTTTTATCAAAAAAGCAAGAAAATTGGATGTTTTAAATTTGTTGTTTATGTTGTTGTATGGGTAGAATCATGTTAGGAGTTCTTGAATTATGTTTACATGAAGTCTTTGTATGAATTACATGTGAATTAGGATCTGTTAGAAAGCGAGCTTGAGGCCAAAATTGGCTTTTTTCTTATACTATTTCCGAAGTCATCAAATGAATCGCGGTTTAGTAGTACATGCCGCCCAAATATTCATTTTTTCGTGTCAGCATTGACGTCGGCACCATCTGCCGCAATAGCGAACTTGTAGCTTTATTCTCATGTTATAGTCATCTCCATTGACTGCATGAAGTTAGCGAATGGTCGACGATTAAGGTACTTTTTGTACTCAAAATTTTAAGAAATTGTTATGTGATGATAGTAGGACTATAAAATGTTGATTTTAGTATTTTTATACAATGAATAAGTATGTTATTAACGATTAACTTGTGTATAACTTGATTATGTGATTAAAAATTCAATTTTACACATGGTGAACGCGTCTTGGTTCTACATTAGTAAGGTGGTAATGACTAATTATGTCATGATGACATATGTTTATAGGATATTGTGGTTTGAATTGTTCAGGTTTAGCCCACGAGCAAGGCAAGTTTTCTAATCCTTTATCTTGTTGAACTAATTATGGTTTCCAATTCGATTACCTTATAAATAATGCAAGTTCTCTAATCTATTTTATTGTTGAATCAATTATTGTTTCCAATATAATAATGCAAGGTTTCTAAACTTTGTTTTTGATATTGAACAAGTTATTCTTGTATTTAACTTGTTGTTTAGCATGCCCGAATATATTTGAATAGTTTATCGTTCATATTGCCATGCATGCTTAGTATTCAATTCTAAATAACCTTGGCTTAATATTGTTCAAGCAAGGTGTGTTATAGTTATTCAAGTTGTATGCTATTAGATTATTCCTAAAGCATGATTTTAATTTACCATAACTATTCAATTACGAGTATTCTATAATATGATGTTATTAGTATTAATTCAACTAGTCCTCTAGTTGATGATCATTGAACTTTAAATTACCCTTGAAAGCGTATCCAAATCAAACTCTCTTTGGTGCGGACTTGTACTCTAAATACTGAGATGAACAACCCTATTATTAGGGGATAACTTACGCATAACGTTAAATATTTGTGCACAATACATGGTATGAAGGGTTGATCCCCCTAAGTAAGAGGAGTCCTTATAGTCTTATGACTGTTAAAGTTGGAGTTAAAAGATTACTCGTAACTGTGGACATTATTCATGGTCTTATGACCCTCGGTTATGTTTATTCCATATTTTGGATTTCAGTTCCTGATTATCATTGTTAGAGTACTATCTAGTTTTGATGAGCCTACTTTCATTTAGCGCTTATTATTGTTATTCTTCTGTTGATTCATTATTTTATCCAATGAGCAATTGTTGTGCTCACTCTTGCATATTTATAAACTCATTGCAGCTAAAGTGGAGAAGGTAGATGAACCTTCAACTAGAAAAGGAAAAGGAAAATTGTACAAGTGATGCTGATTTGTACTTTTATTTATTGTGATGATCTTAGACTTCTTAATAATGATGTTATGTAATAATTTTAATTCCGCATTTGAATGATTGTATTTAAAGGTTAGACAACCTGGGAGATTTTATTATGTAATCCTTTAATGGGAAAGGTTTTATTTATCCAGTTTTATTGTGATTGGGTAGTTAGATATGAATATTTGATTAAGTGAACACCAAATCCTGTGAGAATGAAGTACCTGGGTTTGGGGGTGTCACACACACACACACACACACACACATATATATATATATATATATATATTCTTAAATTTATGTTTAAGTTCTTAAGTTTTAATATTAAATTGAATTCTTAAGTTTCAAATTTTATTATTTAATAACAATATTGTTTATAACAATCTTGTTTAAATTGAATTCTTAAGTTTTGTCCTTAATTTTGAAAATTACACAAATAAAACTAATTTTATAATTAATAATATCATTTATTTACATTTATTTACATTTAAATAACATTCATTTACATTTTTTAAGAAAAAAATCAAAAATACTTGATGGCATATTTGATATTGCTCAACACGTGGCATGAATTGATGTCAATAAGTAAGAAATTAAAATGAGATCTTTACTCAAAGTTAAAATAAGTAAAACATTAAACAAAGTCTCATTCATCAGATCTCTTTCTTCCTTTCTCTAAAAAATGTGCAGACCATCAGATCTCTACTCCATCGCAGCGACAACATATTAAAGAAGAAGAAGAAGAGGCACAGCTGGACGGCACAGCCACAGCCCACTCCATCGCCGCCACAACCACTCCATCGCCGCCACACGGCCACAGCGCCACCACCACTCTGTGTCAGGTTAGAGTTCATCAACCAACTTTAATCTCAAATTAAAACTAAACAATCTCAATCAAACATGAGCTAAACATTCTTGTGTCACAGATGTCAAAGAAAGTTGTACATAAACAAAAATACGGTTTCTTACTGTGTATACTGTATACCAAACAGAGAATATAAAATATAAAATTTAAGCTCTAGAAATAACCAAGCATGAGCTATAACTGATTAACTGTGTATACCAAACAGTCAACATGAATATCTTATTGAGTATTGACTTACTTATTTTGCCTCTATTTGTTGTTGCTGCCTTCTATAGACTGTGACATTTGTAGGTTTGTTTCAATGGCACAAATTCCTTCTTCGGGAGCATCTAATTCTGCCACTGTACCTGAATCACAATTGAAACGTGCATCAAATGACGTTGGATGGGAGTATGGGATGTTGATTAATCCTAAAAATACCGATAAGGTGAAATGCAAGTTGTGTGGACATTGTATTAGCAGAGGGGTTTAGAGAATTAAACAACACATTGCGCAAATTATGGGAAATACTAGACCGTGCCCAAAGGCTACTGATGAAGATAAAGAAAAGTGTAAAGTCGTATTAGAAGAAGTAAAAAGGAAGAAGCAAGAGAAAAGGAAAGAGATTGAAGAAATTAGAAAAGAGGTTAATTTAATTGATGAAGAGGGAGAAGAAGAAATTAAAGTGACAGGATCAAGAAAAAGACCACAATTGATTGGGGCTATGGATAAATTTGCATCGACCATAAATCCCGATTCTTCAATGAGTGCAAGTAAAAAGCTACGACAACAAAATATCAATGATGCACTTTGGAAAGAAAGGGACGATAGTGTGCATCAATACATGGCTCGATGGGTTTATGAAGTTTATTCCTTTTAATGCTATCGATTGTGATGCGACTTTAAAAAGGTTTTGTGAAGCTAGTTGGTCAATATGGCCTGGGTTACCAACCTCCATTATTGAAAGAGGAGGTAGAGAGGACTAAGAAGTCACTCAAGAAGCAAGAAGAGGAATGGTCTTGCAATGGTTGTTCTATCATGACGGATGCTTGGACCGATAGAAAAAGAAGAAGTATCATGAATTTGTGTGTGAATTGCAAAGAGGGCACAACTTTCCTTTCTTCTAAAGAAGATTCTGAGGAAGCACACACTGGAGAATATATTTTCAAATATGTAGATGATTTCATTGAACAAGTTGGGCCACAAAATGTAGTGCAAATTATTCTTGATAAGGCTTCCAAACAACATGACCATGGACTTGTTAATGATAAAGAGGCCACATATTTTTGGACTTCTTGTACCACTCACACTTTGAACCTCATGTTTGAAGGAATTGGCAAGCTACCAAAGTTTAAGGGAGTGATTGAGAAAGCAAAGGCCTTTACTATCTTTATTTATGCACCTCATAAGACATTGGCATTGATGAGGAAGCATACAAAAAGAGAGACATAGTGAGGCTCTGGCTATTAGATTTGGTAACTTCTTTCTTGACTTTACAAAGTTTGATGGAAAAGAAAGAAGTTGAGGTATATGTTTACTAATCTTGAATGGGATCAATGAAAATGGTCAAAAAATACTAAGGAAAAATGGCGTATCTCTTGCTCTTGAGTTTGAGTTTTGGAATGGAGTAACACTATGCTTGAAAGTGTTTGCTCCATTGGTAAAAGTGCTTCGCCTTGTTGATGGAGACCGAAAGCCATCAATGGGTTTTTTATATGGAGAACTGAAAAAAGCAAAGGAAGAGATCAAAGAGGCATTCAAAAATAATGAGACTAACTCTCATCCCCTTCTTACGATTATCGATGCTAAAGCCAAAGACCGGCTTGATAGTCCTTTGCATTTGAATGCCTACCTATTGAACCCTTATTACTTCTTTAAAGATCCTAACATACAAAGTGATCCACTTGACATGGATGCGATGTTTACTTGTGTTGATAAGTTCTTTCCCGATGACTTCAATATGCAAAGTCAAGTCATAAATACAGAGTTGTTGAAGTATAAGAAAAAAGAGGGTGGGTTTGGAAGACCTTTAGCGGCGGCGGGATGTGCAACAAATGATGATAATTATGATCCAGGTATAAATATTTATTGTTTAATTTTTCTTTACTATTTAATACTTGTTAAAATATTTGTTAATAATTTACAATCTTTAATGACTAGTTAGATGGTGGTCCAATTATGGCAATAGTACACCCAACTTACAAAGGATGGCAACAAGGATTCTTTCGTTAACTACTAGTTCATCCGGGTGTGAGAGAAATTGGAGTACTTGTGACGCCCCCAAATCCGGGTATCTTCCAACCCGACAGATGGTGCTACACGGTACTCATAATTGTACATTCATTATATTGAAACGACATCAAAATGTGTGTATCAACGACATTCTTATTACATTAATAATATTACATCCGTTCCCGAGTGTTCTAAAACCATTACATTCTTTTCGTTCATCATACTATGATATATACAACTTACTAGTTTATTACAAGGTAAACTAATCGCTCATCTTCGCCTTGCCTTTATCCTTGTCGGATCCTCGGTTTGTTTCGGTCCTAGGCGCATTCATATGGTTCAAGCAAGAGTGAGCATAACAAGCTCAGCAAGTACAACAATTTCTTTTAAACAACATGCTTGAAACATAGGAATCGTATATCTTCAGTAACTGAACAATAGTTACGAAGTACTACCGATAATTCAAAATAGCACTTCTTTTCCTTCAAAACGTTTTACAATGACAATATTCAGTAAAACATCAATTCTGGCTCAAGACCATGAACAATGCATAATTTTCTTTGAAAAGGACAACCCGGCACTAAATCTGTAAGTCCGATATATCTTACGAGCACTTCTGGGTGATCAGCCCATAGTACTCTATGTAAATCAACACTACATCCATTAAACGTATGTACGTTTAAGTTTTGGCAACCTCGCGTGCCCATCGAATAATCGATGAAAAATACATTTGTTTATTCATACTCAGGCTTACCTTGAATCCGTACCAAACAATTGGCGTAAGATAGCGTTAACAATTCTATATTTCAAAGACTTGTAAATAAATCAATCAACTCTTCAAGATTAGTCTAGCCGAGATAAAACTGGCATCGACCCTCTAATAAAATAGTTCATGCATCTCATAACATGAATCACAGAAAACTTGGCTAACACGAAGGTTAGACAAGCGTCTAAGAAAACTTGCCTTCAGCATCTGCTACAGTAAAAATAACTTTTCCTTTCAGTCTTTATGGTCTCTACAACACATAACCACATAATATACCACATTAGGTCATGAATGAACATACATGGTTCCTAATGAATCTTACCCTTCATCTCAATCTAATCATATATTAGATTTGTTACTATTGGTTCCGGCTTGCCATTATATTTTATATTATTCTTACCAACTTCTTTCTCTTCTATGTCTTATGTATATTTACTTCATTAATATAACTCGTTTCAAGTTAATCATCCTTCCTCACGACTTACTAACATCCTTACATTATTAATTGAAAAATCGATCGTCATTTGTTAAGTACACTTTATTGCATACCGTTTATGTTTACAACTTTTAGTTGTAACTCTTAACGTTATAGGCCTTATCATTATTGAATACGGTTCACGTTTATTATACTTTCTGTTCGTCGTTTAACTACTCATTAAACAACATTAAGTTCCTAAAGTCATCACTATAACAGTGATTTAGGAAAGGTCTTATCATGTTCATTAAGTAATTACATAACTCATACTTGTATTGCAAACCATTGGATTCAGAATCAACTTGGTCAACAAATTTCTACAGCCGGCTTAGCACATTACATTGTTCTCATTTCGATCATCTTCAATTGATTATTAACCTTTAATCATCATACATTAAGTGTCTAGCAATGCCTTAACAATGTTATATTAACATCTTAGTTCATTACTAAAAAGTTATCTTTCATTCTATATTTGTAAACATTCTTGTCTATCGAAACCCTAGGATCGAAATTGCCGCATACACACATTAGCTCTTCATCTCACATCATGGGCGCGAGTTAGCAATATGCCTTGACACTCATTAAGGAAGCTGGCGGCACACCATTTAGCCTTGGGTTGGCCATGGCAGCTGACTCAGGCTCTGCCTTAGAGAAAAATTTTGCAGATTGTAAATTTTGTGAACTTCCCGGATGCATAACTTCTTCGTTATAAGTTCGAATTGGCTCGTTCAAAAGCCTACGGTTCACAAATTACATACTCTATGCGTTCATGCAAGAATTTTTATCTATTTGACTTCGTTTGCTAAAATTTCACCTATTAGTTCATTTTAACGAAAACGATAAACGTTCGTGAACGTTCAACGCTCGTTTCTTCATTCTAAGTCATAATCCGGTCATTTTTGAGTCCGCAACTCTATAATGCCAATTATGACTTGTCTCCATTGAAAACTAATGTTTCCAAGCTCAAACACAAAATATGACTTCCATTCCGAGAATTTCACGAATTCGATGCTTAACGTCCAATCGTGTGAATTTTGGCATAACTCCTTTACTAACGATTTGATCATTTTTCTAATTGGATTCTAACCATCATATAAACATTTCAAACTACTTATTACATTAACTTATTTTCAAATTAGGTATTGACTTATTCTTCATAAGTTCATGGCTTATCAACTTATAACTTTCATGATTTCATTTACTTATGACTTATTATTGATTTAAGTCCTTTACTCAATGTTCTCATATCATATCCAGCATACTAACATCTTGACATATATACTTCATTAACTTATTGACATGATAAGTTATTACTTGTTATTCATTAGTCTATAACTTGTAAAAGTATGAACTACTTATGAATTCACTTTGCATGACTTATCATAGCTTAAATCTTTTAACCATCATCCTTGCTTCTTATTATCATACAATCTTATTAAAGTAAACATATGAGAAGTTCATCTAAGTTCCTCATGAGTTCACAACTTAATTAAGTTTGAATTACTTATTCATGACTTATACGGCTTATTAAGACTTAAGCTCTTTGATTACTCATTCCTATCATTCCTTAGCAAACATGTTCTACCACTACCCATCTCCCTACCAATGGAAGAGAAAGAGATTCATGGTTTAAGTTCTTACCCTTGAATATCACTTGAGTAAGCTTTAATCTCCTTCTTGCTAAAATCTCATAATGGAAGTTTGACTTATAAGTGCTTATTCTCTCTAACCAATAAGTTGCTTAACCTGAGAGGAGTTGGGAGAAATTTTAATCAAGCAATCAAATGAATTAAGAGCTCTCTATTTATAGGCAATCCAAAGTGAGGGTATTATGGACATTAGGACATCCCACCTTCTTAACTAACCTCCTCAACTTCACCTCTTTACTAATCATAACCTTGGCTCTAAGTTAACTTGTTAGCCACTTCCCTTTCTTGTTCATCACAACACTTGATCACCACATAAAGTTCTTGCCCATCAAGTCTACCCACATTAACATGGTTTGCTCCATGGATCCTCCTAACCCAATGGATTCTTACTTTGGGCTTAAGGTTTAATTAATCCTAACTTATACATTGGGCTTGCATTAACAATTCTTTGGGCTTTATCATTATCTTGCATTGAGCTTACACATCTCTACACTTGGTCCTTATTAATATCTCATTGGACTTTATTGTTATCCTAATTGGACATTACAATTTCTTACACAATTCAACAAATTCAATACCTTTGGCTTAAAGTCTTATAACGTATAATCATGTATAATTCTCGTATTCCAACTCGTATACTTATTTAATATACGACATTCCATCATTCATATATACTCGTATAATACCTCATATTATACTTGTATTCATTACCTCGTACAATACTTACGTATTATACAATCATAGCTTTAATTCATTATACGCATTTAAATTCCTTCTAGGAACTAACTTTCCTAAACCGTTAGGTTTTAAGTCCGCAGCGTAAAAACGCATTTGCCATAACTAAAATATTATTGGATATTCCATCTCACCGATATTCTATCATTACATATTTCTAAAGTTCAAAAATAATTCTAGCGAGTAAATGCGTGAATAGTGTTTTTCGAAAAATTTCTCAGAAAGTTTTTATTTTCATCTTGGAAATTCAAACACTTTAATTCTATCACATAGCCAAAATACTACGATGTTTTGATATGTCTAGGTCATAGAACGACCCTCGAATAGCTTACTCCCATAAATAAAGGATTAAATTCATTTAATCCACATAATAAAAATAAAAATTTAATTCTCAAAAATCCAAAATTTCTGGGGCGTTACAGTACTTTGAGGGGGTAAGTATCAACTACATAGTATATAGTAACTAGTAAATGGTTGTGGTTTATTAAGTAAAATCTAATATAAATATATAATTTTTTGATTTTTTTTTAATTATTTTTTTCATTTTTTATAGATTCATACAAAGAAGAGGAATAGACTAGATGCAACAAGGTTGAACAATCTAGTCTATGTCCAATTTAATGCAAGGCTTAACAACAAAAATAAACGGGAGAAAGATAGGAAAGTAGATGTGCTACTAGCAAATGATGCTTCAAAAGCGCAAGGATGGATCGTTGAAGGTGGTGATGATGAAGTTGAGGGTTGTTCAGGCCTTACTTGGGAGACGGTTGGTGAAGCATCCGGAGCGGATAGCGTGCTAGAGCCTAGGAGAAGTAGTAGAAATATTGGAGTAAGAGAACTTCATGAAGAAGATTTTTTGTCTGATGATGACACGGAGGAAGAGGGAGATGAGGAGTATGAGTGTGAGTCCGATGGAGACATTATCTTGGAGGGATATGGAGAAGAAGTGTTAGAGATATAGAGGGATATAGGGATGAAGACTATTAGTTTGTATTTTTGATTATTTGTTTGTATTTGAATTTAGAACAATTGTGTGTTTGTTTAAACTTTGAAATTGGCTATATGGATGTGTTTAAACTTTAAACAAATGCCTTTATTATCTTTATTATAGATTATTTTGCTTTATATTATTGTTTTGTTAGAATAATGTAAGATAAAATAATAAAATTGACATACAAAAAAAAATCCCGCCTAGGCCCCCCAGGCGCTAGGCCCCCCCTGGCCGCCCGACTCCCGCCTAGCGCCTTTTAGAACCTTGGACAAAAGTAATTACGATGGATTTTTCTGTCAGGATTAGGTTATTTCTGATGGAAATAATTTCGTCGAAAATATTATTTTTTTCTTGTAATGAGTGTTACCTATGATTAAGTTTCCATACAATAGTTCGGTTAATCGCTCTACTTGGGCGAGTCCTTTTAAGATTTACACTGATTATTAACCTAGGAAACATATTGACTTGGTACCTCTTCCCCCTGCATATAGAGCTAGTGAGTCTACAGAGACTTTTGCACGACTCATTCATGATTTACATGTTGTGATAAGACAAAAAATTAATTTGAGCAATGAAAATTATAAGTCTGCTGCATATGTTCATCGCAGGTACCAAGAATTTAATGAGAATAATTAGGTGATGCTTAAACATTGTGTCGAGAGGTTACCTCCCGGCACATGAAAAAAAGTGCATGCTAAAAGGATGGGCTCATTTCGTGTTAAAAATAAGGTTAGTGATAATCTTTGAGTTAGATCTTCTTAATAATATGGGTATTAGTCATGTATTTAATGTGGTCGATCTTACTTCATATCATGGATCTTCTAATCAATCTACCACATCTCCTACTTCTTCATCTACTAACCTTGTTAAGTTTACACTTGTTCATCCATTAGATATTTCACTTGCACCTCTTCTTGTTTCTTCACAGCATACATCAGATGGTATCGAGGATGTCGTGGATGAGATTTGTGTCGACTAGGCATGACGGTTAATGCCAAGTTCTGTTTAAATGGCGAGGCAAGTCTAACAGTGATTGCACGTAGATTAGTAGGGACGAGTTTCATCACATTGATCCTTCACTTTTGGAGCGTTATGAAAATTTCCTTTTGACAGAGCCTAATTTTACCTAGCCAGAGAGAAATGATTGGGATAGATAATTTAGTTACCTTGTTTATTTATTTTGTTTATTTAATTATTATGAACTTGTTTTTATTTAGGGTGTTAGTTGGGATATTTTTGTCTTTAATTATTTTCTTGGTCTCCAAGTCCAATTTAGGGTTCTTTTATTTAAATACCAATGTAATTTTCTAAACTTAGTACATTCTGAATATTGAGATCATTATTGGATTTTCTTATATCGTGGAAATATTTCCCTAGAGTTAATAGACGTCGAGTTGAGACTCTAAACCTTAGAATTTATGCGCAGAGTTTAAATCCTAGTTTTACATATCTATCAATTAATACACTACAACAAAAAAGACTAATTCTAAAAAAATTATTTTCAACGAACTATATTCCCTCAGAATTATGTTATTTTCGAAGAAATATTCACTCAGACATAATTCCATCGAAACTAGTATAATCCTCACGAAATTTTGTTGAAAATAGTAATATCCAAGGGCGCGAAATGTTCCCGCGCGCATACAATAAGATCAACGTAAATAGTAACAATTCTGATGGATCCGTCGACATTAATGTATTTCCGAGGGAATTAATTTTGATGGAATTTCGTCGGAAGTAATCTAACTTAAAAACCTGACTTCGCTACCTCTCCTCCCCATCGTACATCATATTTCTCTCTACTCTCAAACTTTCAGACCTCCGATTTTTTGTCTTTCCTGTCACTACCCTACCTTCCTCTCGTTGTCGACGCCGAGAATTTTATTTTTATCGCGTTCTCTACTCTTTACATGTTCTATGTTTGCTTTTAATCTTGCTTAACAGATGATATTTTTAGAAAAGACCGAATATAATGTCGACAATTTGAAAAGTTTGATTTAATTAATTGGGTCGAATTATACAGAAATGCTAGTTGATATGAGTTTAAATAGATGTATCAACTCATCCGAGTTTTGAAAGATTTTACAATATGGCCCAATATGTGACTCTATTTAATATGTCTGGAACCCAAGATTCATGGAGTTCGGGGGCTTGCTTAAGCGAGAGAAAGGTGGTAGGCACCCCCCGACTTCCGTGAAACATGATTACCGCTACTTTATAACTCCATATGCATTGTCTATGTGTGTGTGTGTGTGTTTAAAAGCTTTGGATTGAAAATATGTTTTGTGATTTATTTAAAAGTAGTGTTACGCCTCTTTTGCATCTATATACAAAGGGATTTAACTTATTGAAAAGTTCACTTTTAACAGGCAATGAAAGTGAAGTTTTGGAAAGTTTTTTTCAAAACCTTTCGCTCGCATACGAATTGAGGCCTTTGATACTTCCTTTTTATTCCATATTCGGCTTGATTTAACTTTATTTAAGATGTGAAGCATCTTTGACAGTATATAAATATATATATATATATATATATATATGTGTGTGTGTGTGTGTGTGTGTGTGTGACGCCCCCAAAATAGGTATACATCATCCATCTTGGGTCGCCAAATACATGGTACTGAATACAAATACAAACTTAATTATACAACATGAGTTGAGAGTTTTTACAAGAATATTGTCTTCTAGACAATATCCAAACTCAAATAGAGTCCTCATTACATTTATTGTCACACTATTTTATAGAATAGTGAGGACTACTATAACACCATCTCGGACTATCATTCCGTTCCCCGACTAGTCCCGTCTACATTCTCATTTCCTGAAGAGAACAATGAAAGTAAAAAGGTGAGCTCAACTAGCCTTGTAAGAAATATTATGACTAAGATAATACAGAATAAATTATCATTAGTCTTCAACAGTGTTAAACTGATAAAATACAATAAACATCAAGTTTAACTACAGCGGAACAAGCAATCCATTAGAAGAGTCAAGTAGAGCATGATATCTACTATCTTCTATGATTTAAAAAGTTTTTCATCAATTTTATCGCTGAGACTCAGCTTAATAAATAAACCACGTCATCGAATCATCCCTGCACTATGGGCCAAGGATATTCATATAATCATCAATGGTCATGATTATACTGAATAATCCCTGGTCATAATCATACCAACAACTGTCCATCAATGCACTATAGGCCAATGAGGACTTTTACCACATCATTTGTAACATTACGGTTCACGATTATACCAAATGATCCATGGTCATAATCATACCAATCAACAGTCCATCTATGCACGTAAGCCAAAGATAACTTTCATCACAGTATAAGCATGAGGAAGATGACAATGATATAAGCATTAATCAAACGAAATTAAGGATAAATTTTAAAGACTTTAAATTTATCCAAAGTTTAAAAATATCCAAATTGTCAACATGATACAGCTTTGTGGAGTAAAATTGAAGAATAATATTCATGTATCAAAAACAATTTGGGCAGAAGAGAAATATATTTTTCAGATGAATAGTACCCCGTGAATAGTACCCTATGAATAATACTTCAGGAATAGTACCTCGTGAATAGTACCCCGGCATGAAAAGTGCCCCAAATACCCGAGTGAATAATATTCGAGTGAATAGTAACTCATGAATAGTACTCTGGCATAAAAAGTGTCCCGAATACTCGAGTGAATAATATTTGAATGAATAGTAACTAGATGAATAGTAAACCATAAATAGTAACTCATGAATAGTATTCTGGTATGAAGAGATCAATAATTATCAAGAAATATCATAATAATATTTTCATGAAAAGATACTGGATGAAGCGCCAATATCAAGGATATTCTACTAATTTCACGGAGTATAGAAGTAATACTTTAACAGAATGAGTGTAGAATTAGGAATATGAAACGAAATAATATTACTCACATACTACAAAGTATAGAAGAAAATATTATTTCTACGAATACTGAACAAAAATAATATCCCTTACTTCTGAAGAAGACCGGATACTGGAATAGTGAGGTAGCAGACTTCTTTTCTTCTTTCTCTCTATAGATTCTCTCTCTATAATTGCTCTTGTGAGTCTTACTGAATTGGTGAGAATGGAAGAAGAATGAGCTTCTATTTATAAGAACTTATATAATTTCGATAATTGCACGTTTTGGGGCTCAAAATATTACAGTATAATACCTTCATCTTTTTCTTCATTTTTAATTTAGTCTTGCAAATATTATGAAACTTGCACCACCTCCCCTAATAGTACATCATGTGAATCAATAGTTCTATACATGTGAAAAAAATAGTTACAGTATAATACCTTCATCTATACCTCCATTTTTAATTTAGTCATGCAAGTGAATCAATAGTACACACATGTGAATAAATAGTTATAAGCATGTGAATTAATAACAATTAATTGCTCATTTATACGATTAATTACCCGATTGGTCAATATAACCTCCAGAAATCAATTATTATCGAAATAAATATCGATTTCCACTAACACTAATAATCCCAACATAATAGAACTACCGTTTTTACCTTATCTGGGACACCTTTTGATGCCTTCATCCCAGTTTGACTTGACTTTGGTGCACGACAAAATCGAGCTAGGTGACCTTCTCTTCCACAATTGTAACATGCTTTGGATTGCTGTGTACAGTTTGGACTGATGTGTCCCTCCCCTTCGCATTTGTAACATACGACCGACAGTCGTTCTCCTTCCTTAACAACAAAAGTAAAAGGTCTTTGGCGTCTTTCCATCATTATTGAATCTCCTCTTCTTTAAATTTCCAGTTCTATTATCTTGGCCATGATTACCACTGAAGTGGTTACCATTTCTGGCATGTTGATTCCCTCCACGTTTGTTGTCACCGCTTCGATGACTGCTACCACTGGTATTATCGATTTGCCGACTGCTCTCTCTTGGTTGGATTGACTCATTATGGCACTCCAATAACTGAGCCCTATTTACAACATCTGAATATAAACACAGTTTGTGAGAAATTAGGTATTGACGTATCTCAGGTTTCAAACCTCTTAGAAACATCTGCGTCATTCTCTCCTCTTTATCAACCAAGTGGGACGTAAACCGGGACAACTCGACAAACTTAGCTTCGTACTATGACACGGTCATATTGTTTTTCTCTAGTTTGATGAACTCTACCTCCTTCATGTGACGAATACTTTCAGGAAAGTACTTGTCGTTGAACAGTTCTTGGAACTTCTCCCAAGACATCTTTAGTCTGGCGATCGAAAGTACGCTTTATAGATTCCCACCAATAATATGCCTCTCTCTCATGAACATGAAAGTGGCAAAGGGAACCTTTTGCTCCTCGGAGCATCCCAAGACATCAAATATCTTGGTGATCTGCTTTATCCATGTCTCCGCCTTAAGTGGTTTTAGTTATCCCAAAAACTCCGGTGGTCCCAGCTCCTTGAACTATTTAGCGGTGACCGTCCGAGAGTTACCAGTGTTTCCACCCGCATTTTGAACAGGAATCGCTCTCGCCTGATGTTGCATGAATTGTATAAAGACTCTGAACATCCCATCGTTCATCATTAGATCGATGTTGTTATTTACCTGAGGATTATTATCTTCTTATTGCACATTATCTTGGGTATTGATCGTTGGTGACTCAACGGTCTCATGTGCTTCATTGCTAATCTCAATATTTTCAGATGTCATTTTTAAACACTGCCACAAAACAAGGGTTAATTGACATTACACATATTATCCCTATACTCTGACAGACCAATTAAATACTAAATAAACTTAGGTAGGTCATACTAGCGAAGGAATTCTCCATCTCTCCCCTCCTAGTTCTTGTCTCATATATCAGCCAGGGATCATATCCCTAAGCTTTGATACCAAATATGATGCCCCCAAAATAGGTATACATCACCCATCTTGGGTCGCCAAATATATGGTACTGAATACAAATACAAACTTAATTATACAACATGAGCTGAGTGTTTTTACACGAATATTGTCTTCTAGACAATATCCAAAATCAAATAAAGTCCTCATTACATTTATTGTCACACTATTTTATAGAATAGTGAGGACTACTATAACACTATCTCGAACCATCACTCCCTTCCCCGACTAGTCCCGGCTACATTCTCATTTCCTGAAGAGAACAATGAAAGCAAAAGGGTGAGCTCAACTAGCCCAGTAAGAAATATTATGACTAAGATAATACAGAATAAATTATCATTAGTCTTCAATAGTGTTAAACTGATAAAATACAATAAACATCAAGTTTAATCTGCACAGTAATAATGCAAAATCCATTGTAAGAGTCAAATAGAGCATGATATCTACTATCTTCTATGATTTAAAAGTTTTCATCAATTTTATCATTGAGACTCAAATTTTAATAAATAAACTACATCATCGAATCATCCATGCACTTGATTGCCAAGGATATTCATGTAATCATCAATGGTCATGATTATACCGAATAATCCCTGGTCATAATCATACCAACAACTATCCATCAATGCACTACAGACCAATGAGGACTTTTACCACATCATTTGTAACATTACGTGTCACGATTATACCGAATGATCCATGGTCATAATCATACCAATCAACAGTCCATCTATGCACGTAAGCTAAAGATGACTTTCATCACAATATAAGCATGAGGATGATGGCAATGATATAAACATTAATCAAACGAAATCAAGGATAAATTTTAAAAACTTTAAATTTATCCAGAGTTTAAAAATATCCAAATTTTCAACATTATACTGCTTTGTGGAGTAAAATTCAAGAATAATATTCATGTATCAAAAATAATTTGGACAAAAAAGAAATATATTTTTTGGGTGAATAGTACCCCGTGAATAGTACCTTGTGAATAGTACTTCGGGAATAGTACCTCGTGAATAATATCCCGACATGAAAAGTGTCCCAAATACCCGAGTGAATAGTAACTGGGTGAATAGTAACCCATGAATAGTAACTCGTGAATAGTACTCTGACATGAAAAGTGTGTCCTAATAATTCGATCAATAATATTTGAGTGAATAGTAACCAGGTGAATAGTAACCCATAAATAGTAACTCATGAATAATATTCTGGTATGAAAAGATCAATAATTATCAAGAAAGCTCATAATAATATTTTCATGAAAAGATATTGGATGAAGCGCAAATATCAAGGATATTCTACTAATTTCATGGAGTATAGAAGCAATACTTTAACAGAATGAGTGTAGAATTAGGAATATGAAATGAAATAATATTACTCACATATTACAGAGTATGGAAGAAAATATTGTTTCTACGGATACTGAAAAATATAATATCCCTTACCTCAGAAGAAGACTGGATACTTGAATAGTGAGGTAGAAGACTTCTCTTCTTCTTTCTCTCTATAGCTTCTCTCTCTATAATTGCTCTTGTGAGTCTTAGTGAATTGGTGAGAATGGAAGAAGAATGAGCTTCTATTAATAAGAAAATATAGTTTCGATAATTGCACGTTTTGGGGCTCGAAATATTACAGTATAATAACTTCATCTTTTTCTTTATTTTTAATTTAGTCCTGCAAGTATTATCAAACTTGCACCACCTCCCCTAATAGTACATCATGTGAATCAATAGTTCTATACATGTGAAAAAAATAGTTACAGTATAGTACCTTCATCTATACCTCTATTTTTAATTTAGTCATGCAAGTATTATCAATCTTGCACCACCTCCCCTAATTGTACATGTATGTGAATTAATAGTACACACATGTGAACAAATAGTTATAAGCATGTGAATTAATAGCAATTAATTGCTCATTTATCCGATTAATTACCCGATTGGTCAATATAACCTCCAGAAATCAATTATTATCGAAATAAATATCGATTTCCACTAACACTAATAATCCCAACAGAATGGAACTATCAAATTCATCTTTAATCAACATGAACTTATTCATCATTAATATTATAACTCACAATATTTAACAAACAGATCATTCCTAGGAAAGAGGGGGCTTTCTGATAAAGATTTCTCCCACTATCATGGCGTAATTAGGTGACCAAACCTCTCCTCGATGTAACTTTCTAGACATCGTCAATATTGAAAATAATAATATGAATAACTTTGTCGTCTCAATTATTGATTTAATAATATAGAATATTGATATCGTGACAATAATTGAATCAATAATATGAGAGATATTATGCACCAATTCATCGTAGTAATAATTGAGTATAATCGAGTGACTTCTCACGTAAGCATCAATAATCAATACTGTGTGCTACTATGCAACCAATGCCAGACATCGTATTTTTTTACCACCCAAGGTAGTTCAACAGTTTAACGGTAAAACTTTCGCCAGTATTTTTATAAAAAGATAATTCTGTCATTTTCTAACTACGACAATACTTCCGTTGTAGAGTCCATCAATGATTGTGTCATCGTACGAATATTCCCTGTTAAAATGAATATTCCCCGACCAATCGAATATTATATAACCACTTTCTTACTTTGCAAAATTTATAAATATTACCCACAACTATAACATTATATCAAATCCACACCATAATATTCAAAATATATTTCGAGAAAAATTATTCTTTATTCATAAAAGTTGGGGTCTTACAATTAACCTTAAAGGTTTTATCTGAGTGTGGGTCTTCAACCTCAATCGCCCCATACGAATATACCTTAGCCACTGTGAACGGCCCCGACCATCGGGACTTTAGTTTCCCGGGGAATAATTTCAGTCGGGAGTTGAAGAGAAGAACCTTCTGGCCCGGTTCGAAACTTCTTTGGATGATCTTCTTATCGTGCCACCGCTTCGTGTTCTCCTTGTACAACTTAGCGTTTTCATATACTTGCAGATGAAACTCGTCTGATTCATTGAGTTGCAAAAATCTTTTCTCACCGGCTGCTTCTAAATCAAAGTTTAGCTTCTGGATAGCCCAATAAGCATTGTGCTCCAACTCCACTAGAAGATGACAAGCCTTACCATAGACAAGCCTATAAGGAGACATTCCGATAGGCATTTTGTAAGCTGTGCGGTAAGCCTGCAAGACATCGTCAAGCTTCTTTGACCAGTCCTTGCGATTGAGGTTAACAATCTTCTCCAAGATTCGTTTTACCTCTCGATTGGAAATTTTAGCTTGGCCACTAGTCTGTGGATGATAAGCAGTGGCTATCTTATGGCTCACCCCATACTTAGCTAGAATAGCTTCGAAGTATTTGTTACAAAAATGCAACTCTTCATCACTGATAATAGCCCGAGGCGTGCTAAAACGAGTGAAAATGTTTTTCTTAAGGAAATTAAGCACTACCTTTGCGTCATTAGTCGGCAAGGCAACTGCTTTAACCAACTTGGAGACATAATCCACCGCCACAAGAATATAGAGATTGTTGCAGGAGGACGGGAATGGACCCATGAAGTCCATACCCTAGACATCAAATAATTCAACTTCGAGGATATTCTGCAAAAGCATTTCATGCCTTCTGGAAATGGTTCCCACCCTTTGGCATCTATCGCAGTGCGATACATATATGTGTGCATCTTTGAATAGGGTGGGCCAGTAAAATCCAGACTGATCAAGCACTTTAGCTGCAGTTCTTTGACCCCCAAAATGACCTCCATAATTTGAGGAATGGCAGTGATGGAGCACACCTTCAATTTCCTCATCCGGCAAGCATCTCTGCAGAATTTGATCAGAACACTACTTGAATAAGAAGGGCTTATCCCACAAATATTGTTTGACATCTTTTAGGAATTTCTTCCTCTATTGGTAGCTCAGGTTTGGAGGAAGCACTTGGCAAGCGACAAAATTGGCAAAGTCCGCATACCACGGGGCTTTGCTTTGGACGACAAAAAGTTGTTCATCCGGGAAGAAATCATTGATGGCTTTTTTAGTATCTCCCGAATGCGGGGTGTTTTCCAACCTTGATAAGTGATCTGCTACCTGATTTTTTGTCCCCTTCTTGTCTCGGATCTCCAGATCGAACTCCTGGAGAAGCAAGACACACCTTATTAATCTTGGCTTTACATCTTTCTTTTCAATCAGGTATTTGATTGCTGAGTGATCAGTATAGACGATCACCTTCGTTTCAATGAGGTAGGAACGGAACTTATCAAACGCATAGACTACTGCCAGCAGTTTCTTCTTAGTGGTAGTATAATTCAGCTGAGCATCAGTTAAAGTTTTCCTGGCAAAGTATATTGTGTGGAATACCTTATCCCTTCTTTGGCCTAACACCACCCCAATAGAAAAATCGCTTGGGTCGCACATTAGTTCAAAAGGGAAGGTCCAGTCAGGGGCTACCACAATAGGAGCCGAAATAAGTTTATCCTTTAATAGATCAAAAGCACTCAAGTAGGCTTTATCAAATTGAAAAGGCATGTCCTTTTCCAGAAGTGTACACAGTGGTTTAGTTATCCGTGAGAAGTCCTGGATAAACCTCCTGTAAAATCCAGTGTGCCCAAGGAAACTCCTTAATCCTTTTACTGATGTCGGCGGTGGAAGGTTATTAATGACATCGATTTTAGCCTTGTCAACCTCAATACTGCCAACAGAAACCCGGTGGCCCAGAATAATGCCCTCCTCAATCATGAAGTGACACTTCTCCCAATTCAATGCAAGGTTAGTTTCAACACATCTGTTGAGATCGACAGTCAAATTTCTTAGGCAGTTATCAAATGAGCTCCCGAATACCGAAAAGTCATCCATGAAGACCTCCAGGGTCTTTTCAACCATATTAGAGAAAATCGACATCATGCAACGCTGAAATGTTGCTGGAGCATTACACAACCCGAAAGACATTTTCTGAAGGCAAGCGTCCCATAGGGGCATGTGAATGTAGTTTTCTCTTGATCTTCAGGAGCAATTGAAATCTAATTATATCTAGAGTAACCATCCAGCAGACAATAAAATTCATGACCTGGAAGTCTATCGAGCATCTGATAAATAATTGGAAGAGGAAAGTGATCCTTACAGGTGGATTTATTCAATTTCCTATAATCCATACACACCTTCCACCCAGTCACCGTTCTGGTTGGAATCAGCTCATTGTTTTCATTGGGCACTACAGTCATTCCGCCCTTCTTTGGCACGCACTGGATAGGACTGACCCAAGGAATATCAGAGATGGGGTAGATGATGCCCACATCCAGCAATTTTATAATCTCCTTCTGAACCACCTCTTTCATGATGGGGTTCAACCGCCGCTGATGTTTAATGGGTAGCTTAGACCCTTCTTCTAGTAAGATTTTGTGCATGCATAGTATTGGACTAATCCCTTTAATATCAGAAATTGACCACCCTAAGGCCGTTTTATATTGCTTGAGCACTACCGACAACTTTTCTTCCTGGCACTCGGTTAAAGAATCAGAAATTATCAGAGGTAAAATGGATGAGTCCCCTAAGTAAGCATACCTCAGGTGATTGAGCAAAGGCTTTAATTCTAGGACAGGAGGTTCTATGATCGACGGCTGAGCCTTGGAAGTTGATGCCTCATCATCATTTAGAGACTTAAACTGTCTTTGGAACTATTTGGATCTTTGGGGTGCATCTAGCCACTTGGCAAATTCCACATGCAGGCTCTTCCATAGTACTGGCCCTTGTCAATGTGGCTTCTAAAGGGTCTGTAATGCAGGTTTTTGAGAACACTTCCCTAACTGAATTATCAATCGCATTAATCTGGAAGCAGTCCTTAGGAGTATTCGGATATTTCATCGATCTGAAGACATTGAAAGTTACTTCTTGATCCTGTACCCTCATTGTCAACTCCCCTTTCTGTACATTAATTAGGGTCCTCCTCGACGCTAAGAATGGTCTGCCTAGTATTATAGGGACCTCCCTGTCTTCCTCAAAATCTAGGACAACAAAGTCAGCTGGGAAGATGAACTTGTCAACCTTGACAAGCACATCCTCTACTATCCCCTTCGGGTACGTAAGAGATCTATCAGCCAATTGTAAAGAGACACTTATAGGTTTGGCTTCATTTAGCCCCCACTTTCAGATATATGTAGCAGAGGCATCAAGTTGATGCTAGCCCCTAGATCACACAAAGTCTTGCCAATGAATTGGTCCTCGATAGTGCAAGGAATTGTGAAGCTTCCTGAATCTTTTAGCTTCGGCGGAAGCTTATTTTGTAGAATGGCACTGCACTCCTCTGTCAGCACCACTATTTTATAATCCCCCATTTTCCACTTCTTAGATAATATGTCTTTCATAAACTTGATATAACTTGGCATTTGCTCCAATGCCTCCGCAAATGGGATGTTTATATGAAGCCTCTTGAACACCTCTAGGAATTTAGAAAACTGCTTGTCCAGCTTTTATTTCTGCATATGCTGGGGGAAAGGCAACTGAGGGAGAGGAGGATTGACTTTATTCATTGGAGGGGATGGTGTTGTAGGGTTGTCTTGAGTACTTTCCTCACCCCCAGATTCCTCATTATTCTTCTCCACTATAGGTTCCTTTTCAGTAACTTCTTCTTCCACTGGAGAACTCTCTCCACCTTGTTCATTAGTAGTTCTCCCACTTCTGAGTGTCACTGCTTTGCATTGTTCTTTTCCTTCCCGTTTCGGGTTGACATCAGTGTCACTAAGCAATGTGCCTTGTGGACGACTGTTTAAAGTAGTGGCCAATTGTCCCATTTGGACTTTAAGATTCCAAATTAAAGCTTCTTGATTGTTACTCCTTGTTTCATTCTGGACAATATATCGCGACAGGAGATCTTCCAAACTAGGCTTTCTCTCTTGTTGAGGTGGTGGATGGTGGAAATGATTTTGAGAGCTCTGTGGTTGTGGATTGCACTAATTCTAAGATAGAAAATCCAGAGGGTTAGAAAAATTCGGCCTGGTGGATGAAGGTTGTGCTTGATTGGTGTTGTTGTTGGTGGTGTTGCCCCAAGAGAAATTGGGATGATTCCTCAAGCAAGGGTGATAATGAGTGGGAAGATTAGCATTTTGATGCCGCCCATAGTTGGAAAAAAATTTAACTGACTCAGTGCTTATGGCACACTGATCAGTTGGGTGGCTCCCTTGACACAATTCACACTGCACCGCGACACTCTGAACATTCTGCACAACTGGCACTCCTATAGTGTCGAGCCTTTTCGTTAGTGCTGCAACCTGAGCCGCTAATGAAGTGAACGCATCAACCTCATATACCCCCGCTGCTCTTCTGGGGGCTTGCCTATCATTTGGCCATTGATAATTATTGGTCGCCATTATTTCCACTAGTTCATACCCTGTTGTGTGATGTTTAGCCATGAAGGCCCCTCCAGAGGCAGCATCAATACTCGAATGAGTCGATCTGGATAGCCCATTATAAAAGGTCTGGATAGAAAGCCATTCTGGCAATCCATGGTGAGGGCATTTTCTCAGGAGATCCTTGAATCGCTCCCACGAGTCGTACAAGTATTCTAATTCAAACTAGATAAAAGAAGTGATATCATGCCTGAGCTTGGCGATTTTGGTGGACGAGAAAAACTTTGCCACAAACTTTTGAGCCAAGTCAGCCCATGTGGTGATGGAGCCTGATGGTAATGAATGTAGCCAGCTCTTGGCTTTGTCCCTTAAGGTGAATGGAAACAACCGGAGTCTGATGGCATCGTCAGACACTCCGTTGCACTTAAAAGTGTCATAAATCTCCACAAAATTTATTAAGTGATCATTGGGATCATCATTCGGTAGTCCTGCAAAGTGAATATTGGTGCACATTTGAATGGTGCCCGGGTTGATTTCAAAATTATTAGTTTGGATGGCGGGCCTAAGAATGTTCGCTTGGAGATCATCAATATGAGGCATGGCATACTCCCTTAAGGATTTCTAAAGTTCTTCAGCCATTATAACAGGAATAGGTATGTCCCGAGATTTTTCTCTCTGCAGTCGTCTGTATGTTCTATCAACCTCGGAATCGAGAGGTATTATGTTCTGAACCCTTCAAGGTGGCATAAACAAATAAGACTACCTGAAAAGAGAGTTAAACAGATGAATCAGTTTAAATTAAGATCGTAATAACTTAGTTTTAATATTGATAAATAATTAATACTAAGTCCCCGTCAACGGCGCCAAAAACTTGTTGGTCGATTTCGCTATTGCTAAATCGCGCGCAAGCATACGCGGTCCACAAGTAATATATGATAAGTTGAGTATCGAACACTAAGGTAAAATCTTTAATACATTATCTAAACAAGTGAAATAAGATGGTTGGTTAAGCTATGTGATTAAAACTGTAAGAATAAGAGAAGTAGTTGTGCTAGGAAGTCAAGATAGGATTACAATTCCCCTAATGTGTCGCCTAATCTCCTAACTCTCCATATTACAAACGAATCAAGGAATGGTCAACCAAGAACAGTAAATACGCATAAGCTTCTGTCGAAGGTCAAATGCACATCCCTAGCCAGATAAATCACAATATGTCTATTGGTGAAAATAATTAGGCCAAGGTCATTAAGTTAAGTCTCAAGGCTACACAAGGCAAATACAGATATGTCTATCCTATTAGCAGTTTATGCACACATTCCATTGGCATGGTCATAACAGGTGTTGTTGTATTTAAAGGCTAGATAATAACATCCATTTTTCAATCTCCGTTAATATCAATACTAATTTCTCTATCAAGAAATTAGTCATTAAGTAAGAAACACAACAACCCATTCACAAATGATTTATTATATAAAATAGGAGAAAAAGTTAATTAAGCTACACATAAGGTTACATTGCAATCATAAAAATAGAATTAGTTTATATCCATGGTACTAAAACACATTTTTAATACATTTCACATTTTCAGTAATACACAAATAAATGGGAGATTTGGAATAAGAAAACTCCTATTTTGAAAGGTTCTTCCTCCAAATCTTCTCTTCATTGTGTAGCTATTGAGCTTCTGTTGGATGTAATAACTCTTCCTCCTTGAAGCACAACTTCTTTCTCTTCTAAGAATTTAATAATGTAATAAGAATCCTAGTCTACGCTATCTGTATGTAATTTCTATCGCAGGCGGCTACTCAGTATTAAGTCCCCTCATCTCCTCTCTCTTTAGGTCATTTAAACCCTTTATCGTTTATGCGGACACCGAAGCTCGTCTTTGTGGCGTGAGCATTGAGTAGCAAGTGGCTATCAATACCACCACGTAGGTTAAAAAGATCGGAGGTCGATCATGATGCGACTCCATGAATAGGCCTCGGCACTGCGACGTGAAGATGACATCAGCCCAAGACAGGGCATAGCGCTGCGGCGCGGGATCTTAATTAATCCTTGGCGCTGCGGCGCCGATTTCTAGTATGTTCCAACTTGCTACGATGCGGACTCTTAGTGTATCCCTGGCGCTGCGGTGCCAGTACAACAAAAATGTCCATTATGCCCCTGGAAGCTAGAAAAGATCTGTAAAGCCCTGCATCATAGAAATTAAACATAATAATAACAAAATATAAATAAAAGCTAATTAAATCACAGAAAACACGCAACATCTTAAGCCAAAAAGGACCTGATTTGCAGGTATAAATTGTGACACCCCCAAAATAGGTATACATCACCCATTCCGAGTTGTCAATACACTGATGTAAACAACTACAACTTTATTATTACAATAGTAAAGCTGCGAGTTTAAATACGAGATATTGCCATCTGCACAATATCCACATACAAATAAATCCTCATCATAATTATTGATACATTATTTTACAACAATGGTGAGGACTACTAAACAACTCTCCTAGAACCTTCATTCCATACCCCAGGCTACATCTCGCTTATATTCTCGCCTCCTCACGAGAAGAAAAATGGAACAAAAGGAAAAGGGTGAGCTCGACTAGCCCAAAGAAAGAATATTATGACTAAGATAATATACAACAAAATTATCTTTAGTCTTCAACAGGAAAAATATAATATAATACAATAGACAACAAGTTTTAAATCAATATTCGCGTAATGAAATAATAATTCATTAGAAGAGTTAAGTAGAGAATGCAAACTACTATCTTCTATGTATGAATTTTAAAGTTCATCGCCTATTTTTTATCCTCAGAACATCAATCAATATATATCCGAATCATATATTCATCCTTGCACTACGTGCCAAGGACATTCACCAAATTAATCATGTTCATCTAAACACATGTTCATCTTTTCACCACGGCCAAAGATATTCATCGAAATCATTCATCTTTTGCCTACGAGCCAAAGATATTCATCAGAAATCATTCATCTTTGCACTACAGGCCAAAGATATTCAATAATATCATCATTTAAGACTGAGGATGATGAAAGATATTTTTAAAGAAACGAATCCAGTGAAATAAAATGACAAGGATTAAGGATTAAGGATTCGTACTTTGTTTTATTCACGTCCAAAAATACCTCAAAAATAATCATAGTGGTGTAAAATTCAAGAATGATCAAAACATGGATACAATCAAAGCTAGTATCCAGAATAGATATTTTGGACAAAATGAAGAATTTTCATTTTTCGATGAATAAAGGCAGATTCGTGAATAAGATCAGATATCGTGAATAAATAGATACGTGAATAGAATAACTCTCGACACCAAAAGTTTCAAATTTGATAAAAACTTCAGATCAATATTTCAAAGATAATGATATTGAAGAAATAATATCATTACTGAAAAAATAATATCCCTTACCTCGAAAGATCGATCTTACTCAACGGAATCTTCGGATATGGGCTATAACTTGAACTTGCACCGTATAGCAATACTCAAAGTATACTTAAAATACTCACAAGAATACGCTCGATAATATAGAGAGAGAAAACTTCAGTTTCTGGTGTAATTTTCAATTCTAACCTAAGCACCCTATTTATAGGAAAATGCTTAGAACACCAAAGTAGAAAATTTAATATAATAATATTATATATATTACAATTTCCTATGCACACTTTGAATCATCTGAATTCAGCCACTAGCATGTGTTTCATGAGGCTAATCAACACAAAAAACGTTTTTCCTATTTTAAATATTTTAAACTTCCAAAATCAATTATTTCGGTTCTTGAACTTCAATAATTCATAATAAATAGGTCTTTTATCGGAAAAATCGAATCTCGCGTGATTTTATAGGAAATTCAATTCTCTATAACTTTGCGGAAAGAAGTTTTTCCAAATTCCCAAATGAAAATGACCAAAATCCATAAACGAAGCGATTTTTCAAAGTATAATCAAATTTCGATCAATAAATGGGTCCACGAGACATGTTTAACATGTTTTAAACATTTATTGCAAAAAAATACTCTTTCTCCTCGTATACTCGTATATCACACATTCATTGTAAAAATATCACCATTATTATATTATTAAAATATAATAATATTTTAAATGAATTATTTTATCATAAAAGATAAAATTTTAATTTTCAACAATTGTCACATTAAAAATTTTCTCATCTATATCCATATAAAATCAATATTTTCCTCATCATATGAATTAATAATTAATTATTCACAAATAATATTACGTAATCACAATATTGACAACCCAGCAGCCTCCTGGGAAGAGGGGCTTTCGATAAGAATTTCTCTCTTCTTGGCCAAGCCTGATTAGGTAACCAAACCTCTCCTGAGATGTAACTTTCTAGACATTGCCAATAATGTTATCTAATAATATTATTCAAATAATATGAATTATTGTTTTATAATGAAAATAATGTGTAATGACAATTATTGAAACAACAAATAATATAAAATATCAACGCAGCAATTATTGAATCAATAAAATAAAATACTGAACAGTAATTATTGTAACCATTATGGAGTAGTGCCTTCTTACGTAAGAGTCAATAATTGGTGCAATACCGCAATATCATCAAGTGCAACAACGCGACATCGTGTTTTAACCACCGCATTCCAACAATGTAAATGAGAACAACTACGCCATTATTTTTAAACAACTTATATTTGTTGTTTTCTTCCTCCAATCGCTTTTCATGGGGCCCACATTAGCTCGGCGTGAAATAAATATTTAATATTCCCCGACAATACAAATAATCCACGACGAACGAATATTCCCCGGCAACAATGAATATTTTATAACCACTTGTTTATTTTGAAATATTTGCATGATTTTACCCATAACTATCCACATTAATCACATCAACCCTTACTATTTCAAAATAATAATTAGAGGAAATTAAATTTCATTTATTAATTATTTGGGGTCTTACAACCTCCCCTCCTTATGAAATTTCGTCCTCGAAATTGACATACGCACTCAGTGTTTCAAAAGGTGAGGATACCTCGCTTTCATTTTCTTTTCCAATTCCCTGTGTCATTTCTTCTATTGCATGGTTCTCCACAAAACTTTAACTTGTGGTATGACCTTCGTCGTAGGGACATGCTCCTTCCTATCCAAGATCTTGGACAGTACTTCCTCATACATTAAGTCTTCTGCTATCTCGCATGCGGTTCTAACTCAATAATGTGGTTCGGGTCTTTCACATATTTAAGTCATGATATGTGAAACATTATTATGAACACGAGACATACTTGGAGGTAACGCGAGTCTATAGGCTACATTTCCTACTCGGTCAAGAATTTGAAATGGACCAATAAATCGTGGATTGAGCTTTCCTCTCTTCCCCAAATCTTGTAACTCCCTTCCATGGAAGCAACTCGCAACAATACATGATCCCCATACTAAATTCCACGTCCTTTAGATGAAGATCCGCATAACTCTTTTGTCGATCCTGTGTACGCTTTGTATACGTTGTCAAATCATTTGGATCTTTTCGGTGAGTCATATCGTCTTAACTTCGGGTCCCAACAATGTTGCTTTCACCCACCTCATCCCAACATATTGAGAAGCGACACTTTCGTCCCATATAATGCTTCATATGGAGCCACACCTATACTTGCACGATAACTATTGTTGTAGGAGAATTCCACCAATGGTAAATACTTATCCCAACTGCCCTTGAAGTCTAGGACACAGAGTCTTAATAAATCTTCAAGAGTTTGAATAGTCCTCTCCGATTGTCCGTCCGTTTGAGGATGGTATGCCGAACTGAATCGTAAATCCGTACCCATAGCTTTTTGCAAGCTAACCCAAAATCTTGAAGTGAATCTTGGGTCACGATCCGAAACTATGGATACTGGCATGCCATGCAATCTCACAATCTCATTTACATACATACTAGCAAGACGCAAGAGAATAAGTCTCCCGTATTGGCAAGAAATGTGCAGACTTGGTTAATCTATCAACAATAACCCAAATAGCATTTATGCCTTGAGAAACCGTGGGAAGACCCGTAACGAAATCCATGGTAATGTGTTCCCACTTCCATTTCGGAATCTCAAGTGGTTGCAATGGTCCCTTAGGCACTTGATGCTCCACCTTTACACGTTGACAAGTTAAACATGTTGAGATAAACTTTGCAATCTCTCTCTTCATATTATTCCACCAAAATGTATGTCAAAGATCACGATACATTTTGGTACTTCCAGGATGAATTGCAAATGGTGTATTGTGTGCCTCCATCATGATCTTGTACTTCAAATCAGAATCGTTAGGAACACAAAGTCTGGAGTGGACTCAAGTATTCCTTCTTCATCAATTCTCGCCCTAATAATAGCACCTTCTTGTGTTTCTTCTTCATACACATTAGCTCCGGCCCATGTGGCTCGAGCAACCTTAACTTTTTCTACTAAAGTTGGCTCTGTCATTATACTTGACATCATCGCACTTGTTCCTACATATGATCTTCTACTCAACGCGTCGCCTACCACGTTCGCTTTTCCGGGATGGTATTGAATAGTGTGATCGTAGTCTTTCAATAGCTTTCGAGCCAACGTCATTTGCCAGATGTTGAGTTCTTTTAAAGTGAAGAAATATTTAAGGCTTTTATGGTGCGAATATATCTCCACTTTCTCCCCATATAGATAGTGCCTCCATATCTTTAAGCGCACGAAACGATCTTGCTAACTCTAGATCATGAGTAGGATAATTCCTCTCATATTCTTTAAGTTGTCATGAGGCATAAAGCTATGACTTTCCCACGTTGTATGAGAACACATCCTAACCCTTTGCTCCAAGCATCGGTAGAATAACAAATCCATCCGTACCAGATGGTATTGTTAGAACAGGTGCTGAAATAAGTCTCCTCTTAAGCTCTTGGAAACTCTTCTCGCATTCTTCGCTCCAAATGAATTTTGTATCCTTCCGAGTTAGCTGGGTTAATGGAGTAGCGATTCAAGAAAATCCTTCTACGAATCTCCGATAATAACCAGTTAAGCCCAAAAAGCTACGTCTTGATCAATCGAACTTGGTTGCTCCCAACTTTGTATTGCTTCAATCTTGGCACGGGTCAACAGATACTCCATGTTTTGACACCACATGCCCAAGAAATGCTACTTCCTCAAGCGAACTCGCATTTCTTTAACTTGGCATAAAGCTTGTTTTCACGAAGCCTTTGTAGTACCAGCTTCAAATGGTGCTCATGATCTTCACGACTTTTGGAATATATGAGGATGTCATCAATAAAGACAACAACGAACTGATCCAAATATTCCTTGAATACTCGGTTCATCATATCCATGAAAGCCACAAGAGCATTAGTCAATCCAAAAGACATGACTAGAATTCATAATGCCCGCATCTGAAGTTCTAAAGGCGCTTTGAATATCCTCGCCTCTAATCTTCAAATTGATGATATCCGAGCGAAGATCGATTTTTGAAAAGAATTGTGCTCCTTGCAATCGGTCAAACAAGTCATCAATACGAGGTAGGGATACCTATTCTTGATGGTGACATGGTTCAATTCCGATAGTCAATACAAAGTCGCATACTCCCGCCTTTCTTCTTCTTACTTAATAAAAAAGGAGCACCCCAGGAGATGTACTTAGATCGAATGAAACCGATGTCCAACAACTCCTCGTAGTTGGACCTTTAACTCTGAAGTTCAATAGGAGCCATTCGATATGGGGTTTTAGAAATGGGCTTTGTGCGGGTTCAAGGTCAATAAAGAATTCAACTTCACGTTACGGGGTAGGCCAGGAAGTTCTTCAGAAATACGTCGGGAAAAGTCAATAACAACAGGAATATTATTCAAATTTGGCGTGTCTTTATTCAAATCCATAACATGGGCTAAGAAAGCTTGACATCCGCTTTTTAATAAACGAATAGCTTTATGATTAGATATGACAAAGGATTGATTTTAATGGTTTAGTTGCTTGAATTAAATGCAATGAAGTTGTTTAGGAATATGAAAGCTAACAACCTTACGAAAATAATCAATTTTGGCATGATGAGTAGTTAACCAATCAATCCCTAAAATCACATCAAAAGCAAGTATCTTTAAAGAGATAAGGTCAACGGTAAGGTGATGGTGCCAACTTGAATCAAACAAGATTTATAAGCAAAGTGGATGTGATGAAAGTTTCTCTAACGGAGTTTCCACAGATAGGTCAAAGTCTAATTTCTCCTGAGTCAAGTTTAAGCGTTGAGCACAAGTAGGAGAGATAAATGAATGGGTAGTACTTAGTATCTAGTAAAGTATAAACTTCACAAGAATTTATAAATAGCTTACCCGTGATCACCTCGTTTGGGTTCCTCGCATTTTGACCCGATCACAACAAACGCTTCTTTCGAGAACCAGCTGACTTTGACTTTTCTCGGACAGGTCTTTTGAGTCACCGTCCCTCATTGAACTAGGTTTCGCTTCTGCGTGCAATCTCGAAGCGATATGTCCTTCCTTTTCACAATTATAGCATACCGAACTGTTTTTGGCAAGCGTTTGGACTGATATGTCCCTCTTTCCCGCATTTATAGCATATGATCGGTGGTGGTCGTTCTCCTCCCTTGGAACCAGATTCTTCTTGGTAATCGTCGTCTTCACATAATCGTTGTTGAATCTCCTCTTTTTAAAATCTCCTCTCACTTCGCTTCTTCTATTTTCATAGCCATGATTACCACCGAGTGGTTACCATTTTTGTCCGTCTTTTTCTTTCTCCACCGGTTGTTGTTGTTTTGTTGATTGCCATCTCCTAGATGATCCTCGATTGTGGTACCTCGGTTGGCCGTTTTCGTTATCTCGCTTCTAACAATTGAGCCCTATTAACAACATCTGAATAAAGAGAAAATTTATGAGAGATGAGATCTTGGCGTATCTTGGGTTTCAAACCTCTCGTAAACATCTCTGCGTCATCGTTCCTCATTCTCCACCAAATGAGGTGCAAACACGGATAACTCTGCAAACTTCGCCTCGTCTTTGACACCGCCATGTTATTCTGCTCCAGCCTAATAAACTCCACTTCCTTCATATAGACGAAACACTTTCGTGAAAGTATTTGTCATTAAATAGTTTCAAATGTCTCCCAAGACATCTTGAGTCTTGGTTTGGATGGATGGGTACGCTTACTGACTCCTCCCACCGATGGTCTGCTTCGCCACGGAAAAATAAAGGTGGCGAATGGAACCTTCATTCTGTGCATCCCAAGACATCGAATATCTTGGTAATTTGCTTGACCCATGTTTCGCCATGATCGGATCCGGCTTTCCCTTAAATTCGGTGGTCCCAACTCTTTGAATCGCTTGTCAGGACAACCCGTGAATTGCTATCATTTCTCCTATGTTTTGAACACGAGTCTCCTCGTGCGATTTTGCATGAACTGCGCAAAAAGCTTCTAAACATCCCTCGTTCATCATCTACTCCGTGGTGTTGTTCACGGGAGGAACATTATCGACTGTTACCGCGTTCTCCTCGTTGGTGAGTCTGAGCGTCTCCACTGTCTCATTTCCACTGTTAATATTCTCGATTCGACATTCTCAAATCTTCATAAAACAAGGGTTAATTAAGGAAATCAATATATCACATAATATCCCTATATCTTGACCAACTAACAAATAAGCTTAGGTAGGACACACTTGTGAAGGATTTACTCTGCCTCTCCCTCCTAGTTCTATTCCCCGATCTCCGCATGAGAGATCATATCCCTAAGCTCGATACCAACCTGTGACACCCCCAAAATAGGTATACATCACCCATTCTGAGTTGTCAATACACTGCAGATGTAAAACAACTACAACTTTATTATTACAATAGTAAACTGTGAGTTTAAATACGAGATATTGCCATCTGCATAATATCCACATACAAATAAATCCTCATCATAATTATTGATACATTATTTTACAACAATGGTGAGGACTACTAAACAACTCTCCTGAACCTTCATTCCATACCCCAGAGCTGCATCGCTATATTCTCGCCTCCCGAGAAGAAAAATGGAACAAAAAGGAAAAGGTGAGCTCACTAGCCAAAGAAGAATATTATGACTAAGATAATATACAACAAAATTATCTTTAGTCTTCAACAGGAAAAATATAATATAATACAATAGACAACAAGTTTTAAATCAATATTATGAAATGAAATAATAATTCATTAGAAGAGTTAAGTAGAGAATGCAAACTACTATCTTCTATGTATGAATTTTAAAGTTCATCGCCTATTTTTTATCCTCAGAACATCAATCAATATATATCTGAATCATATATTCATCCTTGCACTACTGAGCCGAGGACATTCACCATTGGTCATGTTCATCTAAACACATGTTCATCTTTGCAGACTACGGCCAAAGATATTCATCGAAATCATTCATCTTTGCACTACGGGCCAAAGATATTCATCGAAATCATTCATCTTTTGCACTACAGTGCCAAAGATATTCAATAATATCATCATTTAAGACCGAGGATGATGAAAGATATTTTTAAAGAAACGAATCCAAAGAAATAAAATGACAAGGATTAAGGATTAAGGATTCAGTACTTTGTTTTATTCACGTCCAAAAATACCTCAAAAAATAATCATAGTGGTGTAAAATTCAAGAATGATCAAAACATGGATACAATCAAAGCTAGTATCCGTATTAGATATTTTGGACAAAATGAAGAATTTTCATTTTTCGATGAATAAAGGCCGTATTCGTGAATAAGATCAGATATCGTGAATAAAGGCCGTATCGTGAATAAGAATCTCACACCAAAAGTTCCAAATTTGATAAAAACTTCGGATCAATATTTCAAAGATAATGATATTGAAGAAATAATATCATTACGAAAAAAAAATAATATCCCTTACCTCGAAAAGATCGATCTTTTCACCTGGAATAATGGATATAAAGTATAACTCTTGAACTTGCATCCGTATAGCAATACTCAAAGTATACTCAAAATACTCACAAGAATACGCTCGATAATATAGAGAGAAAACTTGATTTACGTGTAATTTTCAATTCTAACCTAAGCACCCTATTTATAGGAAAATGCTTAGAACACCAAAGAAAAATTTAATATAATAATATTATATATATTACAATTTCCTACGCACACTTTGAATCATCTGAATTCAGCCACTAGCATGTGTTTCATGAGGCTAATCAACACAAAAAATGTTTTTCCTATTTTAAATATTTTAAACTTCCAAAAATCAATTATTTCGGTTCTTCGGAACTTCAATAATTCATAATAAATAGGTCTTTTGTCAGAAAAATTGAATCTCGCGTGTTTTTATAGGAAATTCAATTCTCTATAACTTTGAAGAAGAAAGTTTTTCCAAATTCCCAACAGAAAATGACCGAAATCCATAAACGAGCGATTTTTCAGGCTATAATCAAATTTCAGTCAATAAATGGGTCCACAGACATGTTTAACATGTTTTAAACATTTATTGCAAAAAAATACTCTTTCTCCTCGTATACTCGTATATCACACATTCATTGTAAAAATATCACCATTATTATATTATTAAAAATATAATAATATTTTTAAATGAATTATTTTATCAGAAAAGATAAAATTTTAATTTTCAACAATTGTCACATTAAAAATTTTCTCCATCTATATCCATATAAAATCAATATTTTCCTCATCATATGAATCAATAATTAATTATTCACAAATAATATTACGTAATCACAATATTGACAACCAGTGCAGCTCCCAAGAAAGAGGGGCTTTCGAATAAAATTTCTCCTTCCTAAAGCAGCAATTAGGTAATCAAACCTCTCCTTAGGCGAACTTTCTAGACATTGCCAATAATGTTATCTAATAATATTATTCAGGATAATATGAATTATTGTTTCGATAATGAAAAATAATTGTGTAATGACAATTATCAAACAACAAAGAATATAAAATATCAACACAAAGAATTATTGAATCAATAAAATAAAATACCAACGATAATTTATCGTAACCATTATGGAGTAGTGCCTTCTTTACGTAAGAGTCAATAATTGGTGCAATACCGGTGCTACTATGCAACAACGCGTATTACATCGTGTTTTAACCAATCGGGTATTCCAACAAAGGTAAATCTGGTAATAACTACGCCTGTTATTTTTAAACAACTTATATTTGTCGCTTTCTTCCTCCAATCGCTTTTCGTTATGGGGCCCACACATGGTTTACTCAGGTAAATATTTAATATTCCCCGACAAAGACAAATATTCCACGACCAAACGAATATTCCCAAATAACAATGAATATTTTATAACCACTTGTTTATTTTGAAATATTTATGTATTTTACCCATAACTATCCACATTAATCACATCAACCCTTACTATTTCAAAATAATAATTAGAGGAAATTAAATTTCATTTATTAATTATTTGGGGTCTTACATAAATCCCACTCATCAGTCGTATTGCATAAAAGATTTTTTTATTTAATTCTGTACCGTGTATATCTGGTGACTCAGAATGGGTGATGTATACCTATTTTGGGGGGCATCACAGATGACCACACTAGGAGAGCTATTATGGTAACTTGTGATCCTTCATTATCCCCCATCTCCCAAGTCAAATCTCCGCATGATCCAGGTATTTGTAGTAATGCACTTCATATCTTTACTCACAATGATAATGATGATTGGATTCTCAACTCTAGAGCTACAGACCACATAAAATTTGATTCAAATGATTTCTCACATTCAACTCAGCCGAGATAGAGCCGTGTTGCAAATGCCAATGGGGTCATTTATCCGATTATAGCGGCTGGAATAGTGACTTTATCTCCTTCACTTTCATTATCTAATACGTTACTTGTACCATCTCTTTCAAATAAATTGATGTTTGTTATTCAAGTTACTGCAGATCTTAATTGTGTGGTATTGATGTATTCTACCTTCTGTCTCCTTAGGGATATTCTCACCAAGGAAATAATTGGGCGTGATATTAAGATAGGGGGATTATACTACGTGGATGACTTTGGTTCGAGCAGAGAAAATACCATGCACCACACAATTAGTAACAAGGAGAGACAGATTTGGTCAGAGGCGGAACCGAGGGGGTCGAGGGGGGGCATATGACCCCTCAGATGAAGCTTCTGCTATCACTCATCTTTCTTGCTTTGCCCTGCCAGTAGTCACCGCTTACCGCCTCCCTTACGACCACCGCCCTCCTACCAGCCCTTTACGCTTGCCTCTAAGAAGTATTATTGATAGATTGGAGATAATTGGTTTTTGTCCATGTTTTGGCTGGAAGAAGGGAATGAAGCTCAACAGGGAGGATGAGAGAGAAATCGACTCACCCCACATAACCGTCGTTTCTCAATTCTCTTCCGGTTAGTTTTTAATTTTTATTAATTTATTAATTGGGCAATTGAGTTATTAATTTATTTGATTATATTTAATTATTCAATATGTCACCCATATGACTTAATTTGTAACTTTTTATTTTTCTTTTTTAAGTTCTACCCCTGGTTTCTATTCAGTTTGCTTATTAAGATGCATGAATTGTCATATTCTTTGAATTGCGTCATATATCCAAATAGTTAATTGTTAGTCTCGTAATTTGGTTTATCGCGGTATCCTTTTTTCAGGTTGCATTCAGTTGTTTTTTTTTAATTAGTAATTTAGTAGTAAATTATAAATTTATGTTTATATAGTAATGGACCTAATAGTAGCTCAAGAAACTCGTAATGTTTTGATAATATTGTTCTTTTTTTAGTAAATCTTTTTCATATTTTTGGTCTGTTGCTTATGGTGTAATTCATAAATTAGTTTGCAACGGAATGTGCATAACATTGTTTGTAGTAAAAAAAACATGATGGATTGCAATATGCATCACATTATAATTAGTAAAACATGATGGATTGTTTTCATCAGCTCATGCTGTGTTAGAGGAAGTAGTTAGTCTAGAACATTTTCTGTTCTCTAAAAGGGGAAAATGCGTGTGCTGTGATGACTACCAGGTATTTGATAATTGTCCTCTGTAAAGTAGATACTTTTATTTTTTGGTTTTCTCCTTTTAGTGTATTTTACTATATTTTGTTAAACAAGTTATGCTTTCTTAGTATTTGCTCGTGGGGGAAAACTATCAAGATTGAACATACATGTGGTCCATTTGGTTGGTGTTAGTAGATTGAAAAAATAACAAAAATATACCAATTTTTTCTTGTTTCTTGGAGCTGTTCTAACTAGTGATAAATATGCTATTTTGTGTATATATAATTTGGGTTTTGGTTAATTCTCATGGATCTATTGAATTTATGAGTTTTTCATTTTCTGGATTTGTGTGTTGCATGAACGTCACTGCTCTGGACCTCCGATAACCGCCCTCAAATTTTGACCCCCCCTCAAATTTTGTTCTGGTTCCGCCACTGGTTATGGCACCATCGACTGGGGCATCCATCATTTGGGTATTTAAATCACTTATTACCTGATCTATTTTCCAATGTAACATACTTAAATTTTAAATGTGATACCCGTGTATTAACCAAAAGTCATAGGGCTTCTTATCCCCTGAGTATGAATAAAAGTTTTGATTTAATCAATTTTGATGTATGGGGACCTTCCCCGGTAACTACATCTTCTGGTCATCGATGGTTTGTAATTTTTATTGATGATTGCGTGAGAATGACTTGAATTTACCTACTAAAACACAAAGATGAAGTATTTGCTACTTTTCAATCCTTTCATACCATGGTTCAAACACAATTTGAACAAAAATTAAGATCCTCCGTTCTAATAATGGAGGGGAATATGTCAATCAACAATTTCAGACATACTTAAACAATCATGGTTTGCTCCATGAAACCTCATATTCACAAACCCCACAACAGAATGCCATTACTGAACAAAAGAATCAGCATATCTTAGAAACTGCCTATGTTTTGATCAATGCACATGTGTCGAATAGCTACTAGAGTGATGTTGTAACAACTCAATATTTTCTATATAAATAAATTAGAAATTTTGCGTTTAAATTTTTATTTTATTTTATTTTAATATGGTGTATTATGTCAAACCCTATTTTACTGTGGAAAACCCTAATTTGAAACTCAGTTGTGAGTATAAGTCTATTATATAACTGTGTTATATGATTTATGATTAACCCTAATTAACATTTAGATTTATTAATTTCTTAAAAACCTAATTACCAAAATTATAAACCCTAATTGCTAAATTAGCAAGGATAATTATTATTTTATAAACCCTAATGCTCATGTATGATTAGAACCCTAATCAAATCAAGAAAACCCTAATTATAAATTTTGCAAACTAATTATATTTTATTTTAAACCCTAAATAAATAATTTGGGTAATATATATTAAATTGTTGGACTATGATTATTGCATGGCCCAAATCAATTATGGGAGAAGCCCAAAAAGAAATCAAATTCAAGCCCAAGCTTAGCCCACATAACCAAGGGTATTTTAGACCTTTGATTTATCTAATCTATGCATTAAAATAATAGCTAAATAAAGAATTAGAGAGTATATACATGGCTGGCCATAATTTGCCTTTTTAGGCAACAAATGATGCTAAACAAGTTTCCTTAAATAGCTAATAACCCTACTTTTACAAAAAAGTACAATGTTGTCAACATCTCATTGGTGGAAATCTCACTAAGCATGCTTAAGATCAAGATAAGGAGTTTGGACTAATGGATAACACAAGTATGGGGGATAATAGATAAAACTCACATACATTGCTAGACTTCTATAAATAGACTAGAGAGAGAAACTAATTCATTTTTGCTAGCATTTTTCCCAACACTCATTTTTAACTCTCTCAAGCTCTCACCTGCGAAAATACCAAGATATATCAGTCCCAAACAAAGCCCCATGTCTATCATTAACAAATCACAAGATCAGAATCAAGAAATCAAAGTTTAAAGGTATAAAACCCTAGCTTGATTTCTGTCCACAAATCCTATGTTTAATGTTGTGTTTAAATGTTAGAATATGTTGGTTATAGTGTCTAATGAGGATCTGGGTTGCTAAATATTGGATCCATAACATTTAGAAGCTCGGATTTGAAGATTTACAAAATCTGGAAAAAAATCAAACTGTGGTCTGACAACAAATGTCAGTGGCCACAGATCTTTGGTCGTTTATGATTTTTGTTGTTTTTAAGTTGTTATGTGTAGTCTGGTATGTGATCTTTGATCTGGAACAAGAATCAAGTTCATATCTTAAACAGGCTGCAAGATAATCAAGGTCAAAAGTCGTTGATTGGCCATGACCGGACGCTTTCTAGTAAACCCAAAAACGCTTGAAACTACTACCGACAACGCTTTTAAATCGACTAGATCTTGCTTCTGTTTGTTGTATTGTTGTTGTTTGTTGTATTAAGGTTATAGTATGATAGATATACTACATGTTAAAGCTTTTAGATCACTTATATCACAAACATACTGGAATTGGGGATTGGTCAAACCAAGCAAAAAGTTCACGAATGAACTTTCTGGGCAACCCAGAAAAGTTCATAAGTGTGGATTCTGCCAAGGTTTGACCGGTCGAGATCTTGATATTATGTTGATGTTTTACTTATGTTTTGTATTAGATCGGTATGTAGTCTACACACTGCAAAGCTCTTACATCATTGAAGTTTATAGAATCACAAAAACATTGCTTTTCTTCGATCATCACCCAGTGGGACGCCTAAAGTGAAAGTCTCGACAGCTTCTTTTAGGGCTTAAATCTTTAATTTTATGCTTGATTGCCATGTTTTGTTGTTGTTGGTCTTCTAGAGCGTGCACTAGTACTACAAGATCTAAGTCATAGTTTGTCCGTAAATACTTGGAGTTAAGATTTAATCTCGGTAAAACTTGGTCACTCGGTACTGTGTATGAAGATCTGGGTTTGCATGAAGAACACGAAGAACACCTGCAACGATGGTTCTGTCGCTATAGGTGGTCTTTAGCGACAATTTACTTATAAAAATTATATTTTCATTAAATAATTATAGAAAATTAGTTTTTAATTATTAAAAATATAAAATAAATTACTAAAAATTATTTTAAGGTTCGAAAATTATATTTTAATTATTTTGGATATATTTAACAAATATTTAATATTTTTAGAATATTAAAGGTATTTAATTTATTTAATAATTAAATGATTTTAATAGTTAAAAATCATTTAAAATTATATTATGGTATAAGAAAATATTTTAAGTTATTTTTAATGACTTTTAATATTTTATGATGAATTTTATTAATTAATTAATATTAATGATAATTTAGTTATTTAATAAATAAATTAAATAAATAGATTAAAAATCATTTTAAATAAAAAATAATTTTAAATAATAATATTTTAAGTTATTTTAAGTTATAAAATATAACTTTTAATATTTAAAGGATAATTTCATTAATAATTTAATATTAATGATATTTATTTAACATTAATGATATTAAATTTATTTAATAATTATATTAAATAAATAGTTTAAAAATGGTTTTATTGATTTAAAAATTATTTAAAAAAGATATAAATGAATTAAAAATATTTTAAGTTATAATTAATGACTTTTAATATTGGATAGATAGTACATTAATATTTTAATATTAATAGTAATTATTTAAAATGATCTTAAATGTTTTAAAAATCATTTAAGGGTAATATTAATACTTTAAAATATTCTAAGTTATTATAAATAACTTTAATATTTTTAGCAATGGTTTCATTAATAATTTAATATTAATTAAATATTAATGATAATAGAATTGTTTGATATTTAAATCATGTAATAATGATTCCAAAATTTTAAAAATTCTTCGATAAATTATAATAATTGTTTATCGAAGTCATTTAAAATAATATGATTGATATTTACAAATATTGAAGTTACGTAATAGAGTCTTAGACTCGATAATTACTACTGATAAAGTCAGCTTTTGACAATCGCATAGTTCAGAAATTATTCTAGACTTAGATATTTTGACTTTATTAATGTTTATTTGTGATCCAATGACTGTTGAATATGTGTGACAATGTGATTAGGTTATGTGCTGACTGCGAAATGCAGTACTATGTGTTATAGTATATTGTTCTAATCGAACGAATGACCTGATTAATGATAGGTGATTACATAAAAGATAAAACTAAGTTGCATATTGTACAGAATATTTCAGAATTATATTTCAGGCAAGTATCCTAACTTTGCGTTTCCTTTATGCAATAGACATAAGTAAGAATATTTCAGAATTATATTATTATTGTACAGATTATTAACCCTATATTATATATGCTCATTGATTATCAACATGTTAGTATATGGTAATTCAGATATATATTATGTTCGTTAAATTCTATAAATGGTTATACAAGTGTCCCCACTTGAATAATCATTGCATTTAATCACATGTTGATACACCTTTGTCAATTATCGGTATATATATATGTTGAATTATAGATTATTGTTGAACAAGATAAAACCTACCATTATCCAACCGAATTTCTTTGGTTTGGAACCCCGACAGGTATGAACATCCCATACATGGGAAAAATTTTGTGTGCCCAAGACAGCCAGAGTGAACGATAATATCGTTCTTGTTATGTAGTATTGATCAATCACAGTAAGTACAACAGTCGATCACCCCGTGTACCGTAAGTTATGACGATTTACAGATGAAGTTCTGTTTAACCTTTTCAAAAATGAAAATAATGTTCATAGTATGTCACTTTAACCCTATTTATAGTCAATACGTAGTTTCAAAAATTTGAAAGAGGGTTGTTATGTTATTATTATTTGCTCGATTACTTCACAACTATTGATTTGTTGTAGAAGGGTAGTATAAAAAAACATTTAAATTCTTTCAAATATATATATATATATATATATATATATATATGTACTTTGAACTCAAATGCTCATCCTTACTTAATTAAAATGTTTTCAACTAAGTGTGAACAATCAAGGCTTTTGCTTTAGAAAACAAGGGAAAGGGAAAGGTTCTTTGAATGATTTCAATGATATCTTATGTAATAGTTTAATATTATTAAGACAATGTTATATATTTATTATCATGTATTGTAAGGAATGATTAAAGATTACGTCTTTGGGAGCTAGACTTTGATAATTATGTAAGTTAAGTTTAATATTTATATTATTGTTATTAGTATTAGTATTATTCCATCCATAGAAATGGTATCGTGAAGCACCTTTGAATTCGGGTTTCAAGTACCCTAGTTTTGGGGGCTTTACAGTTTGGTATCAAAGTCAGTGGGTTATAAACATTAGGAATGCGAAACCTAGGTTATAACCTTAGTAGAAAACTCTTATAGAATATATTTAGTTAGGTGATGGATTGAGGAGATCCATCAAGTTTTAGTTATCTTGAATAAAATATCATTTCATTTTATCAATGAATATATTTTATTGTGGTACTAATGTTGTTTTATTTGCTTATTGTGGTCATAGGATGGTGTGACGAGAGTCAAGGTAGTTATTCAGTGGATCAAGAGTCGAGGGACTCTAGTGAGGAGTACATGGAGCATGAGATGATAAGAGATTTGTTGGTCAGGAACGACGACTTAAAGATTAGAAATTTGAGAAAAGGAGGCACGTAACCACACCTCCAGATTTCAAAGCGGCAAGAAGATAAGGACGTCAGCCACACCGGAGCACAAAGTGAGTTAGCCAAGAAGTTACTGGGAGGTTGGAGCAGAGAGATGCAAACTAGGGACGAATGAGAGTTGAGGTGGAAGCCAAAGATGCGAGGATATATACCTTGGAGCAAGCTTTAGACATCGCCTTTATGCGGTTCGACGCGGAGTGGATGAAGCTGCCCTCCAGCAGTGAGAGCAAGCGTTGATTTATAGTCATGTCCGATATAGTCCCACTTTTGTTTATATTAGGGACTGTTTAGTTGTTGTAAATCCTTATGCCTTGTTGTATGCATAGGATGGCAATTAGACCCCAACTCTTATTTTTGGTAGAGGGGTAGATGGTAGTGAATCCTCACTTTTTGTCCATTAGAGGATAGTTGGTGGTGGGCAGTTTATGCCTTGAGCATTGATAGAAGTATGCCAGATGTTTAGTCAATCTGTATTAAAACCGTGATATATGAAAATATAAATAACTCATATAGAGTTTATAAAGAAATGAATTGACTAAATCCATCGTCACACAAAATAAAAGATAACTTATATAAAACTATTGTTTGTTGTGTGTATATACTATATGCTAATCAGGATAATTTATATGTAGATGTCTTGTGGAAAAGGCTTGTTATATGCTTATAGCATGAAGAATGATCAAATCCATACCCCCGAGCTAATATCGAAGCCAATAGCTGAAATAGAGGCTCACAATGAAAACAACTCGCGATTTAAGTGGTTATTGTAGAAAATGTAGTACCGAGATCCGAGATGGTGGAGTGACGAGATAGTGATTCGGACACTAAAGTTGAAGTTTCGAACAAGCATCAACAAAGGTGCGTGATCCGAGAAACAAGGTTTCTTCTCTCTAGAAAGGCTATGGAAAATAGAAAAGTCATTAAATAGTCAATCACGTCAAAGCGTTAATATAAACAATGGAAGAACAAGATAAGCTTAAAATCTAAATTGATCAGATGGGAGCCACAAGCAACACATCGTGTGCATCTCTGCGTAAGAAGGGGAAAAGAAAGGTAGAAGGCCATGACTTTAGAAAATTCGATAAGAAGAAAGGGAAACGAATATGTTACCTTTGTGGCTATGAGGGACATACCACTCTGTATTGTCCCGACTATAAATCAGGAGCATGTTTCATCTGTGGGATAGAAGGTCATCAGGCGAAAGGTTGTCTAAGAAAAAGGCGTAGTGAATAGATAGTATAGGTTCTGTTGTGTAGGTTTGTTTAATGTTAAGTATATCTGTGTAATGTAATGTTCCCAACTTTTGGCATTAGTCAAGGCAGTAAATCCCGACTTTTGTAGTCACAAAGGGATGAAAGACGTTTAAGGCAGTATGTGTTATGCTATGTAAAGTATTCGCTAAATGAATATGAATCTAAGTTTGAGTAATGAAATGAGTTAATATACTAAACTTATATGATAAGATTTAGAATGTAAAGAATAATTTATGGTTTTACTTAACCAGATAATGCCGCCAAGACGTCAAACTCAAAATCAAAGGGCGTAAGAGTCATCAATAACGTTGAGGGACAACAACAAGCGATCTCGATCAAAGACTTTGCAAACATGGTAAAGACAAGCTATGCAGCAAGGAATGTTAGTCGCAGGGAACCAGCCGGACAACCGCTTGGCAAATTTTAAAGACTTCAAGGCTGTAGGACCGCCCAAATTCAAAGGGACAACTGACCCTGTTGAAGCGCAGACTTGGATTAAAGAGATTGAGAAGGTGTTCGTAATAGCTAGGGTAGCTGAGGGGCAAAAGACCACTTTTGCCACCTACATGATGAAGGGTGAGGCAAATTTTTGGTGGGAAACGAATCAGGCGAGGGCAGGAGAAGGTGTAGTTACATGGGATAGGTTTAAGACACTGTTCTTCGAGAACTATTTCTCGTCCAGTATGCAAGCTAGGATGGAGGTGAAATTTTTAGAGTTAAAGCAGGAGAATATGACGGTGTCAGAATACGCCACAAAATTTAATGAGTTGGCTAGGTTTGCTCCGCATCAAGTTGATACGGAGGCTAGGAAAGCTAGAAGGTTTGAGCTGGGATTAAAACACTGGCTCTACAACAAGGTGACGGTGTTGCAGATCCCTACATTTGCAGCACTCATGGAGAAGGCCATTATTGCTGAGGAGGGGAGTGAGACCATGAGCCTCTACAACAAGGAGAGAAAGAACAAGAGTAGGGCTGAAGGAACTGGAAAGGTGGAAGTTAATAGTGGAAGTAAAAGTGGTAGTAGCAAGAGGAAGGGAAGCAATTTTGTAAGTATTCAGGTGAAGCAGGAAGGAGTTAAGAATTGTGCAGTGTGGAAACTGTGGAAAGAACCACTCGGGAGAATGTTTGAAGGGAAAATTTGTATACTATAAGTGCGGGCATGAGGGCCATATCTCTCTCAACTGCCCCAATCCTAGGATGAACAGTGGGTGTTTTCTGTGTGGATCGACTGAGCACAAGGTGAAGGATTGTCCGAAGAAGAGGACGGAGGTAGGGAGTGTGAGTGGAACTCTAGCAAGGGCAGTGGAACTCTAACAATCACGGGACCAACGTCATCCAGCAAGCCGAAGAAATCAACAGCAAGGGTCTACAACATGACGGTCCAGGATACCGTAGCAGCTGGTGGTGCAATTCCAGGTATTATTCGTATAACTTTATTTTTATATACACGATTTTCCTATATATAGTAATTATTTTATAAAGAAGTTTTGAGGGAGGATTTGAGTTCTTTTGGAAATCAAATTTTCGTCTAATCAGATAGACAAGCTTTACATGAATAGGTTAAAGATCAGTATGATCATTTAGGATCAAGATCTACTTGCAATGATTGTATATGCTTCGTACACTTGTATGTGTAGGTTTTAAAACGGTGATTCCAAGGACGGAATCTTTATAAGGGAGGGTAAATGTAACAACCCAATATTTTCTATACAAATAAATTAGAAATTTTGCATATAAAATTTTTTTTATTATTTTATTTTAATATGGTGTATTATGTCAAACCCTAGTTTACTGTGGGAAACCCTAATTTGAAACTCAGTTGTGAGTATAAGTGTGTTATATAACTGTGTTATATGGTTTATGATTAACCCTAATTAACATTTAGATTTATTAATTTCTTGAAAACTTAATTACCAAAATTATAAACCCTAATTACTAAATTAGCAAGGATAATTATTATTTTATAAACCCTAATGTTCATGTATGATTAGAACCCTAATCAAATCAAGAAAACCCTAATTATAAATTTTGCAAACTAATTATATTTTATTTTAAACCCTAAATAAATAATTTGGGTAATATATATTAAATTGTTGGATTATGATTATTGCATGGCCCAAATCAATTACGGGAGAAGCCTAAAAAGAAATCAAATTCAAGCCCAAGCTTAGCCCATATAACCAAGGGTATTTTAAATCTTTGATTTATCTAATTTATGCATTAAAATAATAGCTAAATAAAGAATTAGAGAGTATATACATGGCTGGCCATAATTTGCCTTTTTAGGCAACAAATGATGCTAAACAAGTTTCCTTAAATAGCTAATGACCCTACTTTTACAAAAAAGTATATTGTTGTCAACATCTCATTGGTGGAAATCTCACTAAGCATGCTTAAGATCAAGATAAGGAGTTTGGACTAATGGATAACACAAGTATGGGGGATAATAGATAAAACCCACATACATTGCTAGACTTCTATAAATAGACTAGAAAGAGAGAAACTAATTCATTTTTGCTAGCATTTTTCCCAACACTCATTTTTAACTCTCTCAAGCTCTCACCTCCGAAAATACCAACATATATCAGTCCCAAACAAAGCCCCACGTCTACCATTAACAAATCACAAGATCAGAATCAAGAAATCAAAGTTTGAAGGTATAAAACCCTAGCTTGATTTCTGTCCACAAATCCTATGTTTAATGTTGTGTTTAAATGTTAGAATATGTTGGTTATAGTGTCTAATGAGGATCTGGGTTGCTAAATGTTGGATCCATAACATTTAGAAGCTCGAATTTGAAGATCTACAAAATCTGGAAAAAAATCAAACTGTGGTCTGACAACAAATGTCAGTGGCCACAGATTTTTGGTCGTTTATGATTTTTGTTGTTTTTAAGTTGTTATGTGTAGTCTGGTATGTGGTCTTTGATCTAGAACAAGAATCAAGTTCATATCTTAAACAGGCTGCAAGATAATCAAGGTCAAAAGTCGCCGATCGACCGTGATCGGGCGTTTCGGGTAACCTGTAAACCCGCCCGAAACTAATCGACAACGCTTTAAATCGATTAGATCTTGCTTCATTTGTTGTATTGTTGTTGTTGTTGTATCTAAGGTTATAGTATGATAGATATACTACATGTTATAAGCTTTTAGATCTCTTATATCACAAACATCTTGGACATGGGGATTGGTCAAACCAAGCAAAAAGTTCACGATAAACTTTCTCGCAACCCGTAAAAAGTTCGTAAAAGTGTGTGGATTCGACATGGTTTGACCGGACCTTTTCTTGATATTATGTTGATGTTTTACTTATGTGTTTTGATATTAGATCCGTAGTCCTACATGTTGTTACTACACACTCAAGCTTATAGAATCACAAAAATCATTGTTTGATCATTATTGGCGATCAAAAAGTCATTTCGGTAGTTCTTCATTTTTGGGTAAACCTTTGAAGGGGCTTTAGATCTTTCATTTAGGTTTATGCTTGATTGCATGTTTGTTGTTAGGTCTTGTAGTGGTGCATTTGTACTACAAGATCTAAGTTATAGTTTGTTCGTAAACTTGGAGTTAAGATTTAATCTCGGTCAAACTTGGTCACTCGGTACTGTGTATGAAGATCTAGGTTTGCATGAAGAACACGAAGAACACCTACAGCGACGGTTCTGTCGCTATAGATGGTCTTTAGCGACAGTTTACTTATAAAAATTATATTTTCATTAAATAATTATAGAAAATTAGTTTTTAATTATTAAAAATATAAAATAAATTACTAAAAATTATTTTAAGGTCCAAAAATTATATTTTAATTATTTTGGATATATTTCACAAATATTTAATATTTTTGGAATATTAAAGGTATTTAATTTATTTAATAATTATATTAAATAAATTATTTAAAAATGATTTTAATACTTGAAAATCATTTAAAATTATATTATAATATAAGAAAATATTTTAAGTTATTTTTAATGACTTTTAATATTTTATGATGAATTTTTAATTAATTAATATTAATGATAATTTAGTTATTTAATAAATGAATTAAATAAATAGATTAAAAATGATTTTATTATATTAAAAATCATTTTAAATAATAATAAGGTATTTAAAAGATATTTTAAGTTATAAAATATAACTTTTAATATTTAAAGGATAATTTCATTAATAATTTAATATTAATGATATTTATTTAACATTAATGATATTAAATTTATTTAATAATTATATTAAATAAATAGTTTAAAAATGGTTTTATTGATTTAAAAATAATTTAAAATGATATAAATGAATTAAAAATATTTTAAGTTATAATTAATGACTTTTAATATTGGATAGATAGTACATTAATATTTTAATATTAATAGTAATTATTTAAAAATGATCTTAAATGTTTTAAAAAGTCATTTAAGGGTATGGATAATTTTTAAAATATTCTAAGTTATTATAAATAACTTTAATATTTTGACAATGATTTCATTAATAATTTAATATTAATTAAATATTAATGATAATAGAATTGTTTGATATTTAAATCATGTAATAATGATTCCAGTGTTTGAAAATTCCTGATAAATTATAATAATTGTTTATTGAGTCATTTAAAATAATATGATTGATATTTACAGATATTGAGTTACAGAATAGAGTCTTCGACTCGATAATTACTCGATAAAGCTGTCGGTACACCGACATAGTTCAGAAATTATTCTAGACTTAGATATTTTGACTTTATTAATGTTTATTTGTGATCCAATGACTGTTGAATATGTATGACAATGTGATTAGGTTATGTGCTGACTGCGAAATGCAGTACTTTGTGTTATAGTATATTGTTCTAATCGAACGAATGACCTGATTAATGATAGGTGATTACATAAAAGATAAAACTAAGTTGCATATTGTAAGCAGCGCATCAGGCAAGTATCCTACCTTTGCGTTTCCTTTATGCAATGGACATAAGTAAGAATATTTCAGAATTATATTATTATTGTACAGATTATTAACCCTATATTATATATGCTCATTGATTATCAACATGTTAGTATATGGTAATTCAGATATATATTATGTTCGTTAAATTCTATAAATGGTTATACAAGTGTCCCCACTTGAATAATCATTGCATTTAATCACATGTTGATACACCTTTATCATATTATATATATATATATATATATATTGAATTATAGATTATTGTGTGAACAAGATAAAACCTTACCATTATCCAAAAGAATTGCTTTGGTTTGTAACCCCGACAGTATGAACATCCCATACATGGGAAAATTTTGTGTGCCCAAGCGGCCGAGTGAACGATAATATCGTTTTACATGTTATAGTATTGATCAATACAGGGTACAACGAAATGATCACCCCGTGTTCGTAAGTTATGATGATTTACGAGATGAAGTTCTGCTTAACCTTTTCGAAAATGAAAATAATGTTCATAGTATGTCACTTTAACCCTATTTATAAATAATACGTAGTTTCAAAAATTTGAAAGAGGGTTGTTATGTTATTATTATCGCCTCGATTACTTCACAACTATTGATTTGTTGTAGAAGGTAGTATAAAAAAAAACATTTAAATTCTTTATATATATATATATATATATATATATATATATATAGAACTATAATATGCTCATCCTTGCTTAATTTAAATATTTTTAATTTAAATGTAAGTGTGAACAATCATCAAAGGCTATACTAGAAACAAGGGAAAGGAAAAGTTCTTTGAATGATTTCAATGATATCTTATGTAATAGTTTAATATTATTAAGACAATGTTATATATTTATTATCATGTATTGTAAGGAATGATTAAAGGTTACGTGCTTGGTAGCTAGACTTTGATAATTATGTAAGTTAAGTTTAATATTTATATTATTGTTATTAGTATTAGTATTATTCCAATCATAGAAATGGTATCGTGAAGCACTAAAATTCGGGTTTCAAGTACCCTTTGAGGCTTTCTATGATGTTCTTGAAAAGGGTGCTCAAAAATTTGATTTTTTCGGTTTTACGTAATCAGGTTGATACCGATACCAATGATGTCGATTTTTTTGGGTACCAATTTTTTCAATTTTTTACACTTTTTAGTACTGATAGCGGTAAGGAACTTTTTGGATTTGGTAAAAACTGAAATACCAAAAAAATTAAAATTTAATAATATAATAATTAATAGTTAAGTACTTTATTTGCTCCTCTTTTAAGTCTACAGACTTCAATACTTCACTCTTCACTTTTCTACAGATTTCACTCTTCTGCTGTTCTGCACCCCGTTCTTCACAAATAACTTCTCCTCCATTAATTACTTGCACTAGTACTTGCTAGTTAGAGCTCAATATACCCTCTCTCAAATCTAAGCATCTCTGACTCTGAGCAGTGACCAGTGAGCTACAGAGCCAGCACGCACCCACCGTCTCCGACTACCAGCAGGTCCAACACATCTTCTGCACCCAGATCTGAGATCTGCTCATCGATAGACGCCGACGCCCTACGATAAGTCGCGAGATCTGTACACATCATATACACTATAATGCTCTCTGATTTATGTACACATCATATACACTATACTTACACTAGTACATATCTGATTTCTTCACCCAGATCTTAGATCTGTACACATCATATACTGATACAGATATATATATATATACACACACTAATACACATTCACCCTTACCACTTATCATTTACCTCTCTGTTATTTAGGGAGTTAAAAAAACAGAACATTATTAGTCGTTTGAAATTGTGAGCAGCCAATTAATAGTGGCAATCATCACCAACAACTTTATATTTGGGGATTATGAAAAGATTTGGATTGGAACCCATTTTTACAAACAAAAGTTCATTGCATATTTGAACACTAAACTGCTTTGGAAGCTATCTGTTAATATAATCTTTTGTTATCATAGTTCAATATTTTTTGAAAAAAGTAAGGCTCATTGTTTTGAGCATTTGTAGGTTATAATGGTTGAGGAGCAGTCTGAGGCACCCATATTCAACGTGGACTCGAATGCTGAAAATCCAATTCATATTGATGAAGAGGTGTTGAATGAAGGTGAAATTGAGTAACTTGATGCCGGTAAAACTCGTGCTAAAATTTGGGTTTATTATACAAGATTTAAGCAAATTAAAGCTAAAATTTGGGCTGGCTTGTATTCTTGTGGAAAAGTATCCTGTGAGATAGGTCGTTACTCCAACCCTGGAGTAACTTCCCTTCCAGAGTGTTAACTCACATATGCTTTTGTTTACTTGTGTGCCCGAACCAGTTCAGTATTCTTATACGTGTAAGACTAAAATACTGGGAAAACCTCTGCAAGCGGTAACTCGTATAATAACCACTGAACCTCAGTTAAGGCCCGAACCGGATAAGGATTCGGGAAAAAAGCTTACCCGACGGCTCGCGTTTAGCGATCCTAGGGACGATAGTTATAGACTCTGAGACAATAAGGCAGTGGCTTTCCCAGTAAGCTTTTAGGCGGTCTTGGGAAAGGAACAGGAGGGGCCAGGGGGACCTTCTGTTCAAAGCGGTACTCGATAGGTGGCTCCATACGATGGGATTGGGACCTCTGACATCTTGAATTTAGCCCTTTTGGGGGTGCACGTTCAAAGTAATAGGAGCTCCCCCGTCGGAGGTGAACCGGAAGAGGCTTATCGCCTCAGACATGTGTCAAGTATGTGTGCTCGTTTGTGTTTGTGTTAAGTGGGCTCGTAGAGGCGGCCTAGCTGCTATAGTCTTACAAGCAATACAAGGCTCAATAAGGCGCGTTTATCGGCTCCTATTGCTCAGTGTATTGTTGTCTAAAGGGCTACTAGTATAAATGCTGTCAAGCCCAGAGGCGGCCCCTTTGGGAGCTGATCTGGGGGCGGAGCAGCTCATAGTAAGAGACAGAGCCGGTCATAACGCAAGGCAAGAGGTGGGCAACGGAGAAAGTCAAGCACAAAGAAAAGCGGCTCAAGAGGCAGAAGAGCGGGCTTCCCTTACTCTATTTCCGAAGCGGAAATAGTCGGGAAGTAGATAGAGCGGACCGTTGCCCCCTCCGAGCTTTGCTCGTCTCCCCTCGGGGGAGGTTGGGCTCAAAAGTGGTCTTCCCTTATTCTATTTCCTCGG